>JAHHUM010001266.1:0-276550 GCA_036173005.1 Crenichthys baileyi
GGTAAACCTAAACTCATCGCCGAGCCCGCCCAAAGTTTTTCATCCTCACTTTGTCTTTCTGACGCTGTCTTTTTTGCCTTTTGATTTTTTTCTTTTTGCTTCTTCCCTCATATTTGTGTATCACTGAAAGCACCACCTATTATGTGTTTTTTTTTGTCCGCTTTGCCTTTAAAGGTCTTTGATTTTTAAATTTATTGATTAGTCATCACAGTTTTATGTACTGAGGAGATTTTGCTTCCATTTTGTTACACTAAAATCTGGCTTAGTACTAATGAGTTAATGAAAAAAAGTCCTTCAATTTAAGCAGCTAGGACTGCCATGTCCTAGATGACCGAGAATCTACACAAATGAGCTGATGGTGAATGATGATGATGGACAGCAGCAGAGGAATCCGGTAGTTGTGAATGACCAAAAGAAACATGTGGCACAGTTTTTAAGCTATAATCACTTCCACATTTGGATGAGCTCATACTAACTTGAGGATCTGGGGCTAAAGAAACACCTTCATGCATTTGCACATAGCTAGCTGCCACACTATTTCCTATCTTACCATTTGTCTAAAGCACATTTTACATGGGTCTACATGTGAATAAAAATGAATTGCATTTATATTATCTCCTGCCATGCATATGCAATGTGGGTTTCTTACGATGTACATCTGCTACAAAGAGCTGCACATTGTATTTAATTATAAATACATTGTCCATAATAACAATTGCAAAGGGCTGCTTGGGTTCAATATTTTGTAGTCTTTATTTCAGGTGCCGTACATTAAAACCACTTGTCTATAAAATGTGTGGTCTTTTGGGTGGATGTTCACTGTGCTTTGTGCCAACAACTGCAACTAATCTTAGTGACCTGGATCATAAAGCTTAGGCAGAGTGGTGAGGACATCATGTTGATACAAAAATAACAGCGTTTTTTAAGTTAAAGCAGTGTGCCGAAAGGCAGATATGCAAAAGTGTGACAGGGGAATTAGGGCCAAGTCATCGCCTGGAAACCGTTCCATCCTGCAGTATTCATTGAATGTTTTCTAGTTGTTCAAAAATTTAACATTTTGACTAACTTGTGTGACATTTAGGATGCAATATTGAATGTTTGGAGTTTCAAAAGTTTGTAAATCTTATATTTATTCCCAGACTAAGGGCAGCAATAACTGTTAATGTAAGATCATTGTTGTTTTTTTGAAGGTAATCACACTTGCTGAAGTCAATTAATCGGAAACATGTGATTAAAAGCAAGTGGCTACTAACACCCTAGATCCTACACACAGTAACTGCTTCTGGATTTTGGTCTATTTTCTTTGCTTCACATGTATTCTTACACAGTGTAATAAGCCAACTGTTGTTTTTCGAAGATAAAATTGTGATATTTTGGGACAACTAAGAAATATTTTTTATATGTTTTTGGATATGTAAAATCTACCATAACAACAATGATGATGACTCTAGCTTTGTCTAACTGGTTTTATTTGAAGATAATAAATGAGAACTGTTTTAGGAGAGTAGAGGGATAATATTTAATCGGATTCTCGTTTTAAACTCATTAGTTATTTTTTATTTTTAGTCTATACTTTCTAGCTTTGTACATTGCTCTTTTAGATGCCATTCCTTGGCTATCTGATTCATATTCTTGGTAGTCAGTGTAATGACTAGTTTTATCCTTTGGTATAAAATACTTAGGTTGCCTCTGTCATACACTATCTTGCTTTTTTCGTCACCTCCTTTCACACACATATCGACTTAAGTGACATCCCATTTCTAATCCATCGGGTTTAATATGACATCGTCCCACCCCTTGCAGCTATATTTGTGGCCATTCTCTCAGAAGTGTTTTTATGAGGTCAGACACTGATGCTGGACAAGTCAGCCTGGCTCATAGCCTCAGCTCCAGTTCATCCCAAAGGTGTTCTGTCAGTTTGGCGTCAAGACTTCTTACAGACCAGTCAAGTGTTTTCACACCAAACATGCTTATCTTTGTCTTTATGGACCTCGCTTTGTGCACTGGTGTGCAGTCATGTTGGAACAGAAAGGGACAATGCCCAAACTGTTCCTACAACGTTTGGAGCATGAAGTTATTTAAAATGTATTGGTATGATGAAACATTAGGAGTTTCTTTCACTAGAACTACGGTGCTGAGTACAACTCCTGAAAACCAGTCCACACATTAATCCTTTCTGCATCAAACTTTACTCTTGCTACAATGCAGTCAGGCAAGTACCATTCTCCTGGCAGCTGCCAAATTCAGATATGTCATTTGGATTGCTAGATGGAGAGGCATGATTTGTCACTCCAGAGAACTTGTCTCCTCTGCTCTAGAGTCTAGTGGCGGCCTGCTTTTCATCACCGCATCAACCGCATTGCATTACACTTTGTGATGTAAGGCTTGGATGCAGCTTCTTGGCCATGGAAACCCATTCCATGAAGATCTCTACATACAGTTTTTGAGCTAATCTTAAGCTCATACAAATGTTTGACCCTGCTCTGTGGTTTTATGTGAGCACCCACTTTGTCAGTAAGTTATTATAGGAAATTTAATTGCACAAGCGGCATCCTTTCATTGTACAATCTTTGAATTCACTGAGTTCACCCTTACCTGTAAGATTTCCAAAAAACATTTCCAAATGCAGCATGTTCAGTGGCAGAATGAAGAAAAGGAGAAAACAGAGCAATAAAATCGATGCAATATATTCAGCTTCCTGTAATCGTTTGACTTCTGTCTCCCACCTGTAACAGCATGGATTAACATGCTCATGTAGATGACTTATTCATTTTCAGAAGCTTTTAAAACCTTTTGTGCCTCCTCTAGCTCATTTCTAAACACCTCACTGGTAGTGCAAGTACCTACCTGAGTCTTCTTCGCTCAGTAGCAATTTCCACTCAAAAGAGTGTTGTTGTCGTTAGGGAGAGTTGTTAGGGACCTGGGAGAGCTTACCAGCCATTTTCTAGATGTATCTTTGTGTTTGGTCCATCCTGCTTGATTAATCATGCTTTACATATTTTTGTAAAAACAATGTTCTCAAATAAAGTTCATGTTAGAATTAGATTGTAAACATTCATCTGAGCTGTGTGATGAGAGTCGAAAAAACAAGGGGCAGCACTGGCAACTTTCCCTGATCGAGCCATCTATAGGTCTGAGTGCCACAAACAAGATTATCAGATGTATGTGCTCTAAACAAGCATGTTTTAATTCCTTTAGGTATACAAGGATGCTCTGTTCTCTGTACCTTGGCCACTCCTTTAATTCAGTAGGTTTTTTAGCATCCACTTACAAATTAATTTGATCCATTTTCTTTCTTCGAACAGTATAATAAAACTCAGATGGTCCCTCTTCTCATGCTCTACTTGGCCTCTGCTGGGATCTGGCAGAGAATTACACATCCTGATGTGGACTTGCAGTTTCATTCCTTCTAAATGTGAGACAGATTGTGGGAGTTTTGTGAAACTTTGCCGCTAAGATGGAAAAATAAATGCCTCATCAACACAACTATGTCTGCATACGAAATGAATTGCTTGTGTGCAAAAGCCAGTACATATTTGCACAAAATGTATATTTTTTTATTCTATACACTTAATTCATAGAGAATGCGGTTTGCGGTATTCTGTCTTTTCATTTTTGTCTAACTCTGTCAGAGTTGATAAGTACACTTCTTAAAAAAATACAGGGAACACTCAAATAACACATCCCAGATCTAAATGAATGAAATATTCTCATTGAATACTTTGTTCTGTACAAAGTTAAATGTGCTGACAAAAAAATCACAAAAAAATCTTCAATGGAAATCAAATTTATTAACCAATGGAGGCCTGGATTTGGAGTCACACACAAAATTAAAGTGGAAAATCACACTACAGGCTGATCCAACTTTGATGTAATGTCCTTAAAACAAGTCAAAATTAGGCTCAGTATTGTGTGTGGCCTCCACGCGCCTGTATGAGCTCCCTACAATGCATGAGCATGCTCCTGATGAGTCGGCGGATGGTCTCCTGAGGGATCTCCTCCCAGACCTGGACTAAGGCATCCACCAACTCCTGGACAGTCTGTGGTGCAACGTGACGTTGGTGGATGGAGCGAGACATGTTGTCCCAGATGTGCTCAATCGGATTCAGGTCTGGGGAACAGGCGGGCCAGTCCATAGCTTCAATGTCTTCATCTTGCAGGAACTGCTGACACACTCCAGCCACATGAGGTCTAGCATTGTCCTGCATTAGGAGGAACCCAGGGCCAACCGCACCAGCATATGGTCTCACAAGGGGTCTGAGGATCTCATCTTGGTACCTAATGACAGTCAGGCTACCTCTGACGAGTACATAGAGGGCCATACGGCCCTCCAAAGAAATGCCACCCCACACCATTATTGACCCACTGCCAAACCAGTCATGCTGAAGGATGTTGCAGGCAGCAGATCGCTCTCCACAGTCTCTCCAGACTCTGTCACGTCTGTCACATGTGGCGAATTAGCCAATCCTGGTGTTCTCTGGCAAATGCCAAGTGTCCTGGACGATGTTGGGCTGTGAGCACAACCCCCATTTGTGGACGTCGGGCCCTCATACCATCCTCATGGAGTTGGTTTCTAACCGTTTGCAGGGCTCTGGCAGTGCTCCTGCTGTTCCTCCTTGCACAAAGGCAAAGGTAGCGGTCCTGCTACTGGATTGTTGCCCTCCTAAGGCCGCCTCCACGTCTCCTGCTGTACTGGCCTGTCTCCTGGTAGCGCCTCTAGGCTCTGGACACTACGCTGACAGACACAGCAAACCTTTTTGCCACAGCTCGCATTGATGTGCCATCCTGGATGAGCTGCACTACCTGAGCCACTTGTGTGGGTTGTAGAGTCCGTCTCATGCTACCACAAGTGTGAAAGCACCACCAACATTCAAAAGTGACCAAAACATCAGCCAGAAAGCATAGGTACTGAGAAGTGGTCTGTGGTCCCACCTGCAGAACCACTCCTTTATTGAGTGTGTCTTGCTAATCGCCAAAGATTTCCCCCTGTTGTCTATTCCATTTGCACAACATCGTGTGAAATTGATTGCCAATCAGTGTTGCTTCCTAAGTGGACAGTTTGATTTCACAGAAGTTTGATTTACTTGGAGTTATATTGTGTCATTTAAGTGTTCCCTTTATTTTTTTGAGGTGTATATGTTTTAGGTTTGGGTGATTTTGTTATTTTTTCTGCAAACTTTGTTTAATTAATAATTAAATAAATGACTAATTAACTAATTAGCTGAAGAAATGAAATTTAGCCAGTTATCATGATAATTTGTAATATCCATCCATCCTCCATCCATCCATCCATCCATCCATCCATCCATTCATTGATCATTGTCTATTACCGTTGACCTTGCAGGGTCTGGGCTCTTGGAGGAACTCATGCATGCACTGGGAGAACATGCTAACTCCATGTAAAAACACCATAGGCTGGGATTCAAACCCGGAACCTTCTTGCCTGACTTCCAGCTGCTCCACCCCTAATTTTGTATAGTTTGACAGATCACAAACTTCATAAGACAGATACGCTACATAATGACCCAGAGGTAGAAGTAGTAGTGTGTGTATATTTTTGGACAACCCCTTTTCACTGTGCTGTTGTTAGTACTTTATTTGGCTTGCAAAGGTACTCAGACCCCTTAAACTTGTTTATATCTTGCCACATTATAACCACAAACGTCAATGGTACTTTTGTGTACTTTTGTGACTGACACAGGGCAGTACATTTTTGTAAAGTGGCAAGATAATACACTGTTTTCTTTTTTAATTATAAAACTTTGAAGAATACTTCTTTAAAGTTTTCTGTTGCAAATATATTAAACTTGACATTAGCACTGGCTCTGACATGAGGAAAAGAAGGAAAGGAGTGAGTCGGCACCTTCTGACGCTGGTGTCATCAACACGGATCAGTGAAATATTGTTCTCTTGGTTTCTACCTGGGTTAATTTCCTGCCATGGCGAAGACATCTCCCCCTGGGAGCAATAAAGACTGAGCTATTCTTATCTCTTGGATCCGCTATCTTGCGTCCTATGTCTGTACGTCAGTCTCACATACAGGTATTCTATTGTCAACAACAGCGTCAACGGTGACTTGGAAACTGTGTCGCAGGTAATGGGTGATGTAGCTTTAACCTTCATTCAGCTTTAATTCATTTATATGAATTCGGTGGATGAGATTGAGAATGAGCTTTATTTCCCTAGATTGTGTGCACAAACAAGGAATTTGACTTCCCAGAACAAAATGTGGTTAATGACAGATAATTCATGATTTAAAATGTTGGACATGACTTTTTCTCAAATGGCCAGGTTGGTTTGGACAGAGTTTTTTCTCTTAAAAAACAAAACCATCATTTGAAAACTGCTTTTTCAATTAACTAAATTACAGACTGATATCCAATCTTCCATTCTTATCTAAAATTCTTGAGAAAATAGTTGCTAATCAAATGTGTGAGCATTTACACAGCAATGACCTGTTTGAAGAGTTTCAGTCAGGTTTCAGAGCTCATCATAGCACTGAAACAGCTCTGCTGAAAGTCACTAATGATATTCTTATTGCCTCAGATAATGGACTTGTGTCTGTACTGGTTCTGTTAGATCTCAGTGCTGCATTTGATACAGTCGATCATAATATTCTCTTAGAAAGGCTGGAATATGCTGTAGGGATCAGGGGAACAGCGCTAGGCTGGTTTAAATCTTATTTGTCTGACAGATTCCAGTTTGTTCATGTAAATGATAAATCATCTTTAAACTCCAGGGTTAATTGTGGAGTACCACAGGGTTCAGTACTTGGGCCAATTCTCTTTACTATATATATTCTTCCAATAGGTCAAATTATCAGGCAGCATAGAATAAATTTTCACTGTTACGCTGATGATACTCAGCTGTACTTATCCATAAATCCTGATGAACCCAACCAGTTAGATAGACTACAAGCATGTCTTGAAGACATAAAAACTTGGATGACTTTAAATTTTCTGCTTCTAAATTCAGACAAGATAGAAGTTGTCGTCTTTGGACCGGAGTCTTTACAAAAGAAGCTGCTTAGTCAATCACTTAACCTGGATGGCATTAAATTGACCTCCGGTAATAAAGTAAAAAACCTTGGTGTTATTTTTGACCAGGACATGTCATTTAAATCCAATATTAAACAGGTTTCCAGGATTTCCTTCTTTCATCTCCGGAACATTGCCAAAATTAGAAATATCCTGTCCAGGATTGATGCTGAAAAACTAGTCCATGCATTTGTTACTTCAAGGCTGGACTGTTGTAATTCTTTACTATCAGGATGTCCACAAAATGCAGTTAAAAGCCTTCAGCTGATTCAAAATGCTGCAGCAAGAGTTCTGATGAAAATTAAAAAGAGAGATCATATTTCTCCTATTTTAGCTTCCCTTCATTGGCTCCCTGTTAAATCCAGAATAGAATTTAAAATTCTCCTCCTCACATATAAAGCCCTTAACGATCTAGCTCCATCATACATCAGAGATCTGATTGTTCCATATGTTCCTAACAGGGCACTTCGTTCTCAGACTGCAGGTTTACTGGTGGTTCCTAGAGTCTCTAGAAGTAGAATGGGAGGCAGATCCTTTAGTTATCAGGCTCCTCTCCTGTGGAACCAGCTCCCAGTTTTAGTCCATGAGGCGGACACCCTGTCTACTTTTAAGGCTAGGCTTAAAAACTTTCCTTTTTGATAAAGCTTATAGTTAGAGTGGCTTAGGTTATCCTGAGCTATCTTCCTTATTTTAGCTCCGTCTTCTTCTCCCCTTGTTGGATGGAGTAAGGGGGAGTCAGGTTTAGCCTAAACCGGCTCAGTTATGGTTGAGGTGCAAACACACCCTCCATTTCTGCTACCTGTATGACCCCCTCTCTTTTCCAATAGTTATGGTCAATCTGACAGAGAGAGGTATCCCAATCGTTGTGGTTTTTAGTATAACAATGGCCATCAGTGGGCTCTAGATGGACAAACTGTCTACTTTTAAGGCTAGGTTTAAAACTTTCCTTTTTGATAAAGCTTATAGTTAGAGTGGATTAGGTTATCCTGAACTATCTCTGTAGTTATGCTGCTATAGGCTTAGGCTGCTGGAGGACATAATGACCACTTTCACCCTCTTCGCTACTTTCTCACACTACTCTTCAATTCTGTATTATTTGCTGTTATTTCAGCTTTTAACTTTGTTCTCTCTCTTTTCTCTTCCTAGAAGCTACACCTGGCCTGACTCTGTGTCTACCTGTAACACCTTTCTGGAGAGGGGAATCCTCCAAGCTTCTGCTGGCAACAACTTAATGCTCACCCTCTACCGATTATCCACATGGCCCTGTCTTTCAGTGTTTAACCCTTTCTCTCTCCTAGACATAGCTACTGACTGAGCTTTTACTGTAACTAACTCTCTGTGCTCTCTTCAGACTCTAAACTTGAAAAGTTTATCTGCTCCTTCTTTCTAGGTAAAATGACTAAAGGAGCTACATCCATTAACATTTACTTTTCCTTTCCATAGAAAGTACTCCTGGATCAGTGCTTATTTGTTCTCTTTGTGTCTCTGCTCTGTTCTCTCTAACCCCCAGTTGGTCGTGGCAGATGGCTGCTCACACTGAGCCTGGTTCTGCTGGAGGTTTCTTCCTGTTAAAAGGGAGTTTATCCTCTCCACTGTCGCTACATGCATGCTCAGTATGAGGGATTGCTGCAAAGTCAACGTCAGTGACTGTCCACTGTCTCTACATGTTCATCCGGCAGGAGTGAATGCTGCAAGTCACTGACTGGATGCAATCTGCTGGGTTTCCTTAGACAGAAAAACTTTTTATCCAATTTGAATAAATAACAGAATCTGGCTGAACTGTTCAATGATTAAGATTAATTGGAATATATGTACCTGACTTTGTGAAGTGCCTTGAGACGACATGTGTTGTGAATTGGCGCTATATAAATAAACTGAATTGAATTGAATTGAATTGAATTAACTCTGGTTTTTTTATTGGATACTAAAATTTGTTTGATGATCTCAAACATCTAAGGGTGACAAAAATCAAAAACGATAATTTCTGTAAGGACGCAAGTATGTTGTTACAGCAGTGCATTAGTTAACAGCACACTATTTTTTTTCCATGTTAAGAACATTAGCCCTCCATGAGGTGAGAGGCAACATCTTCCCAGGATAGGTCATCATTTCACCACAGCTATATTCACCTCACTACGCAGGAATAGTAATGTAATTGCAGCAGATGACTTGGAGATTTGATTTATATATTAAAAAATGTGTCTATTTATTTAACATAGACCACCTCTATCATTGCAAGTATTATTTTAACAAGATGTAGAATATTTTTCTTTGTATATTGTCTTTCATATCTATAGAGATAGTGTTTTATTATATCTTCACTTACAGTGACTTTCTCCTATCTGACCAAAGCATATTTTGGAATATCTGCTTCGGTTTTTGCATTAGGTGAACACTGCAGATGTTTATAGGATAGCAGTAGTTTAAACCCCTGATATATTCAGATTTAATCTCAAGTGCACATTAAAAAAATCCTTTTATTTCTCTGTGTCTTTTAAAAGCACTTGGCCCTTGGCTGCTGTCAGGGGACTCAAGCACACACAAACACACACACACACACACACTTCTTGTAGAGACAGCTATAGCAAAACATTTCTGCAGATGACTCGGTCTTACTAGCTGCAGGTCTTGTAGTTAAGAGTCAGTGATACATGGTGGTTTAGCAAATTATAGGAAACGTTCAGCAGCCTGAGGAATGATAGTATGGTTTCACCTGCTCCCATGGGGAGCTTACTTAGATAGCCAGACTGAGGCGTGTTGGCAAATGTTTTGAATGTACTCCACTTGTAGACTTTTTTTTCAGACAGATGAAGCGCTTATTTGAAATACAATTGAGATCTCTTTAAATCCTTTACCAGACTGGTTTCTGCTACAATCTTCCTTATAAAGATCTCACTATCATCTCACCATGGTGAGCACTCAATTGTACAGGAGTACACAAAAGTAAAAATCTGAAATTTAAAGAGGGAAAACCTCACTCAAAATGCTGAGTAACATTGTTAGAATGGTGTGCACCTGATTTGTTAAACCCGTGTTTAATATTTGTAATTTTAGGTGAAAATAAATGTAAGAGGCTACTTATTTATTCCTCACAATTTACTTTTTTTTAAATTGCATTTTGCACAAAGGTTTTACAAGGTCTTTTCTTCAGTTTTAGATGTTTGGTTGTAGTACTTGAATTATTCTGTATTGTTAACATTTATGTTAACTATCCATATTTCCATATATGTTATAAAACAGGTAGGTTGTCCTAATTTTTATGTGGCTGTAAAATGTGTGTGAATGTGGGTGAAAGGTGTAAAGTGTTCATTGTTCTACTGCATAGTTAAAAATTAAGTTTCTTTTTGCAATGGTTTCTCTGTTTCGTCTTTTTTTTTAATATACCAAATAATTTCCTGCCCATCTAGGGATGAAAGTTAAAATCTCTGCACAGTTTATGAGTGCCACCAAGTGGCAAAATTAATTATTAATTATTCGAGCGGTAATTACTCAGAATTAAAATCAATTACCTTGATTTGTCAGACTCTTTAAACATTTTCATGCCGAGCTCCGTGCAGACACAGCGTCTGCATAGCATTGTATAGCATGAGATTAGGTAACGTTATTGTTGGGTCATTGGTACACAATTGTGTTGCGCTTGCATAAAATCCTTTGCAGGGGTGCCTATGTGTGGTGTGCCCTAGGTGCGATCCTCACCCAGCAAAAATCTGTGGCAGCCTGACTGCTGGAGATCACATAATGCATGATGACAAATCAGATGCATAGAGAGGTGATGATGGAGCATTACTGACCTTAAACTGTATATGTTAATACATTACTGAAATAAAAGGCAGATATGCAATAGTGTAACAGAGGACGTAGTGGGAAATTGTAGTTGCACCACCCAACAAAACATCTTTATGTGAAGCTTCCAGATCCTGCTGTTCAATAACTGTTTATATTGACTGTCAAACATCCTGAGGTGTTCATAGAAAATCACGTCTACTTGAGCTGTTTGAAGATGGTTCTCACATCTGGACCTTCCTTTATGAGGCTTAAAGATTGAAGAGGAGTGCCTCTCGACAAGCATCTGGGACAGGTTAAGAGATATTAAAGGGACTTCTTTCTTGCCTAATGATGATTTTTTTATGTCTTGAGGAGGAGGTAAACTGTTTAACGTGTTAGAAGAGATCAAAGTACCAAAATAATTGCAGAAAACATGCAAAACAACAGCACTCACAAAAAAGTGGAAACAGAGCTGGGGGTGAGATGGTAAATTGGAGATTTGACAAGTGAGACAACCCTGGATCCAATTAAATAATCCTCATATTGAGTCATCTGTGTTTTCTGGTGTACTGACATCTCAAACGGATCCACCAGGCATCAACGAGAAGGCAAATATCAAAGTAGACTTTCAAAACGATGAACTCTGGGAGAGATATGATATTTCATTTCAAGATTTTTTTTCTTATTCACACTGCAGGCAGAGACAAGGAAGCATCAAACCAAAAGTAACACTGTTGGAATTCATTGCACAAATGTGGCTGGTGTGCACATGAGGGCAGCACATACTGTATCTGTGTGTTGTGGATTTTGGTTTTAGGCCTCAAGTGACATCCACGTTTCAGCTTGTGTTTATTTATGTGCATTGGTCCCAACATATTTATTCACTGCGCCAGGGAAAAACACATTTAAGGTTATTTTTGATTTGGAAACAACTCTGTCTGCTTTTTTATTTTTGCTTTGTACAAATCTTGCTGATAAACGTTTCAATTCAACATTTCTTGTGTCATCTAAATACATAAACAAGATTGTAATAGACAGGTTTTATTGTTTTTTCCTTTATCAATGTCTCTGCTCCTCAGTGTTTCTGTGTATAGTGATGCATTTGCTCTCACTACTCAAGATCTCAGTTTTTTACTAAACAATACATTGATACATATTGGTAAATTATTGTGAAAACAAACTGACAAAGGTGATTATCCCTTAAATGATTTTACATTAAAAAGATTAGATTGTAAGATTAGAATCCTTAGATTGGCGCAAGCTTAAGTCAAGCCTCATTCTGCCAATGATAGGACTTTCCTTCAGTTGATTGAATTGAATTTCTTGATTTGTTTTTAAACAGGGATTCTTAGAGCATTTATCCTACTTGAAGTATGGAGTTGTCTCAGTATGAAGAAGCAGATACATACCTCATAGTCAAGCTAACTGCTTGTCAGAGTGTGAGTCTGTTAAAAAGACTGCTATATTAAGACATTTTGAGTAGGTAAAGTGAATGCTGTTTTTAAAACTTTAATGCTACATTACCCAGTTTTGACTAGTTTCTCTTTTCTCATCTGCACAACATGCTTTGTTATGAGATGCTACCTTTTGCAAAACAATAGAAGTAATATTCATTTATATATTATTTCATTTCTTGTTATGGCCATATTGTTTAGGATGTTTTACTTTGCTGCAAAACAACAAATTTATGAAATAAAACTATATTTTACCAGCTAAAAATGCTGCCTGTAAAACATACTTTAAATTAATAAAATTATGATAATTATAGTTAAATGATTGTAATTATTTTTACGTGTTTTTTTCCAACAAATATAGAGAAACTCGAAGTTGAGAAAAAGAATGTAAATAATAAAAAAAAATTTAAAACTGTATGTGCGCCACATGTCAGTGTAAATGGCTACAGTTTTCTATGTAAATAGCATTTCACTCCAAAGGCCATGTAGTTTAATGTTTTAGAAATTTCACATGAACTGCTCTGAAATTTTAGGACTTAAAATTATGATGAGAGAGATTTTCTTTTAGTTTTTGTGCTGCTCTAACTAATCTCCAGTGAGAACTAATCTCTAATAATAGGTCTAGGTCACAGCCGACATTTTCACATAAATTTGTTGAGAAAAATCAGGTATGTTGATGAAAGCTGAGCTGTTCTTCAACATGCACAGATGTAAAAGTAAAATTCAGCCTTTATAAATACACCTGAGGTAGAATTGCTGCCGTGAAATAGGCCTTTCCAGACTAAGGCTTTTCATAATGTACTGCAGATAAGATACTGACTGCTAATAACAACTCCTGAAACCCCCACTTTAGGAAAACCCACTCGTATAACTGAAACAATGATAAATGTGTGATTTTGTCATCTCTCAGGTTATGAAAACATACCACATGTACCACACTGAGAGCATCAGCGCTGAGAGCAAGCTGAAAGATGCTGAAAAGCAGGAGGAAAAGCAGTTTAGCAAGTCTGGAGATCTTAACGTCAACCTCCTACGTCATGAAGACCGCCAACCGAGGCGCAGCACTGTCAGAAAAATTGAGAAGATGAAAGAAAAGGTAAGCATGTGTAAGATGAGAAGAGTGATGTGTAATTACTCCTAACACAGCATTCAGGCATGCTATATAAATTCTTAACTATCCACTCAGGAAAACCTTTGAGGAGCTTCTCCTCAATTTTAAATGTTTATGGTTTGAGCTGGAAACTCGGGAGAGGAAGAGACTTGCAGAGAGACAGCAATATAATGTCAGACACTCATAGGAGCAGTCTGAGGTCTGCAGCCAGATGCAGACCGAGCAATAACCCAACTCTCTCTCCAGCTTATGCAAATTTCTGCTTTCTCTGCCAGCCGTGCCAGGCTTTTAGTCTCTCCAGCCCTCTGTCCTTCAGATGCTGCCATGCATTTTATATTTTGAGCTCACTCTTGAATCTCTTTATGCAAATAGAGAAACTCCTATTATCTCTGAGGTGCAGGAAATCAAAACACAGACGATATAACAGTGTTTCCTTCCTCCTAGACTGCTAACTTCAGTGGCTCCACCTGCCCTGGTAGCTCCACACTATTTATTAGACAGTCGCAATGAGTATTCATCTTTTTTTTCTTGTCGCTCGACTCTAAGCTCTTCTCTAATTACTCTGCATGAAAGTGGGTTGAATGCAAAGGAAGGAAGAGAGTTACTCACTTTTCCTTCATTCTATGGGCACAATATCTTTTTGATATTGGAAATAAAAAAAAAGGAAACCCAGCAGATTGCATCCAGTCAGTGACTTGCAGCATTCCCTCCTCCCGGATGAGCATGTAGAGACAGTGGACAGTCACTGCCGTTGACTTTGCAGCAATCCCTCATACTGAGCATGCATGTAGCGACAGTGGAGAGGAAAAACTCCCTTTTAACAGGAAGAAACCTCCAGCAGAACCAGGCTCAGTGTGAGCGGCCATTTGCCACGACCGACTGGGGGTTAGAGAGAACAGAGCAGAGACACAAAAAGAACAAAGAAGCACTGATCGAGGAGTACTTTCTATGGGAAGGAAATGTAAATGTTAATGGATGTAGCTCCTTTAGTCGTTTCACCTAGAAAGAAGGAACAAATAAACTTTTCAAGTTTAGAGTCTGAAGAGAGCACATAGAGTTAGTTACAGTAAAAGCTCAGTCAGTAGCTATGTCTAGGAGAGAGAAAGGGTTAAACACTGAAAGACAGGGCCATGTGGCTCATCGGTAGAGGGTGAGCATTAAGTTGTTGCCAGCAGAAGCTCAGACGATGCCCCTCTCCAGAAAGGTGTTACAGGTAGACACAGAGTCAGGCCAGGTGTAGCTTCTAGGAAGAGAAAAGAGAGAGAACAAAGTTAAAAGCTGAAATAACAGCAAATAATACAAAATTGAAGAGTAGTGTGAGAAAGTAGCGAAGAGGGTGAAAGTGGTCATTATGTCCTCCAGCAGCCTAAGCCTATAGCAGCATAACTACAGAGATAGTTCAGGATAACCTAAGCCACTCTAACTATAAGCTTTATCAAAAAGGAAAGTTTTAAACCTAGCCTTAAAAGTAGACAGTTTGTCCATCTAGAGCCCACTGATGGCCATTGTTATACTAAAAACCACAACGATTGGGATACCTCTCTCTGTCAGATTGACCATAACTATTGGAAAAGAGAGGGGGTCATACAGGTAGCAGAAATGGAGGGTGTGTTTGCACCTCAACCATAACTGAGCCGGTTTAGGCTAAACCTGACTCCCCCTTACTCCATCCAACAAGGGGAGAAGAAGACGGAGCTAAAATAAGGAAGATAGCTCAGGATAACCTAAGCCACTCTAACTATAAGCTTTATCAAAAAGGAAAGTTTTAAGCCTAGCCTTAAAAGTAGACAGGGTGTCCGCCTCACGGACTAAAACTGGAGCTGGTTCCACAGGAGAGGAGCCTGATAACTAAAGGATCTGCCTCCCATTCTACTTCTAAAGACTCTAGGAACCACCAGTAAACCTGCAGTCTGAGAACGAAGTGCTCTGTTAGGAACATATGGAACAATCAGATCTCTGATGTATGATGGAGCTAGATCGTTAAGGGCTTTATATGTGAGGAGGAGAATTTTAAATTCTATTCTGGATTTAACAGGGAGCCAATGAAGGGAAGCTAAAATAGGAGAAATATGATCTCTCTTTTTAATTTTCATCAGAACTCTTGCTGCAGCATTTTGAATCAGCTGAAGGCTTTTAACTGCATTTTGTGGACATCCTGATAGTAAAGAATTACAACAGTCCAGCCTTGAAGTAACAAATGCATGGACTAGTTTTTCAGCATCAATCCTGGACAGGATATTTCTAATTTTGGCAATGTTCCGGAGATGAAAGAAGGAAATCCTGGAAACCTGTTTAATATTGGATTTAAATGACATGTCCTGGTCAAAAATAACACCAAGGTTTTTTACTTTATTACCGGAGGTCAATTTAATGCCATCCAGGTTAAGTGATTGACTAAGCAGCTTCTTTTGTAAAGACTCCGGTCCAAAGACGACAACTTCTATCTTGTCTGAATTTAGAAGCAGAAAATTTAAAGTCATCCAAGTTTTTATGTCTTCAAGACATGCTTGTAGTCTATCTAACTGGTTGGGTTCATCAGGATTTATGGATAAGTACAGCTGAGTATCATCAGCGTAACAGTGAAAATTTATTCTATGCTGCCTGATAATTTGACCTATTGGAAGAATATATATAGTAAAGAGAATTGGCCCAAGTACTGAACCCTGTGGTACTCCACAATTAACCCTGGAGTTTAAAGATGATTTATCATTTACATGAACAAACTGGAATCTGTCAGACAAATAAGATTTAAACCAGCCTAGCGCTGTTCCCCTGATCCCTACAGCATATTCCAGCCTTTCTAAGAGAATATTATGATCGACTGTATCAAATGCAGCACTGAGATCTAACAGAACCAGTACAGACACAAGTCCATTATCTGAGGCAATAAGAATATCATTAGCGACTTTTAGCAGAGCTGTTTCAGTGCTATGATGAGCTCTGAAGCCTGACTGAAAGTCTTCAAACAGGTCATTGCTGTGTAAATGCTCACACATTTGATTAGCAACTATTTTCTCAAGAATTTTAGATAAGAATGGAAGATTGGATATCGGTCTGTAATTTATTAAGTCATCTCGATCAAGCGAAGGTTTCTTAAGCAAAGGTTTAATTACAGCAACCTTAAAACCTTGTGGTACATATCCATTTACTAATGATAGATTAATCATATCTAAAATGGGGCTGGTAATCAGAGGGAACACTTCCTTAAATAATTTGGTTGGGATTGGGTCTAACATACAAGTTGAAGGTTTAGATGAAGCTAATATTTCTGATAACTCAGGAAGCTCCACAGGATCAAAACAGTCCAAACACAGATCAGGTTCTACAGTTATTTCCAATGTTGTCTCACTTGTTGAGGATGAAGTAATCATCTCTGGGAGTGTGTCAAAGATTTTCTTCTTAATAGAATCAATTTTATTTTGGAAGAATCCCATAAAATCATGACTGCTGAGAGCCAAGGGAATGGATGGCTCAACAGAGCTATGACTCTGTGTAAGTTTAGCAATTGTACTAAAGAGAAACCTAGGATTATTCTTGTTGTCTTTTATTAAGGATGAGAAATAAGCTGTTCTATCTTGATGAAGTGTCTTTTTATGAAGAACACCTATCTTTTTGTTACATTACATCCTCAAACTTAAAGGTATTTTATTAAGATTTTATGTGATAGAGCAGTACGAAGTAGTGCAGGATTGTTCAGTCGAGTGATAATGATATATGGTTTGATCCACTCATTTGTATTCAGCCCCCTTTAATTTGATACCCCTAAATAAAAGGCAGTACAACTAATTGTTTTCAGAGGTCAACTAATTAAACAAAGATTGTTTCTGTAATTTTATAAAATGTGGAAAGGCACATGTACAGCTAGAATCGTAAATATTGCAATGTAAAAATATGGGAATGTAAAATATTAATATATAATAAAATAATAATATATATTAATAATAGGAGATAAGACATAGTAAAGGTGACATTTAAATTGCATTTGTATGCTACTGATTTACTACTATGTAGTAAATTATAAAACCAGTTAATATCCGGTCCCAATACCAGTTCAACATAAACCCCATCAGTGGAAAACCTTTAGATAGGAATAATACTAACAAAATGCAAGTCCGGCTATGTTTTTCGAACACAACATTGTCTAGAGGCAGATTCTTTGGAGCCTTTCTTCACATTTTCTAGGCCATCTCTACCTGTCTCACCTTCCAGAGGCTACACCTTCCTTAGTGTATAGAAAAACTCCTCCGTTGCTCAATTTATCTGTACTTTCCCTTCATCTATTTCTCCTGTTCTCTTTTCTCCTCCTCAGAGGCAAGCCAAGTATTCTGAGAATAAGCTGAAATGCACAAAAGCTCGGAATGACTATTTGTTGAACCTGGCAGCAACCAATGCAGTGGTGGCAAAATATTATATCCACGACGTCTCCGACATGATTGATGTAAGTATGCGCTTGGAGCATGCGTTTGTTTGTATCTCTCAGCTGGGACCTCTGGTGTTGATTTAACTCCGTCACTTTTCTCGCCATCTGTTCTCATGTCTCATTCCCTCTCAGGCTGTTCGCTGTTTATTTTCAAGCTGCTCGGTTGGCCTCAGCAAACGTAGATGCTGCCATTTATTCATTATTAATTGCAGTGTAATAAACCTTGACACTGACTTTTGATGACTGTCGACTGTTGACGCGATGAATTTTTTTTCTACTTCAGCAGAGTAACATGTAAGCATGATTCTCACTGATGATTTAAAGATGCTTCATCAGTGTTGACAAGATGATATCTGCTCTGTCTGTCCCCATCTTGCTCGCGTTCATTAGTTGCTTTCGGGAGTTCTGCTGAGGAAAATGCAGATTTGGGGCAGTGATATCTTAACTGTAAAGTAGCAGCACTGTCAAACTCTCAAAAGCAATGTTTAAAAAGATGGTTCAGCTCTTCAACTTAGCAATAGTTAGAGGTGAAATGATAAAGTAAATTTATTTGTCAAGGTTCTCTTTATGCAGGCTTAAAACTGTTCATTGGGTTGGCTCTGATTGGTCAGCACAGAGTGATCTGCTGCCTGCCAGTCTACCAGATTATTAGAAAGAAAAGGCTGTTCTTACTTTTCTATCTATGTACACAGTGCTATTTTTTTCAGCGAGGTAGAGTATTGTTGCAGTAATAACATTCTTATCAAAGTTTCTCTTTGATAAGAATGTAATCCTTCGTGGCCTTTTGCCACAGCCTAATTTGTTTTACTATAGTCATAATGAATTAACAATTACGATGTATGGCCCTAAATTTGAACTCACGTGACAGTTGTTACCAGTTATTTATTAGATATTAGGGCTGGTTCCCTTTTTTACATTTGGTGCTTCTACATGTTCATTTTGTGAAGTGTGGCAAAAAATTTATGCTCGTATTGGTCTTTTTTTCCCCACATACATTTGCATATTGCACATAAATAGCCATGTTGGTGTACATTACTGTGAAAAAGTATTGCCATACTGACATATTTCTCTTGTCCTTCCTAATAAACACATTTGAGCCCTGCTGTTTAGGTTTACTCTGGTTATCTTTGTCTGATATTAAAATCTGTTTGATGATCTGAAACAAATGTAAAAACTAGTAAAAACAGAAGAAATCTCTAAGGGGACAAATACTTTTCACATTACTGTAGCTCCTCATATTTCAAGTCAGTCTAGAGCTCAGTTAGCATAGAAACATTGTCATAATTCGGTGAACACAGCTTATTAAAAAACTTGCAGTAAGTTATTTGCAGTCACTTAATGATATAACGATATTAGATGAAAGTTTTGAGAGCATTTGCCTCTTTTCCTCATTGTTGTGCTGCTGTTGTGGATCTAGTTACTTGCCATCGCAAATGCTGCTGAGTTGTAGCTATTTGAACTGTAATCCTCACTGATCTTTCCACCACAGCAAGTTAACATTGAGAAAAAAGACTTTGTTTATCATGTCTGAATAACTACATTTCATTGCACCGTACACTAGGACCCAAGCTATAACATTTCTGATCCCACTTGAAAAAGGGTTGTGGTTATTCCCCCCCAATGGAGACAAATGAGGGTTATATGATGGAAAATGCTGTTTGAGAATCTTTTCACAAAGTCCAAAAGACAGGATCAAAAATGAGAATAACACTAGTTGTAATGCATCTAATCTTGATGCAAGTAGAAACATGTTGAGGTTATTTCCAGTAGTGTCAAGGCACGAAAAGCTGTAATGTGGATATCAAAATATCTTGAAAACTAATATGTTGTAGATCACATTAGATCAAATTGCTTGGTATGTAAGGTATTAGTGAGAATGAGAGACACCAACAGGGCTTGGATTAAAGCTTCATCACTCATCTACTATTCCCAGCTGCTTCTGGATTTGAATACACACATCCTCAGTGTGTTTGCTTGTTTAAAAAAAGGGCCAATTTACTCCCTTTAGACTTGGGTCTACTTAGCCGACTTGACAGAGAGTCGGAATGATGCTTGTGCAGAAGGGGGTGAGCGCTGAAGAGTTTAAAAGAGTGTTTAATTGATGATTTACAGTGCTGTCAGCTGCCCCAAGCTCCCTTTAAACTTCTTCAGTAGCATCCTCTGCCTAATTAGGTTACTTCATACCGCTCTATGTGATAAGACTCTGTAATTATCCCTCGTGTCGCGCTGTGCCAGCTCCTGTAATTCTATGAACACCAACTTCTATTTTTAAACATTAACATGTAGCAGGGCATGATTAAGCATTAAGTCAATTAAAGAGGCTTGAACATACACTCTGCTCTAAATAATGTACAGTACTACAGTAACTACAGCTTGCTGTATTATGATGGTGAGGAATGATGTAGTATGATAAAATATTAAAGTTTTACACAAAGGTATAGCATGATTTAAATAAATGTTTTTTCTGAATGGAAAAGTGGTAGTTATTCTTACTTCTGTAAATAGTAATGCAACATATTGCATTTTCCAGTAACAGTTAGAACAGGAACACAGTGGATCTTAGGCACAGGAACAGGAGGCAGGTGCAACTGGACACCCTCAGGGGACACAGGAGCCTGGGCACGAGGTGGGTCCACCTGGACACCCTCGTCGGAGACCTCAGGAACTGGGTCATGAGGTGGCAGCTGGAGGCGAGGAGCGGGTATGGGCTCTCGGAGGCAGCTTGGCGCAGGCTCAGGTACTTTCAGGCAGCTTGGCGCAGGCTCAGGTACTTTCAGGCAGCGAGAAGCAGGCTCAGGGACCTTGAGGCACACTGGCCACGGGGTCCACATCTGGAACTCCTGGACTGAGTTCCACCAACTGGTACGGTGATAGGGCACACCCGACTGAATGTCGCATGTCGGTCTCTCAGAGCCTGGAGAGCGTTACTCTGCTGACCCTGGTGGAGAACCTGCAAACGTCAAGTCAAGGTTCCGACAGCAAGGCAGGTTTGAGCTGCTAGCGTCCTTTTCGACGATGGACCACACCGAGGAGGCATACCACCGCGGGCCGTACGCTGGCAGTGCAAGCACCAACCTGGAACCCCAAAAGGTCCCCTTTCTATGTCCTCCTGCAGCAGTGGAGAGGGCCGGATCTTTTATTTTATCTTTATAAATCTCCCCTGCCTCCCCCTCCTGCTGATGGATCTACCGCAGAGCTTCCACAGCCCTCCTTTTTCATTTTCTGTTTGTGTCCTATTGTCATGGTGTATGGTGGTGAAGGACCAAAGCGGCAACAGGACATCAGCAGGTGCATGGTGGATGAATATATTTTAATGGTAGAAGATGAACTTACAGTACATGAAAAAAACACAGGAACCAGGGAGACAGCAACGGCGATGACAACAGCGATGACAATAGAGGACCACAATGAAGGGACAGAAAACAGGAACTTTAATACAACTAGTGTAAAAAGAACTACATGACAAACAGATGGGAGCAATTCATGAAAAACAAACAGATGCGGATCCTGACAGAGTTCTTCGGTATTGGAAATGTACAGGAGCTTTTATTCAGCCAGCTGAACCGCAGTGCAGGTGTAGGAAAGGTAGCACTGCATTACTCTATTCACCATACAGCCAGGAAAACTCTGGTTACATCCGCACTCTCTTTAGAATCTCATTAAAAGGATTGTAAAATGTAGGAAACTTTATTACAGAAACTATAACTTTTTAAATCCTTTGTATACCTTAATAATGGTAACCAATCTATTGTGGCAGAACACCTAAACAAACTGCTTCTCACCTTGTTGAAACTCTTTTAAGTAGCTGTTAATCACAAAAAGATTTTAGTAATGTTTTTTTTTGTATTTTGTTGTGCCTCTCAAAGATACCTAATTACCATTTTTTAATATGATTTGTCCTTTATTTTTGTCTTGAAAGTGCTGTGACCTGGGCTACCACGCCAGCTTGGCGCGTGCCTTCAGGACGTACTTGTCTGCAGAGTACAACCTGGAGACGTCGCGCCACGAGGGACTGGATATCATTGAGAATGCGGTAGACAACCTGGACTCTCGCAGTGACAAGCACAAGATCATGGATATGCATAACCAGGTGTTCTGTCCTCCGATGCGCTTTGAATACCTGCCACACATGGGAGATGAGGTGAGAGGATCTAAATGCTTTCTTTCTCTTTCTGCTATAGCGATGGATATGCTTCGTTAATCCATATTAATGTATGCAATTAATCAATATCATAATCTGTTTAGTAATCTATTATGATTCCGTCAGAAGGATGAGTTCTTTCCTCCCCAGTGAGACATCTTTGCCACACATTAGGATTCTGTGTATTTCTCAGATTCGTTCAACATTAATCAAGTTAACCACTTGAAATCAAGTATATACGCTCTTAATCACACTAAAGCCCTTTTTCTAATAATTTAAATGGTTAAAAAAAACAATAAACAAGAGAAAATATAGATGTTAACACCAAATCTACAGACTACTGCTAGAGAGAAGAAGCGGCATTTTATGAATTAGAAATTGAACATTCATAATGTTATCTAAGCTGATTAAATGTTTTTATAAAACGTTTACTGGTCTCTCAAGAGTTTAAAGAAAGGCTTTGAAGGCCTAATTCCTGATTTCTAAATGTTAATGTTATGTTTAGAGGGAGAGTTTGGGAGAAAAAGAAAAAGGGATTTATTGTCGGTCAGCTACCTTTAAGACATCAGTTTCACCAGTGCCAGAAAGCCAATTTTGCAGAAGAAGCAGAGCACCTTACTGATGTCTGGATCCTATAGCGTCACCTCAACAAATCTGACTGGGTCTCCACACTCACGTTCTATTTCCCTGCTTGGCTGTTGTGAAAAGAAGTTGGCACAACACCTATTCAAACAGCCTGAAGTGTTGCTCTGCGGCAGGGAGGTAGCATCTGGTTTGTCTTTGTTTCACATTGGAACGGAATTGGACAAAAAAAAAAAAAACTCTCCAGGAAGAATTATATGAAATCAACTAAGCAAATTGTAAGAGGGCTATCAAGCCTCTGATTTCTGGTTTGGCCGACCAACACTTCTTCCTAGTTCTGTTCTGTTCTGTTCTTCTCTGAGTGTCTGAACTGCCTGAAACGCCTGTAGCCTCTGGAGAAAGGAGCCATCATGAGGGCTTGATCAGCCAATTAGACTTGGGCTTTGGACAAAGTACTTTGCCACCTACTTTAAAAAAAGAGAGAGATGCAGAATGTAAATAAACCAATCTTGTAGTGAAATCATCTCTGTTTTGGAACTGTTTTACATTCAAGATTTCAATAATGTAAAATTTCTCCTGAATAAAGAGACAGTCTACATTCAAGGTTTAACATTTAATTACTATTTAACATTTTCACTGTTCATGAGCTTTTCTGAATTTCTAAATCAGCAAAACATAAATAATTTACGAATGACTATGGCATTGAGACAAACTTTAAGGGGATAACACAGGGGTCCAATTATCATATAAAAGGTCTGTCAAAGGTATTTTGGAGGGACTTTGGAGAAATGCAGTTCTTATGGGTGAAAGGTCAGATCTGTTGTGTTCTGTTTACTACGCTCCTGGATCTGGATTTTTCTAGTAACTATTAAGTAACTATTAACACTTCAGGTTGTGTTGTGTAACCCAACCCGTTTATCGTCCTCAGGTTTGCCAGGTCAGCGCCCAGCAGCCAGTGCAAACTGAGCTCCTGATGCGTTACCACCAACTGCAGTCTCGGTTAGCAACACTAAAGATCGAGAATGAAGAAGTAAGGATTTACGAGTTTTGTTTGCCTGCTGCTCATTTTCCCTAGAGCAATCATGCAGCTGAAGGGCAAAACACCAAGCAGAATATCCACATCACCATCTGTTCATATTGCAATTACTCCCAATCCCCTCAGCTCTGCAGGAGCCGATCCCTGTAAGGCCCCGGGATTGGTTGCTTTGTCATGAAGCCAAGGCTTTCTTTTATAAAGAGCAGACAGATGTAAACAGAGGTGGTAATGATCCTGTAGCCTTGTCTTCCTGTGTGTTGAGAAAAATTGAACAGCCATGCCATTACTGAGCCTCTTAGTCATGTCAAAAACATTGTGGTTTATATTAGGAAGGATGCTCTCAATTTATGCCTTGATTATATTCGGATCTACCTACTTTGGATCACTGCAGGCTGACTCATTATTATTATTCATTCAGAACTGAAACAACCAGTTATCTCCATTCCTTTCCACCCCCTACCTGAATCCAGGTGAGGAAGACCTTGGATGCTACCATGCAAACCCTTCAGGACATGCTGACAGTGGAGGACTTTGACGTGTCGGATGCCTTTCAGCACAGCCGCTCCACTGAATCCATCAAGTCTGTGGCCTCTGAGTCATACATGAGCAAGCTCAATGTAGCCAAGAGGAGGGCAAACCAGCAAGAGACTGAAACTTTCTACTTTTCGGTGAGTCTGTGTCGACCCGTCTGTGAGAGATCCAAGATTCTTAATGTGCATTTCTGCCCATTCTTTGATGCTGAACTGTTTGATTGAGCTCATGCTATGATGGATTTGCTTCTTCTGACTCATTTTTACCTCGGTCTCCCCTTCTAGAAATTTAAAGAGTACCTGAATGGTAGTAACCTCATCATCAAACTGCAGGCCAAGCATGACTTACTGAAGCAGACGCTGGGAGAAGGTAAAAATACTTTTCTTTTTTATTTGTCCCAGGTGTTGTTTTAAGCAGCACAAAAAAGCTTCAGTTACAGTTATTTTAAAGGGATTATTAGGGGTACCAATAATTATAGCACTGGTGATTTAGTTAAATCAATTATATCTTAACCCTCAACCCTTCTTTTTCCTCAGTGCATAAATATACTCAAGTCAAGAGTTGGATTTCTCCAAAATGTTCAGTGTAAGATTTTGCTGATGAGTTTATTTTAAGGCTTTTTACTCCTCTTTAACAGGGGTGCCAACAAATTAGTTTGTGTCTGAATTTCCATGAAATAGATTTTTGAAAGGCAGAAGAGAAAAAAAAGTGAAATGAATTTCAGAAAGTAGTGCTATCACACTGGAAACAGACCACATTTACTTTGAGGCATTCATTCCTCTTTGTGCTTATCTCTCCTGGTTAGAGTGCTATCTGTTTAGTGCCTATCCTCTGTAGTCAGTGGGAGGGTTTGTAAGGGAAGAGATTACCTTGGCTCCACCTTTTTCCCAAGGGGCCTCCTTGTCACCTCAGTCGTGATGAACAGCTTTACACCCAATCAATCAGCTGGATCAAACCAGGGCCCATTTCTGCAGCTGCTTCTCCATCAGGGGTTCAACTAATATGAAAATGTGCAGCTGAGACCTTCAATCGCTTGCATAAACTCAGCATTTTTTCTTATATTTCACACTCAGGACACATTCATTATAGCCTCAAATTGCCCTTTTGATTGCTTCCAAGCTGGCAAAAAATCTAAGTCTTGTTACACCCATAAACACTTTATTCTGTGGTCAAGTGTCCACGGCGGAGCAGCTGAGAGGGCGCAGGAGCATATGGTGCCCAAAAGGTACCACCTATGTTTAATTATTTAGTCGATAAATCACAGTTGAGTCGTGCTCATTAGCTGGTTGCCTCACACGCAAAGCAGGGTGTTTGTGCTTGTGCGTGGGTGGTGTCAGGATGACAGAGGGAACAGGATGAATCTGGTTAGTACCACATGGTGTTTACATCTTGTTGTGATTTAATTAAAACATAATATCAAGGTCTGGCACCCAGCTAACATATACATCAACCTAAGTATCTCAGGTGAACATTCAGTCTTGTCACTTTTTCATAGAAAAGGCATATTTGGTTGTAAAAATAGTTGATTACTATTTGTAAAGCTTGGAAAGATCTTTATTTTTGACGCAGGTTGATCAAAGGCAGAAGGGTTTTTTCTTAGAGGATTTTTTATGTAAAAATGTGCAGTTTTGAAAGCTGCAGAGACTTGCAAGCTGACCCTGAAAACAGACTGGAAGAAAAGAAGTAAAGAAAAGAAAAAAACCCTAAAATGCCAATACAATTCCTACAGCAGGCTCCTGTTGCTGCTGATTTAAAAAAGCACAGGTTTAAGTTTAATGCGAGGTAAGTAAGAAGGAAACCTTTGCTATTTTAAAAAAAATGAAGGCCAGACAGAAATGTGCCTGTGGGAACATAGACAAAGACCAGAAATTCTGGAATAATCTTCTTTGGAGAAATGAGACTAAAATTTATCATCTGGACACCAGAATAGAGGGCAAGTTTGCAAATTACAGCATTCCATGAAAAGAACTTCATACCAACTATGAAGCATAGAGGTGGAAGTGTAATGGTTGGGTGTTTTTCTACAGCAGACCTTGCCAGCTCACCATCTTAGAGTTTACCATGATTTCTACCTTTTACCAGAGGGAGCTTGAGGGAAATCTGAGACCATGTTGGAGGTAGCGTGTCAAAACATTTTCCTCACATATTAACACATTTTTGTTGATACCTCTTGTTTAATGAATAAAACGAGGTTAATTGTTGGTGCTTACATGTGATTAGATGACTAAATTATTAGACATTGCTGCATAAACATTTTTGTGAAAGAACTGAATATTTAATGTACCATGTTTTTCACAACTGTAAAAAGCAATCTGTGCATGTGTTGTTGGAAAGCCACAACAAAAGGCTCAGTGAACCGGTAAAGACATCATTCAGTGTCACCACAGATGGACCCCTCTCTCCACCACCTGCACCCACTGCTGCAAGCACACACCCCTGTTTCTTTTGCTGTGAGAGAAGGTCTGAGACCTTTCAACCGGCCTCCTGTGTCCCCTGGGGCCTGAAGACCGCTTACTGGTTTTGTCCCTTGAATGGTGTTAGCACAGCTCTATTCATCTTGTCCTCAGCAGTGATGTTGTCTGTTGTGACACCCTTTAGTGGGACAGGAAACTGACTGGACTCTACACAATGTGTAACATAAAGACACAAGAATATGACTAGTCCCTCCTGTGCTTTTTCCTCAGGGGAAAGAGCCGAGTGTGGAACAACGAGGTAAGATGTTGTTTCTAATCCCAGCTTTACTGCCATGAAAAGCGTCTGCTGATACCGGTCAGTGCCAGGGTATAGACTATGGAAAGCCACTGTGTGAAATAGAACAGTTAGTTTAAACATTTTTTTTCAAAATGTTTATATGACTATCTTTTAATTTTAGTTGTGATATTTTTACACAAAAAAATATCTGGCTAAATTAATCTAAAGAAAAGTTTTTTGTGTGAAGTTTTGTTCTCATTCAAGACTATTTTTGCTTTTGTTATGTCAGGGTTCTTACACAGTCTGGAAAAGTATGGAAACATATTTAATTGCTTTGAAAACAGGTCTATTTTCAGGCTTTTTTTAGCCTATCCCCTTCTTCAAAATGACTTTCCTTTCCTTTCAGTTAGCCATCCAACAGACCATCAGTCTGTCTCTCTATACATCTGTCCATCCATCCATCCATGTAAACATATCTTGATATGCATTCATAAAACGAGGCTTAAAAGGATTGGGAACTTTTGACATGCAAACATGTATGAACCCTGTAATTCCAATAGAATGATATAAAATCTGCTTGAAGTTTCATTTTTTCTGATGAACAATGACTAATGTACAGAATCAACCAGCAAATATCAAAATTCCAAAATATCATATATACATATTTTTAATTAAAAATTTTCTTAAGAACTTAAATCTTGCTTGTTTCAACTTTCAGTTTTATTATTAAGATCAAATTTGATTCAAAATGTTTATATAATATAGCTTTGGATTAGCAACTATGTCTCTGTTTTAATTTTGGTTTATACCTTTTCACATTGTGATATTTTTGTTCCCGTTGTCAATCATTTCTAGGCCGCCCACCCTTCCCCCTAAACCACAGAAAATGCGGAAACCTAGGCCACGCTCCATGTATAACCATAAGCTGTTTAACGGCAATATGGAGACCTTCATCAAGGTACCCCCTGGTGGTGGTGGTGTATGGCTGAGCTTCCCTTGAGGATCTGGAGGGAAGGCAGCCAGAGCCTTTACTGTTGTTCTCTTCCACACTTCAGTTTTCCGCTCCTCCCTCTTCCAGCTGTCTTTTGGTCATGATATAACGCCTTAGTTTAACCTCTAATTCTCCTTCCTTCCATAGTCCTGCTGGCATAGACAGACAGAGTGGCTGTCAGTCATCCCTTTATTTCCCTGCAGATCAATTTAGCATCTCCGCCTTACTTTCTAAACCCAGTCACTCTATGATAAGTGAGATACAGGAGAGAACAGTGTCTCTGCTCTGTCCCTTTCTGCACCCAGTCCTGACTGCACTCTGTTGCGTCCCATCCTGAGTCCATGTGTTTAACCGCCCTTAACCCCCGGAAGGGACAATAATGATTTGAGCTTTTTTTTCCTAAACCTGTGGTTTTTTTCCTCTGCTTCCGTGTGTTTTGCTGCTTTCTATCCCAGAGGAAGAAGGAATGCCCGTACCCGTATTCAGGTATCACTGTTGTTAGAGCACGTAGAACTGGCTGCAAAGAGAAACCAGACTAATGGTGTACTTATATTACTTACTCACTTTCTTCTGCTGTGCTGCTCTTGAAAAATGTTTTGTACAACTTCAGTTTTTGTCACTTTCCTCCGTCATCTAACAGAGCATGTTTTAGTAGTTGTGCTTGTCATTCTGGACATTTTAAGACTGATAATCCATATTAGATGGCCCAGTTACAGTGCTTGCCAAAGTTTTCATTTCCCTTTCATACCCCTTGAATATTTGTTAAGCTACAACAGATTTGACATGATCAAACAACACAAAGAGGCACAAAGATGGGTGTTTTCTGAATTTCTTTACAAATAAACATCTGTAGTCTCACATGCATTTGAACTTTACTCTGATACCCCATAAATGAAATCCATTGCAACCAATTATCTTCAGAAGTCACCTAATTAGTAAAGGCCTCCAAGGTTTTTTAGAGAACATTATTGAACAATCAGCACCTTGAAGACCAAGGAACACGACAGACATTTTAGCAATAAAGTTGTTGAAAGGTTAAGAGTAGTGTTAAGTTATAAAAAAAAGTCTTACACCTTAAACATCTCACAGAGATCTCATTCATCTCATTCTATTGTTTGAAAGTGGACAGAGTTTGGCACACTTGCAAGCCTACCAAGGCATCCACCATCCACCTAAAGCGATATGTCAAGAAAGGAGAGCATTAATCAGATAAGCTGAAAAGAGAACAAATTTTAGTCGCGCGCCTCACGCATTTGGCCTTTGTGAAATAGAGGCAAGAAGAAAACCATAACAAGTCCTGTTCGCTGTTTGCCCCAAGCCATATAGGAGAAACCTCAAATATGTGAAAGGAGGTGCTCTGGATCAGATGAGACAAATTTAAAGATGTATTTGTAGCAAAACAGGGTTCTACAAAGTATTGACTCGGTGTGCTGAATACCTATGCATGCCACACTTTTCAGATTTTTATTTGTAAAAGCAAATTAAAACCATGTATCATAGACAAGGGGTATGAACTACTTTTCAAGGCACAGTGCATGCAACGTGAAACAGTATTTACAGTTAAGATATGCATTGCTTATTTATTATAACGTGTCTTATATTACGTATATATTTATTTTTTGTCCCCCACATTTCAGGATTCAGGTCAACCGATTCCACTTGTTGTAGAAAGCTGCATAAGATACATCAATCTGTACGGTAAGTTTCACTTTGTGCCTATCTCACTTCAGAGCAAAAAGGCAGTAAATAGAATGAGTCAAAGATGTTTTTTGTGCTCTTTAATCCTAAAAATTGGCAAGAATTGCTCACAAGGCAGACTGACTCGACTTGCACCACCTTCCCTGAATCTCTTGGCTGCTTGACTATAACTTGACAACAGATCACACACAGAGTTTTGAGACTCCAACTGGTCTTTGTTTAGTCGGGTACTGTCCGCCCCCTAACCTCTTTATACGTCCTCCCTGTCTACTTTCACATCTGTCTTGGGCTCGTTGCTGTGTCCTGCAGGCCTTTGCTCTGGATCTGGACCTAATGAAACTACAGAAAACTGATTAGAAGCCTCTAACTAAAACCACATGCTGCCGGCTCACTGAGGGGGCCCTCTCCTGGAAAAATACGCAACTCTCTCTTTATGACTAGATTACATTTCCTACTTTGTGTTATATGTTTTCAAAACTCTGTCGTGAAGCTGCTGATGTGATGCTAGCGTAGTTCCAAACCAGTGAAATCTGGTTTGGAATTCTCCTAGGGCTGCAGCAGCAGGGGATATTTCGCGTGCCAGGATCACAGGTGGAAGTCAACGACATCAAAAACTCATTTGAGAGAGGTGAGTCTATAGTTGATGTTCTCAATTTTTATGTCCAAAGCCTTTGAAGAGGATAAACCAATTTAGCCCAAAGTTTGGCTCAGCAGATGTTCTCATTTAGGTGAGGACCCCCTGATTGACGACCAGAATGACCACGATATTAACTCAGTGGCAGGGGTGCTGAAGCTGTACTTCAGAGGGCTGGAAAACCCCCTCTTCCCAAAGGAGCATTTCCTGGATTTCATCTCCACCATTAGTGAGTCAACAGAAACAGCATGCAAAATAAAACTGATTTCACCTAAATAAATGCAAACTGAGCATCAAGACCTGCTGTGTAAATTTAACCTCAGGGTCTCTGATTTACTTGCAGATTAAATATTCAAAGCCTGACTGGTTTCTTAAATTATAACTGGGAACTAAAAAAGCAAAAATTCAAACACAAACATTTGTAGGAATCCCGTGTTTCTGGGAAATTTACTTTTGTTCTTAGGGTGTGTCAAAGTGAAATGACTTAATTTTAAATTGATGTTTAACATCTTTTGCTTTCTGTCGTCTGTTGTAGAGCTGGAGTCAGAAGCGGAAAGAGCTCATCACCTCCAGCAGATCATTGTGACTCTTCCTCTGACCGTCATAATTGTCATGAGATACCTCTTTGCATTTCTCAATCAGTGAGTTTTAGTCTTTTACAGCCAGAGTTACACCTGCTGCTGTGTGACAAACTACCTGCAAAGTTGAGTTTGTACTTCGCATAATCCCTACAGAGAATATGACATTGAATCTTGCAGCTTACTTTGTATGCAAATGTAATTCTCCTCTGTGTTGAGCAAGCACCAAATAGATTACAAGTAAAGGGATGAAATCTGTAATGCTACATCTGTTTGAGGAAGTTATGCCCAGGTTTAGAAACTCATATCCCTGTGCAGCGGTATAATATTCCTCTAATAACGGATTGTTAATGCCACCATAACCTGCTGCCTGCAGAACAAAGACACTGACTTTATATTCTCAGCTGCTGGAGCTACTCCAGCTGCACTGTTTCTGCCCAGCCTTTGCCTGTTAATAGTGTGCAAAGACTGATTCTGATTTCCTGTTGCACCACTGAAAGATTTGGTTAAAAAAAGGTTACTCTGTAGCGTATGCTAAGTGAATTTCATTACGTTGGATGACTGCAATGCTTTTAAAGCAAATGTCACACCTGTGAAATGAAGCATGTGAAACAAGTTCCTTTGAAAAAAAGTCACTTTGCAAGATTTCTCTTTTACTTTGCAACACTGTTCCTTTCATAGAACTGCTCTGATCCTTCCCAAATTAAAACATTAGCCTCAATTTACAGACATTTCTGCCATCTTTCAGCAGATTTTCCAACAGCTTTTTAGCCTTTCAAATCTCTCTTGCTTTATGTTTACAAATAAATTGCCGCCCTTCTCAACAACAAAATGTCACAGATCAGCCGTATACGGGCAACATCACCCAACTTGGCTTTCGTGTTCTTCAGTCTTTCCCAGTACAGCGATGAAAACATGATGGATCCGTACAATTTAGCCATCTGCTTCGGTCCGACTCTGATGCCCATCCCGGACGGTCAGGATCCCGTGGTGTGTCAGGCACATGTCAACGAAGTCATCAAGACAATCATCATCAACCATGAAGTCATTTTCCCAAATCAGCGTGAGCTGGATGGACCGGTCTATGAGAAGTGCATGACTGGTGGGGAAGAATACTGGTGAGTAGTGGCTTTATCAGGACTTTAACTCATGAAAAGTAAATTCCATATTCGACTCTATGTTAAGGTTTATTATTTGAGTCAATACGTACAGATAGGTTTTGCTAAATATATAGTTAATTATAAAATTTCACATGACATTTGCTTGTATAGTGACAGTCCCCACAGTGAACCAGGAACCATTGATGAGGCTGATAATGGAACAGAGCCACACACTAGTGATGAAGGTAAATACACTGTTTGGATCCTATACTGTTTAGTAGTAAGCTGCATTATTAGTGTATGTTTTAAGCTTTTATGATGCTTGAAATAGTTTATAAAGCACCTACAGTGGATAAAGACAGAAGAATTAGCCTTTCTTCCAATCTCAGTCCCTGAACCCAAATCCTACAGAAAACATGTGGAGAGAGCTGAAGAGAAGGAAGCATTAGAGAAGGCCCAGGGTAGAAATGGGCATAGATCCCCCTCTCTGTCTGCTCCAACCTTGTGAGATGCTGTAAAAGAAGACTGAGTGCTGTTATTTTGCAAAAAGGGGTGTACGAATGATTAACACCAAGGAAAAACATATGTTTTCCCCTACAGAATTAATGTGCTCAAATTCATTCAGTGTGAGGTTATGCTACTGTAATAAAAGATGAGTTTGTTCTGAGGCTTTTTACACATCCTAAACAGGGGTGCATGTATGTGTGGAGGGCACTGTACAATATTAATATTAGACAAGAGGACACTTTTACAGCCTTTTTGGCACAGAACGCCCTAATGTGTAGATTGACCTGTTGTATTTAGGATGTTTTTCACTCTTGAGTATGTACAGTATGAGCTGCAGCAGCTTCCGAAGGCACAAACACTTAAGGCAACTTGAGTAAACAGTGCTGGCATGCAGTGTAGCCACTTTGATCTGTGTTATTGTGTGTATGTAAGCGCGTGCCTCCCCCTCTCCCGCTTGCACTTTGTTCAGTGTTTTTCAGCAATTCTCTTGGGACTTTCTCCTTTGTATAGTGTTTCCCCGCTCGTCCTCTGAGCTCTGAATACATATCCCTGCCAGCCACAGAAGCCAAAGTGTTGGTTATACACTGAATGATATCTCCTGTGCTGTCAGTGAAACGGACCTCTTTAAATTTCCGCTTTGTAGATGGCTTTGTTGGTTAAAAAGTGCTGACCCTTTCTACTCTCACTTGAAAAAAGAAGGAAAGATTTTTTGGAGGCCCTTTATACATATGTTTTTATTGTCCTCTGGTAGTAGTTCATTTTTTTTATCAAAGCAAAACAGGCCCATGTTACTTGGTGATGAGGGTAGAATCTGTCTTTTGATTAAGACTGCATTTAAACTATGGCTCTATTCCATTTTGCCTCGAATTGCAGCTCAAACATCCTGGTGGGTTGAGACTAACTTTCAGGGCGTTTTCCTTTTATAAATTGTGTTGTTCTTGCTTAGATATGACTGCTGTTAAACAGATGACTGACTGACCCCTGCTGGCCTTGTTGGAAAACGCTGCAGGGCGCTGAAAGGAAAACATCGATAAATATAACGCAAGCCTGCATTGGAAAACAAAACAATTTCATATTTCAAATTTTTATATTTTTATAATAAATATATTTTTTATGAAGCCAACAACAAAGGGTCAGTCCAATCGCCGTCTACTTAAGCACATAGAATAGAATAGAATAGAATAGATAAATTCAGTAATTTATCATGAAATTCAGTTTTCATACTCTAAATTTAATGGTCTGTGTGCCACACTAGAAGGCAATGTCACTTCATGACCATTATTTGTGAGGAAAGTAATGAAATATGTTCAATCAAAGAGGTTTTCAGAAGTTGCTTTTGCATACATCCATACATCCTTTTTCTATAACCACTTAAGGCAGGATATGCCACCAGTCCATCACAGGGCAACACAGAACACCCAGAGCATTTTAGCATCACTAATCTCAGCTTTTAAGGAAACATGCTCCCTCCATTACATCTTTACATAACATAGTCAGGATTAGAATGTTTTCTCATTTTAATTAATTTAAAAGAATATCAAAAGGGAATATTTAATGTTCAAATTCTCTTTGCATTCATTCTTGTGTCGTTGCTTTATTTTCAACACTAATAACAGTTTTTTGTCTGTTGATTAAAAAAGAGAAGCCAGTATGTCTCTAATCATGTGTAGCTTTATTTTCTGAAATATATTTTCATGTGATTTTGCATGTGTGATTTCAGAGGTCGAGCAAATTGAGGCCATCGCCAAGTTTGACTACACCGGTCGCAGTCCCAGGGAGCTGTCCTTCAAGAAGGGAGCATCTCTGCTTTTGTATCACAGGGCCTCTGAGGACTGGTGGGAGGGTCGTCACAATGGTGTTGACGGCCTCATTCCCCATCAGTATATAGTTGTGCAAGACCTGTAAGTAACAATGCCGTCAGTTTCGGTACCTGTGTTGTATGAAAAGGGATTCTGTCACTGCACAGCTTTAATGTAGCACCACTGAGTGTAGCTGACTCTGCTGCTTCAGGGATGATGCGTTCTCTGATAACCTCAGCCAAAAAGCAGACAGTGAAGCGAGCAGTGGACCATTACTAGAAGAGAAGGGTTCTTCCAAAAATGACATCCCATCACCGTGTGAGCAGTCACCAGATTACAGCTTCGGAGGAGTAATGGGGAGGTAAAAAAAAATCAAACATTTAAAGTTCTAATGCTCTGAAATCTTCTTAAACCTTTCTCATTTTTCTCTCCAGGGTCAGGCTACGATCCGATGGAGCTGCTGTTCCGCGCCGTCGGAGCGGCGGTGCGGAGACCCATAGCCCAACTAGAGTGCCTGACACTCCACCTCGGGCCGCAGCCTGTCCAAGCAGTCCTCACAAAATATCCATCAGCAAGGCTCGCATGGAAAGCCCAGAAAAAAGGCGAGTTGGAACTTTCGGTAGCGCAGGCAGTATTAACTATCCGGACAGGAAACCATATCCTGAGGGCCACCCACTGAGACCAGTGCCGGGGGCCACTCGCCACAGCAGCCTGGGGGACCACAAAACACTGGAGACCGAGGCTCTGGCTGAGGTAAGACTTTGACAGTAACACATTTTTCACTTAAAATCTCTAAGAATAGTAAACATTTGACTTCAGCCTTCTTCACTCTGATACCCCTAGATAAGCCCCAGTGTACCCAAGTGTCTTCAAAACTCATCCAATTAGTAGATAAGAGTCAATCTGTGTGAAATTTTATCTCAGCATAAATACAGCTGTTCTGTGAAGGTCTCAGAAGTTTGTAAGTGAACAAGCAGCATCATGAAGTCCAACTGAAAGACTACCAAGACATGGACATCCACCTAAAGACTCTTCATCTCATCCGACTAACTCTGAGCTGTTTTGTAAAGAAGAATGGGTAAAATGGATCTAGATGTGTGAAGATAGTAGACACCAACTCCAAGACTCCAAGACTTGCAGCTGTAATCGCAGTGAAAGGCGTTTTTACAAAGCACAATGTGAAAAGGTTGAAAGGCTTTGAATAATTTTCAGAGCACAGCAGTAAAACATGTTTTTTATGTACTAAGTATTGTGGTGTATAATTTAGAATTGTAGGTGTGTAAATAAACTAAACACAATCCTGACATTTTAATGTGCTTTAAAAGAGTCTTCAATATCCTGTTCTATTTCTCTCTTTCTTCAGGACATAGAGAAGACCATGAGTACAGCACTGCACGAGCTACGGGAGCTGGAGCGACAAAACACTGTTAAACAGGCCCCTGATGTGGTCCTGGACACCTTAGAGCCAATGAAAAACCCAGTGAGCTCAGAGCCCGGCAGTCCACTTCACACCATCATGATCCGTGACCCGGATGCAGCCATGCGGCGCAGCAGCAGCTCCACCTCTGAAATGATGACCACCTTCAAACCAGCCCTTTCTGCCCGGCTGGCTGGGGCTCAGCTGCGCCCCCCGTCCATGAGGCAGACACGGCCCGCTCCGACACAGCACCGCTCGAGCAGCTCCAGCTCTTCGGGGGTTGGCAGCCCCGCTGTGACTCCCACTGAAAAACTGTTTCCCAGTAACAGCTCAGCTTCAGGGTCTAATGTGAATGTTTCAGGTGATGGTGGGGATAAGACTGGCAGCGTGTAGCAGAGGTGGAATCTGTTCTAAAAGGGAGAAAAGCTGATCAAAAAAATATGTATATTCCTTTAAGTTGAGAAAAATATTGTCCTCACTGTACAGGAATATCCAGGTTATCATGGTGACAAAGCAGAAGAATGGCATACAGCTCTTTGAAACTTGACCTACTGTGTATAAGACTACGTTAACTTCAGCTATACCTCAGCTTCAATAGAAATCTGTGGCCATGTTCTCGTTTCAGAGATTCATTCAGTGCCAGTGAAGCAATACCTGTGTGAAAAGAAATTATGATTCCCACTCGTTACATTCAGTCCAGCTAATGTTTTTCATCTCTCTCCTGTCTGAAAACACTTCATGTGGAAAAGAGTAAAACCACTAAAATACATCCTCTGTTTAACATGCAGGGTGCAGGCCTCATGGCTCTACATACAGGTGCATCTTAATAAATTAGAGTATCATTGAAAAAGGGTGTTTATTTACAGTAAGTAATTCAGTTCAAAAAGTGTTTGCTTCTCCAAGTTTTTTAACATGATTACAGCTTACTAATTAGTTTCTCACAAGATTAGAATAATATGGGAAAAAGCTTTATTGAAAAGATTTTAATACAGAAATGTCAGTCTTCTGTAAAGTTTGCATGCACCCACACCCTTCTCTTGACTATGCTTTATATATTCTCTGTGTGATTTGGGCCAGAATAATTTGCTGGCTAATCAAGCACAGTGATACCACAGTCATTACAGCAGGTATTGGTGTGGACAGGTGCCAGGTCCTGCTTGACATTTAAATCACCATCTCAATAATGTTTCTCAGCAAAAGGAAGCATAAGGTTCTCTAAGATTCCCTGATAGATTTGTTGTGCTGACTTTGGCCCCAATAAAGCATAGTGACCCAACACCAGCAAATGGCGTGGCTTCCAATATCATCGACTGTGGATAGCTCACACTAGGCCTCAAGCAACTCTGTACCTTTTCCTCCAGTAGTTTTTTTCTTCCACTAAACTTCTAATAATATGCTTGGATGCATTTAACATCTGTAGCAATGACATTTTTTTTCTGTCAGTTACTGTCTGTTGCAAAATTGTCAAGTTTTCAATCTTCCCCATGATTGCGTAGGAGGCTGAATTTTAGGTTTTTATTAACTGTAAACCATAATTCCCAAAATGATCAATAATTACCACCTAAAGTATATTATTTTGTTATGAACCTGTATTAGTTTCATTTTCAATTTACATTTCAGTGATATTGTAATGTATTTAGATGCACCTGCACAAACCTACCTAACGTCACTATGTTTGCTGGTTTTGCTACATGGTACCATAGTGACATTTATTTCTGCATGCATGGATGGGAGAACAAAGGGGAAACTTTGGATGGTGCTTGTTAACCATTGTAGAAACTGCTATATATTATTCACTATGATGGAAAAAAAATGCGGCAAGCTTAAAGTATCCCAAATTCCTGAAAAATAATGCCTTGTTATCTTTCAGTGTTGGATTTAAAAACTGGCATGAGTGTGGCAACACTTGCGGCAGATAAAGCATTTTGGCATGAAGAGTATTTGATAATCAGTACCACAGTACTACAACAAAATATTTTCCCACCATAATGCATGGTTGAACAGTGTGCAGACTGAACATGCCCCTGTCCATGGTTTGTTCTCATGTGCTGTATATGAAATGCAGAAAATTAACAAACCACCTAATGAAGGAATCCGGTAGGAAGCTTGTACAGAATATAGAGCTAGTAATTAGTGTTTAATTGTGTACAGGTTAAATAAGGCAGGGTTGGGGTGACCTGCGTTTAGATCTTAAAACACATTTGTATTATTTTCAGTAAATTACAAGGAAATTACTTGACAGTAAAATACAGTTTAGGTCTTCTACCATGTATTCTGTAATTAGAGTCGTTTGGGAAATAGCATTAAAGAGAAAACACTGAATAAATGTTTTTTTGGTTTGTGTTGCTGAAAAATGTTTCTAGTCTTGACTGAATTCTCATCTGGTCTGCTCCATCTTAAAATCAGATTTTTATTTTAGTAACAACAACTCATTTAAGGTTTTTCAAATTTACATTGCGCTACACATCTTCAATGGAGGTCTGAATTTGCCAAAATTGATTAAATAAATAGATCATTAAACGGTTATCTAAATGTATCAATAATAAATTCAAATGGAAAGAACTGAAAAGATCACTTACTCAGCATTTAATTGTGTAATAAAAAATATGAAGTTTATTGCATAATTATCTGCAGTCTGTAACACATCATGAATGAATTTTATCTGTCAGCCTTAGCCATCCATTGTAAGTGGTCAGAGCTGCCGTGAAATGTAGTTACATTTAGTGTATATATATATATATATATATATATATATATAATATATATATATATATATATATATATATATATATATATATACATACATTTTTTTTCAATTTTCATTTATATGTTATTTAATTAGGTGGTTAGTCAGTTATGTAAATTTAAATATTTATGGCCACATTTATTTATGTAATAATAAATAGTTCCAATTTTATTTTCACTTATATATTAAAAATAATCTAATGATTTATTTATTTACTACATCAGGGCATTTTAGGCCTCCATAATCCTGGGAAATGTGGGAAAATTACCTGTTTTTATTTTAACAGACTGTTATTAGGGTTTCCTACTTCTTTGAGCCTTGTGTTTATTATTCCTGATCGAGGCATCTGCTGTACCTCTTGTCTTTTGACACATTTAGTCCAGAGACCTTGTAACCTGCAACCTAAAGAGCCTGCTCAGTTCTGCATGTTTTGCGCTGTAATGTGGGGCTCATGATATCAGACTTAGTGGCTGTGTTGTGGTGCCTTCTCATAGTGAAACGCACAGATTGAGTCCGTCTATACTCCAAATGTCCTGTTTTTTAGACGGTTGACAATTTTCTGTTAAATAAAATGTTGCTGCTGTTCTTTTAGTGAATGAGAGATAGCGCTCAAAGTGCCACAGTTCAATAAGTAAGTCAAAAAATAAATCTTTATCAATGTAATGATTTAGATCAAATTAGAAGTAAGTGCATTAAATAAATAAATGTTGATTGTGTATACCCTTAAGAAAGATATTTTAAGTTCATATAATTATTTCAGTCATATTTAGGTATTTTGTAGTTCTGTTTTGCATTGTAAATTTATTTTCTTTCGGTCTTACCCGTCAAAGTATGGTGGGGCCGACACTGTTGTGGACAAAGCAACTGGTCTGCAATGAAATTGTTGCGTAGGTTAATCAGTTAAATATTAGCATCTATTTGGAGAGCCCAGCTAATAGTTCCATTTATTTCATTAGTCACTGTGGCACAGAAAATATGAAATAATTAGACATGATACTACAGAGTTGAGGTTCATGATTTACACGTTTAATTAATTGTGCATCTAAAAATATTGACACTTTTATATATATGTACTTATTTATTTGACAAATTATTTCTTTGTTGGATTGTGGCACTTTTGGCCTTCCAAAGCCCGGGGTGGCAATTTGCTTATGCCTAACACAGATACTAAACTGGGTACTGATTTTAAAGTTTGACCACAGATACACCATGCAGACTGAAAATACTGGCTGGATGTTTTCTTCTCTTTTTAACTCTCATTAATGGATGTATCAGTGTTTCTGTTGCTAAGAAGAGTGATCTTCTAAAGCCAAAATCAATACAACATTTTAGAGACATACAGCGCATCCGTGCCCTCTTCTGGTTCATACTGGTTTCACTTCATCATGTAATATACAAGCTGTCGAGTTATCTTTCTAGGCTGTGATGAGAATGATCTGAATCTGTTATAATGCTTAAACTGATTCAAGATTTTATTGTTCTCATTTAATATTATATTTTTGGATATGTTTAAATCTATGAGGGGGAAAGTGTTTCATGAAGTACATTATAAAACAAGATGAAGTATATTTAACATATTGTTTTTATGTGAAAGTAGAACAGCATTTCAGTACTTTTTGTGCACAATATCAGTTTTTTATTAGAATTCCGCTTCTTTTCCTTTTTCCTTTTATGCTTTAATGTGTTGCCTATTGTTTGTCATGTTATTTTAAAGTGATGTTTCCTTTTTGTCCTACTTTATATTGCCACTCACAAGGAGTCATGGAGGAATCATTACAAATTGCTCATTTGTGTCAACCCAGGGGAAACAAAAAAAAAAAAAATAACTGCTGTAAACATGAACTACCAGTAAAATTTTATAGATTCATCTCAGAATGTTTCTTTTTTATTATTATTATTTTCTCTGTGATCTGGCTGTGCTGTGGTTGAGCCTTTAGCTCCTGTCATTTTAAAGATTAGCTGTTGTGGTGTTGTTGGGAACAGCTAAACTGACTCAGACTTCTGTTGTGTGTTAGCTACAAGGCACCTGGTGTGAGCTCATTTTCCCTATACATGTGATGTGATGTACCTGTGGTTCAAAAAGACAGCATCAGAGTCAAAGAGCAGAGCGAGGCCCTGTCTGGGGCCGCTGTGTGAATTACTGTCACACCGTTTACCTTCTCTTTTACCTGTTTGTCTGGTGATGCTGTTTGTTGATGAGTGTCTGGTTGGGTGAAACCTGTGATGTCGTGTACTTGATTCCACAGACTGGATGTTTAAAACTCCTATGTCAAAATAAAACCATAAGCTCTATGATCTCTGCTTCCTGACTCAGGGTATTTTTGTGGATCAAGACTGAAAGTCTAACTATATTTATTTTTTAATTTTATTATGTTCAGTGGTATCTTCCTACATTTAACATACACACGTAGACAAAATTGTTGGTACCCCTCAGTTAATGAAAGAAAAACCCACAATGGTCACAGAAATAACTTGAATCTGACAAAGGTAATAATGAAAAATTCTATGAAAATGAAGAAATGAAAGTCAGACATTGATTTTCAAACATGCTTCAACAGAATTCTTTAAAAAAATAAACTCATAAAACAGGTCTGGACAAAAATGATGGTACCCTTAATATTTTGTTGCACAACCTTTTGAGGCAATCACTGCAACCAAACGATTCCTATGACTGACAATGAGACTTCTGCACCTCTCACCAGGTATTTTGGCCCACTCCTCATGAGCAAACTGCTCCAGTTGTCTCAGGTTTGAAGGGTGCCTTTTCCAGACGGCATGTTTCAGCTCCTTTCAAAGATGCTCAATAGGATTTAGGTCAGGGCTCATAGAGGCCACTTCAGAATAGTCCAATGTTTTCCTCTTAGCCATTCTTGGGTGTTTGTAGCTGTGTGTTTTTTGGGTCATTATCCTGTTGCAAGACCCATGACCTGCGACAGAGACCAAGCTTTCTTACACTGGGCAGCACATTTTTCTCTAGAATCCCCTGATAGTCTTGAGATTTCATTATACCCTGCACAGATTCAAGACACCCTGTGCCAGATGCAGCAAAGCAGCCCTAGAACATAACAGAGCCTCCTCCATGTTTCACAGTAGGGACAGTGTTCTTTTCTTCATATGCTTCATTTTCCTGTCTGCGAACATAGAGCTGATGAGCCTTGCCAAGAAGTTAAATTTTTGTCTAATCTGTCCATAGGATATTCTCCCAGAAACTTTGTGGCTTGTCAACATGTAGTTTGGCAAATTCCAGTCTGGCTTTTTATGATTTGTTTTCAACAATGGTGTTCTCCTTGGTCGTCTCCCATTAAGTCCACTTTGCCTCAAACAATGTAGGATGGTGCGATCTGACACTGATGTTCCTTGAGCTTGAAGTTCACCTTTAATCTCTTAAGAAGTTTTTCTGGGCTCTTTTGTTACCATTCGTATTATCCGTCTTTGTTTTGTCATCAATTTTCCTCCTGCGGCCACGTCCAGGGAGGTTGGCTACAGTCCCATGGATCTTAAATACCTGAATAATACACTCACTGGCCACTTTATTAGGTACACCTGCTAGTAACGGGTTGGACCCCCTTTTGCATTCAGAACTGCCTTAATCCTTCGTGCCATAGATTCAACAAGGTACTGGAAACATTCCTCAGAGGGTTTGGTCCATATTGACATGATGGCATCACACAGATGCTGCAGAATTGTCGGCTGCACATCCATGATGCGAATCTCCCCTTCCACCACATCCCAAAGGTGCTCTATTGGATTGAGATCTGGTGACTGTGGAGGCCATTTGAGTACAGTGAACTCATTATCATGTTCAAGAAACCAGTCTGAGATGATTCCTACTTTATGACATGGCGCGTTATCCTGCTGGAAGTAACCATCAGAAGATGGGTAGACTGTGGTCATAAAGGGATGGACATGATCAGCAACAATACTCAGGTAGGCTGTGGCGTTGACACGATGCTCAATTGGTACTAAGGGGCCGAAGTGTGCCAAGAAAATATCCCCCACACCATTACACCACCACCACCAGCCTGAACCGTTGATACAAGGCAGGATGGATCCATGCTTTCATGTTGTTGACAACAAATTCTGACCCTACCATCCGAAAATCGCAGCAGAAATCAAGACTCATCAGACCAGGCAACATTTTTCTAATCTTCTATTGTCCAATTTTGGTGAGCCTGTGTGAATTGTAGCCTCAGTTTCCTGTTCTTAGCTGACAGGAGTGGCACTGGGTGTGGTCTTCTGCTGCTGTAGCCTCAAGGTTCGATGTGTTGTGCGTTCAGAGATGCTCTTCTGCATGCCTTGGTTGTAACGAGTTATTTCAGTTACTGTTGCCTTTCTATCAGCTCGAACCAGTCTGGCCATTCTCTGACCTCGGGCATCAACAAGGCATTTGCGCCCACAGAACTGCCGCTCACTGGATATTTTCTCTTTTTCGGACCATTCTCTGTAAACTCTAGAGATGGTAGTGCGTGAAAATCCCAGTAGATCAGCAGTGTCTGAAAAACTCAGACCAGCCCGTCTGGCACCAACAACCATGCCACGTTCAAAGTCACTTAAATCAGCTTTCTTCCCCATTCTGATGCTTGGTTTGAACTGCAGCAGATCATCTTGACCATGTTTACATGCCTAAATGCATTGAGTTGCTGCCATGTGATTGGCTAGAAATTTGCGTTAATGAGCAGGACAGGTGTACCTAATAAAATGGCCGGTGAGTGTACGTGCAACTGTAGTAACAGGAACATGAAGCTGCTTGGAGATGGTCTTATAACTTTTACCTTTAACATGCCTGTCTATAATTTTCTTTCTAAGCTCCTGAGACAACTCTTTCCTTCGCTTCCTCTGGTCCATGTTGAGTGTGGTACACACCTGTCACCAAACAGCACAGTGACTACCTGTAGCCCTATATATAGGCCCACTGACTGATTGCAAGAATGTAGATACCTGTGATGCTAATTAATGGACACACCTTGATTTAACATGTCCATTTGGTCACATTATTATCAAGGGTACCATCATTTTTGACCAGGCCTGTTTCTTGAGTTTATTTTTTTAAATAATTCTGGTGAAGCATGTTTGAAAATCAGTGTCTGACTTTCATTAGTTCATTTTCATAGAATTTTTATTCATTATTACCTTTGTCAGATTCAAGTTATTTCTGTGACCATTGTGGGTTTTTTTTCATTAACCGAGGGGTACCAACAATTTTGTCCACGTTTGTACTTACGTTTTAAGACATCTACGAAATAAATTTGGCCATGGTAGTTGTGGTCTACAAGTGCATCTCCATAAATTAAAATGTCATTGAATTTATTTTCTTTTCGGTAATTAACTTGAAAAGTGAAAGTCATATAAAGATTCCTTACACACAGACTGATTTGTTAATCTCCGTATATTTTGATTATACACTATATTGACAAAAGTATTTGGTCACACTGCCAAATCAGTGTGTTACGATCACTTCCATGGCTGTAGCTGTATAAAGTTTGGTGTGGAGAAACTTGACTGGCCTGCATAGAGTCCTGACCTCAACCTTCTTGAACACCTTTGAGAGGAATTAAAGCAGAGGCTGCAATTCTGTTTTGCTCATCTAAATATGAACACACTCCTGAACCTTAAAGATCTTTACAGAATAGTTAAAGTTGCTATTGCTAGCCATAAAGGGTCCATCAACAAATTAGACCTTATAGATTAAGAATGGGATGTTTTCAAAGTTCATGTACATGTAGACTACTTTTTTCAATATAATGTAACTCCTAAGAAACAAACAAAACTGAGTTTCTCTGAAACTGTATATTCCGTGGGACCAATAAAAAAAGCACAGTCATTGACACCTCCCGTAAGGTGGGTTAGACATAAAAAGGCCATTGCTATGGAAGCTGACTGTTCACACAGTGCTGTATCCAAGTATGATATTTGAAAGTTGAGTGAAAGGAAAAAGGGTGCACAGGTCCCAGTGAAAACCACATCTGCGAGAGGACTGTGAAGCGCCACCATACCTATTTGTAGCCAACACATGGGCTACAACTGTCATATACATTAAGAACCATCATTTAACAAAATATCAGAAGTGTCTTAGCGGGGCTAATGGGAAAAAAGACTGGATTATTGCTCAGTGATCAAAAGTACTCTTTCTGGATGAAAGTAAATCTTGCATTTTTTTTTGGAAATCAAGGTCCCAGTGTCTGAAGGAAGAGCTTCTGAAGAGCTTCCACAATCAGTGAGGATTTTTGGAGCCATGTTTTCTGCTGGTGTTGGTCCACTGTTTTATCAAGTCCAAACCCAGTGCAGCCGTCTGTCAGGACATTTTTGTGCACTTCATGCTTCCCTCTGCTGACAAGCTTTACAGAGATGCCAATTTCTTTTTTTAAACAGGACTTGGCATCAGCCCACACAGCCAAAAAGTACCAGAACCTGCTTTATCACATAAAAATGGCATGGCCTAAATAGCAAAGAGAATCCAGGGAGTATTGTCAAGAGGCTGAGGTTACTATTAAAGCATCCTGGGATTCCTTAACACCTCAACATCACCTCCATGCCGCGTTGCATTGATGAAGTTAATCATGCAAAAGAAGCTCCAACCAAGTATTAAGTGCATATACTGTATATTACATGCTCGTACATTTTAGTAGAACGACAATATTCAAATTTTCTTAGAAACTGAAATTTGGGTTTTCATTTGCTGTGGGCCATAATAAATAAATAATACAAATAATAGATAATAAAATAATATTAAATAATAATAAAAATAAATAATAAATAAAAAAATATACCCATCAGTGTGTCATGAATCTATATAATATAGTTTCACCCTTTGAATTGAATTGTCAAACTATACAACTACATTTTGCTTTATTGTACCTTAAAGTTTTTATTACTTGAGGGCACTAACATTTTGATTATGGCAAATGTAAAGTAAATACAAAAACATAAACTGATTGAAGCTCCATTTAATTTAATGGAAGTTAGATGTAAATGTTTTTAAACCCCGGTGCATCATTCACTGAGCTCTTGTCAGGGATGAGGGCTGTTTGGGGGGACCCCAGAATGCAGAAAGGCAGTAAACAGCACGATGAGTAGAAAATGTTTCAATAAAAGAAAACTGACATCCAGGCAAAAACGTGAACAGGCTTGGCATGACAACAGTTTGTATCCATGAGGAGTAAACAGAACAGAAATAAGGGCATGGCACGGGTAACAGTGAGACTGATGAGCATGGAGCAAGTGGACTGAATGAAGCTGATTGTGGTCTGACAGTTGCAGGCAGTGGTAACCAAAACAGCACTGGAACTAAGCAGAAATCCAAGGACACAATCTAACCAAAGGAAAATCTTGCAAATGTAACATAAACACAATACCTAAGAAGTAAAATCTAAAGGAATGAACTAAAGCATGGCCTGGAAAACCTAATCCTGACACCTCTGCAAAATTAAAAATGGCTGACTTTTTTGGACAGTTTTGTTGCCATGTTAAATTGCTATTTATCAACAATGTTAATGAAAAACTTTGGACTATGAGTTTCCAGCAAGACCCACAATATGTGGCTGCTCTTGTCATTCTTTACACTAGATCTCGGCATTGTTAGTGTAGACATTATCCTTTAAAAATAGCAAAGTTGTGCCAGGTGTTTTGTACAGCATCCAGGCAGACTTTTACAATCTTCTTAGAATGCATATGTTTTTCATCCAGTGCTCTGTGTATTTTGGACTCAAGAAGAATGCTTTTATCCATTTTCCCATCTATTTTAAACCTCTTTTAGGGTAGCACTTTGTACTATTGCTCTGATATCTGCAGGATCTCCCTTCTAAGTCTAGGGACATAACTTTTTTTTTTCTTTTTTTCCTATTAAGTATTGATAAACCCTCGTTAGAAATGCTTTTTGTTCTCCCTTTTTCCAGCTTTGTACTTTTCTGTAATGCTTCTTCTAAGTGAGTGCACATTACAGCTGGAGATAGCTCACACCCTGCATTGTTTAATGAAAAGAGCTACGACCAAACAAAAGAGGGGCATCTCCACAGTCCAAGTTATCCTAACGTATCTAAATTTATCTCTTTAATTGTACATGTGATTAAAAGTAGCTTATAAAAAATTCTTTAGTAAAAGGAACATATTTCTTTTCATGTTGCATAAGAAGCTTTATGGCTTAAGTAAATCCAGACAAGTCAAACTTGTCTTTTTTTCATTCTTAACTTTGGCTTGGAGGGAGATTAAACCACACTGTACCGGTTATTGTTTTTAGAAGCATTTACGTTCTTGTCTTTGGGGATAGGTTTGTGGTGGATGCATGTTTGCTGCCTTGCAGGTATGCTAATAATATTGAGATTAATTTCTCTAAATTCACATCAAATTGATGCTATAACTATGTTTTGCAGTTCATCTATTGGCCACATGATGGAGAAACTGCAACAGAGAAAGGATTTATGAACATCAGCATTGACCTGCTCATCATTTTATAATTTACTTTGTAAAGATTAGTTAAAAGTGAGATGGTTATGGCTACACCTGGAGTTTTGCAACAGAGTTTGCATAAATTAGCTGATAACATCTCTGTGTGGAATTGGCTTTCTAGTCCATTGGAGAAGAACCTCAGCCCAGCCGAGCAGGACATAAACAAAATAAAATTTGTTCCACCTGAGAAACTGCTGCTCTCAGGAACATGTAAAACAAGCAGACGTGTTCACAGTTGGAAGGTATTTCACCAACAGCCAAGAAAAAGCATCTCATCTTCCTCAGTCATATTATCAAACGTTCCAAAATATCTATATGTCCATAAATATATTATATATTATATTTTATATATAATATATATATATATATATACATATATAAATATATATATAGTGACAGTTGAAAATGTAAATATTTTTCAGAATTCAGACAGCCAAACTCAATAACTGCTCCTGTTCTTTTTTTATTGTTAATCTGTTGTTAATTGGTGAGTGAGGAAAATCTGTCCTTTCTATTTGTGTTTACCTCCTCGGAGCTCATCCACATTTCCTGCATAGATTAACTTTAAAGCAAATATGCTGACTTCATTCTTTTTCTGTGTCATCAATAAGTGGCCAAACATCCATTCAAGATACTCCTATAAAGAAGGACTTTTTTGTCAATAAAACAATCCAGTCCAGTCTGTGTTTACTGTCAGTGGTTTCAGACTGTGTTTCACAAATGATATACAGGGGTTGGTCAATGAAACTGAAACACCTGGTTTTAGACCACAATAATTTATTAGTATGGTGTAGGGCCTCCTTTTGCGGCCAATACAGCGTCAATTTGTCTTGGGAATGACATATACAAGTTCTGCACAGTGGTCAGAGGGATTTTAAGCCATTCTTCTTGCAGGATAGTGGCCAGGTCACTACGTTTATGGGGGGAAAACGTTTCCTGACTCGCTCCTCCAAAAAAACCCAAAGGGCTCAATAATATTTAGATCTGGTGACTGTGCAGGCCATGGGAGATGTTCAACTTCACTTTCATGTTCATCAAACCAATCTTTCACCAGTCTTGCTGTGTGTATTGGTGCATTGTCATCCTGATACACGGCACCGCCTTCAGGATACAATGTTTGAACCATTGGATGCACATGGGCCTCAAGAATGGTTCGGTAGTCCTTGGCAGTGACGCGCCCATCTAGCACAAGTATTGGGCCCAAGGGAAATGCCATGATTTTGGGCAGCCCCCAAAACCATCACTGATCCCCCCCCATGCTTCACTCTGGGCATGCAAAAGTCTGGGTGGTACGCTTCTTTGGGGCTTCTCCACACCGTAACTCTCCCGGATGTGGGGGGAAAAAACAGTAAAGGGGCTCATCAGAGAACATTACATTTTTACATTGTCCACAGCCCAAGATTTGAGCTGCTTGCACCATTGAAACCGACGTTTGGCATTGGCATGAGTGACCAAAGGTTTGGCTATAGCAGCCCGGCCGTGTATATTGACCCTGTGGAGCTCCCGACGGACAGTTCTGGTGGAAACAGGAGAGTTGAGGTGCACATTTAATTCTGCCGTGATTTGGGCAGCCGTGGTTTTATGTTTTTTGGATACAATCCGGGTTAGCACCCGAACATCCCTTTCAGACAGCTTCCTCTTGCGTCCACAGTTAATCCTGTTGGATGTGGTTCATCCTTCTTGGTGGTATGCTGACATTACCCTGGATACCGTGGCTCTTGATACATTAAAAGACTTGCCGTCTTGGTCGCAGATGCGCCAGCAAGACGTGTACCAACAATTTGTCCTCTTTTGAACTCTGGTATGTCACCCATAATGTTGTGTGCATTTCAATATTTTGAGCAAAACTGTGCTCTTACCCTGCTAATTGAACCTTCACACTCTGCTCTTACTGGTGCAATGTGCAATCAATGAAGACTGGCTACCAGGCTGGTCAAATTTAACCATGAAACGTCCCACAGTAAAATGACAGGTGTTTCAGTTTCATTGTCCAACCCCTGTAGCTCTTCATCTATATATGGTAGTACTTTCCTGACTAAAAAGTCTCTTTTTGTAACAGAAATGTGCATTACTTGTTGGCTTAGATAAACAATAGAATGACTTATTGTAATATGTTTATGTTTCATATGTTTCTATGCAGATTACTCTTATCGTCTTCCCTCACCTTCTGTTTGTCTGAAATAAAACTTAAGTCAATTAGTCATTTTCTATACCGCTCCTTCCATATTGGGTCGTGGGGGAGCTGGTGCCTATCTCCAGCAGTCTATGGGCGGGAGGCGGGGTCCACCCTGGACAGGTCGCCAGTCTATCGCAGGACCACACACAAACAATCATGCACACACTCATTCACACATCTAAGGGCAATTTAGAGAGACCAGTTAACCTAACAGGCATGTCTTTAGACTGTGGGAGGAAGCTGGAGCACCCGGTGAGAACCACTCATGCACGGGGAGAACATCCAAACTCCATGCGGAAGGACCCCCGGCCAGGAGTCGAACCCAGGACCTTCTTGCTGCAAAGCAACAGTGCTACCAACTGTGCCACTGCGCAGCCGAAATCTGAGTTCACCTATTAAAATTAAATAAGGATAAAACTGAGCTCCTTCTTTTGGAGCAAAATCAGCATTATTCAATGTGGACAATTTTTCTCTCTCCATTAACAGCACCACAGTTTCCTCCTCCACTCAGATTAAGAGTCTGGGTGTCATTCTTCATAGCTCCCTTTCTTTCACTTCTTACATTAATAACATCGTCCGTTCTGCATATTTTCATCTCACAACATTAATCGTCTGTCCCTCCATTTCTCCTTACTCCACCTCAGTTCTTGTTCACCGCCTCATCATCTCCCGCATTGATTATTGCAACTCTCTTCCTTTTGGTCTTCTTCAAAACTCCCTCCATAAGCTCCAAATGGTCCAAAGCTCAGCTGTTTGTATTATCACCCAAACTTCTTAATTTCACCACATCACCACAGTTTTACTGCAGCTCCGTTGGCTATTGGTCAAATTGAGTTCAAAATCCTTCTGTTTACATTCAAGGTCATTCACTTGTCTGATCTCATTCATGTCACCACCTCCTCCTGCCTTCTCAGATCCTCCCCCTATATCTACCTCGCTGCTCCCTCTGTTTGCCTCAGCATCATGGGAAACAGAGCTTTCTCCTGCTCTGCTCCCAAACTCTGGAATTCTCTCCCACCGGAGAAAGGACACTCTTCCCCTGTTCAAATCCAGACTCAAAACCCACCTGTTTAAGACCACGTAGTCCTTGCACTACTCCATATACATATACAGTGTTGTGAAAGGAACAAAATAAAATGCATTATTATTATATTTTTAAGATTTTGGGTTTTTTTTAGCTGTAAATATATGTTGACTCTAAAGTATTACAGATTAATTTCAGAACCATTTCACATAGATTCATTGAACTTTTTCTTTAAAAAAAGGCAGCAGTGAGTAAAATTTACAAAAAAAAATTATTTTGAAAAACAATCAACAACCAAACTGGGATCACAATCAAGTCAACCAATCAACCAATTTCTATCTACTTTCACAGAAATTGTTTTCTGGTTGTCTAGAATGAGGTTTGCCTCATTATGTTCAGATCTAGCTGGCTGGAAAAAAAACGTTACATAAGTCCTCTCTGGTGGCTTAAGTGCAAGTATATTTAATTATAATTAATGCGCAAATGAGGGCCAGTGCATCAATAACACATTATCGCTTTCCAAGAGTCGATGCACAGCAGAATTATCATAACTTCTTGCCTTCAGCAACTCTTTGTTCTTCTTATCCACATCAGAATAATGAACAGTGAAACACTCTCCAGTTTAAACCTCTTGAGGACAAGTGATGAACAATGGTTTATTCAATGTAAATCTTTTTTAAATTGATGCAATCAGTCTTCTGTTAAGCTTATGGTTTCTGTCAGTGTTTGGACTGAAATGACTTACTTTCATTGGATTAGTGCTAAAGAGCATTTGGCATTGTGGAGTCAAAGCAAAGACTCTCCAGATAATAGCCTAGACCAGATCATGATGCTTTTCGATGAAAACAACAAAATGAGGTCTTTTATCATATTTTGCTGTCTCAGGGTATCAGACAAAGATCTGATTGCAGATGCATTAGATGCTGTGCTGAGATCAATAAACGTACCTTTGATGTGTTCGAACGTTTTCTTTTACTTAACTTGTAAACCAAAACATTTCTTCTGCTTTTGCACATTCACGGATCAAATTGCTCAATGGCAAAAGATTGAACTCAAATCCATAAGCTTCCAAAGTCACAGCAGAATGGCAAATGCTGAAAACTGAGTCACAAACAAGTTGGCGAGTTTTTATTGCTCTTGTGCAAACCTTTAGTCACAGCAAAGAATGATATGCTACATGCACCACAAGATGAGCACACAGTTACCACAGTTATATTCAACCTGCATAGAAGATATGAATGGTGCATATAGGCAGTGCAAAATACATAAGTATAAGATAATCTAATTCAATGGGACTCAGGTATGATTTCAAGACATGCCAAAAAAAATTATCATGCTGATGTAATTATAAATTTTAGGCTGTGTTGTAGCTGTTTTAATTAAGACCTTATTACAACTTGCTTAATACTTGAAGTGTTCTTACTTTCCTGACCTTTAAGAGTTGGGTAGGAATGTTGCATAAAGGTTAAAAAAAATCTAGAAGCATAAGGATTTTTTTCTCAGATTTCACCGATGTGGCTGCTGACAAGCTCCTTTTGGTTCAATATGGCTAAATTATCATCCCCATTCATAGATTTGTAACCCCCAACCCAACGCCACCCCCCGCCCCAGACCTTCTCATGGGTTCATTCAGACCTCTTTTTTGTATGCTACTCTGATGTTTTAATATGGTTATTGATTGACCCACAATGAGGTCTTTTAGAGGTGTGAATATCAGTATTAAGTGCCAAATGATCTCTATTCTAGTATTACTAGTTGCCTTGAGTGTTTTGCATATTTTGGGATAAGTGATATAGCTTTTGTATCTATCTGGTTATGCACAGTCAGACAAGTTATTGAATATTCGTGGGTACTGTCCTTTTCAAATTGTTAGCAGGCTCATTAGGTCTGTTGTTTCTTCTAACCTGTTGATCTGCTCCAAACCTTAAAGGCAAAAAACTCTAACATTTCTACTGTATATGTGGTTCCAGACTGCTCAGGCAAGTTTCCACGTTCACAGAGCCCACACCCTGTCTCAGCTGTAGGATCAAAAAAATAAAAGTTGTAAAACAAGCTTTAACACAGGCAATGAGTTTACCCAAATGTAGATTGGATGACCATGAAGAAACTAAACAAGAAGCAAGGTTTAAGACAAATAACCAGAAAACCCGAAACAAAGATACAGCCATATTAAATAAATTAGAATATTATTGAAACAGTAAATTATTTCAGTAACTCAATTCACAAAGTGAAACTCCTTACATAGCTTAATCACACATAGACAGATGTTTTCGATACTTTATTTCTGTTATCTATGATGATTTTCCACATACAGCCAATGAAAAGACAACATTTAATTTCTTAGAAGATCAGAATATTACATCAGACCAATAAAAAAATTAAAATGTTTAATACATAAATATGAGCTTAATAAAAAGTATGTTAATACCTAGTTGAAGGATGTTTTTTTCGAAAGATTTTAATCTTACAAAGGAGCCTCACCGGAACGCATATTCTGATTCATTGAATATGTGAATAAAAAGCCATATACCCTGACAAATTTAGAAGAAAAAAACCTCAGACAGTTCTCATTCCTAAGCACCTTTAAATACAAGGCAACAATGCTGATATTTCGTGCCTCTGGCTTCATCTATTTTCTCTAATTCACCACAGTGGCCACCATTGTTAAGATGCCAGTCAGGTTTGGCCTTGTGCACTGGACAACACAGGCCCAGATGACTCAGTGCTAAGGGTCTCATTAGATACAGGCTCACCAGTCAGGAAGAAACAACAGCATACCACTGATAAGGCCAAGCACAGTACAGCACTGGGACACCTTATCAAGCAAACTCAACTACTAAATTACGGACTGAATATGAACCATGACAATGCCATATTTCAGTTGTATACATCCATGTATGCACATATTATAAGTTCTCAACATTTTGCTGCTTGTGTTTTGATTTAACAGACCTAGTTCACCATATCTAAAAATCAATGCAACTGCTGTTGCACAGCAACTACATAGTTAGGTTAAAAAGCAGTGATTATAGGTTATATTGTATAATTCTTATGAATGGTTCTTGGTTGATTCCACATTCAAATGCTACACTTGTGTGTAAAAAAGCTCAACAAGGTTTCCTATAAATATCTCAGTGTTTTCTTGTTTAATTGTTTGTTTGTTTTGTTTATTTCAAACATATTCACATTCAAATCCATACACCATGATACACATTTACATGACCATTTGTTTCAAAAGGAGGTAGACAGAAGTATAAACTTATTTGACCCTACCCCCTTCCTTTCATCTGTAACTCACAATAACAATGAAAAAAAAACAATTAAAAACACTTTTTCTCTCACAAGAAGAGACAGAAGATACCGAACCCAACTTCTATCAATCAAAAAAACACTCAATTATGTTTATCTAAATACCACAATTTATTTTAAATAGAGAAAGCAAAACAAAAGGAAACAAAGGACTCATTTATATTTTTAAACTTTTCCTTCACCGTCCAAATTGAAACTGTTTCTCTCCTTCCTTATATGTATTTAGAATTAATATTTTCTATGTTCTTTTGAACTCGCATGTTTTTACTTTGTTTTAATTCTTCTGTTCGACTGTTCCATAATTAAACTCCTGCTTTTGAAATGGACATACTTTTTAAAGGCGTTTTAACACCATGTCTTTTTTAAATTTAGTTTCCCTCTTAAATTATATCCTCCGTCCAGCTCTGCAAGCAAATTCATTATTTTTTAGGAAGTTAATTATTTCTCGCTTTAAAAATTATTTGTACTGTTTTAAACTGTACCAAGTCTGGAAATTTCATAGCTCCGGTTTTTATAAAAAGTGTGTTTGAGTGATCTATGTAATCGGCTTGGTTAATTAATCTTCTTGCCTTTTTCTGTATTGTAGTTATTGTTTGGATATTATTATAGGAGGTGTTTCCCCACACTTCTGCACAGTAACTTAAATAAGGTAAAAGTAATGTGCAATACAATGCATACAGAGATTTCTGATTGAGGATATGCTTAGTTTTCCACAGAAGGGCAAGGCTCTGAGCCAACTTCCCCCAAACATATTTGATGTGTGATTTCCAGCAGATTTTATGATCTAACATTACACCAAGAATTTTTATTTTATTTACCCTTTCAATATTTACATTATCTATACATATATTTACTTCTATATTTTTCTTATTCTTTCCAAATAGCATACATTTTGTTTTATCTATATTTAATGATAATTTATTTATATGAAAATATTATTTTATGCATTTCCTTAGTTATCACCTTCAAAACCTGCTGCAAATCCATCCCAGAACAACACACACTTGGGTCATCTTCAAACAAAGCAAACATTAATACATTTGATACACTACGAATGTTATTAATGCACATTGTCCTGTAGAGGTCCAACACAACGCCTCTGAAACCATACTTCTCCAACTTTTTAACAGTACATCGTAGTTGACAGTATCTAATGCTTTTTTTTTTAGATCTAAAAACATTCCAAGTTAATACTTTTTATCAATAGATTCAGTTATTTCTTCAACCAAGTCCATCAATGCCAGAGCTGTTGATCTATTAATTCCAAACCCATACTGACAGTCTGTCAGCAACAAGATGTCAAATTATTTACTCGTACTCGTACTCGTCGTCTTCCGCTTATCCGGAACCGGGTCGCGGGGGCAGCAGACTCAGCAGAGACACCCAGATGTCCCTCTCCCCAGACACCTCCTCCAGCTACTCCGGGGGGAGCCCAAGGCCTTCCCAGGCCAGCCGAGAGACATAGTCCCTCCAGCGTGTCCTGGGCCGTCCCCTGGGCCTCCTCCCGGTGGGACGTGCCTGGAACACCTCCCGAGGAAGGCGTCCAGGAGGCATCCGGAATAGATGCCCGAGCCACCTCAACTGGCTCCTCTCGATGTGGAGGAGCAGCGGCTCTACTCCGAGCCCCTCCCGAATGGCCGAGCTCCTCACCCTATCTCTAAGGGAGGAAGCTCATTTCAGCCGCTTGTATCCGGGATCTCGTTCTTTCGGTCATGACCCAAAGTTCATGGCCATAGGTGAGGGCAGGAAAGTAGACCGACCAGTAAATCGAGAGCTTTGCTTTTCGGCTCAGCTCTCTCTTCACCACAACGGACCGGCACAGCGCCCCCATTACTGCGGCAGCCGCACCGATCCGTCTGTCGATCTCCCGCTCCATTCTTCCCTCACTTGTGAACAAGACCTCGAGATACTTGAACTCCTCCACTTGAGGCAGGAACTCCCCTCCAACCTGAAGAGGACAAGCCACCCTTTTCCGGTTATTAAAAATTATTTAATAAATAGCTTTTCTAATATTTTTGTAAAATGGAAAGCTACAGATATTGGCCTATAATTATTAAAATTGTGCTTGTTTCCTGATTTATAAACAGGAACAACTTTAGCTATTTCCATTTTATTTGGAAAAACACAATTTTGAAAGGACAGGTTACAGATATATATTAAAGATTTTATGATATCATCAATAACTCTCTTTACTTTTTTCATATCAATACCATACCAATCTGCAGCGGATTTAATCTTAAAACCATAATTAATATCATAAATCTCCCTCTCTTTCACTACTTTTAGAATCACAAAGCACATGTTCCTTTCAGCATAATCGAACGTCTATTACAGCGTCTATTTCTGTTTCACTAACCTTTATTGCTAGTTTTGGTCCTATATTTACAAAGAATGTATTAAATTCATTAGCTATTTCATTCATATCTTTAATAAGGTTTCATGCTCTTTAAAATGTTGAGAATAGTTATTATTCCTCATTCTGTTTTTGATTAAACAGTTTAATATATTCCGGGTACTTTTGTGTCATTTTGTGGTGTTCTAAATTATCTATGAAGTATTTTCTTTTACAAGTTCTCATTATATTAGTCAGCTTATTTTTATACTTTTTATATTTCGTTTCTGTTTCTATGGTTCTCTTTTTTATGAATTCATAATATAGTGTGTTCCTTTTTTGTTTTGTTTTTTCGGTTTTCCTGTGTAATTTGGATTCCAGTTATCTTTTTTTATAGATTTATTAGCAGCCAAAGATGAATCAACATTTTATCAAAGATGCCTCTTCATATAAACCTGTGTGAAGCAGGTACAAAACTATTGACTGTACATAAATGCACATACGTGGGAATAAAAGGCTGTCTTTACTCTTCATTTGTCACCTCTTCTTTCCTAATGTACCGCAGTTCAGAAAACTCCAATGCTAATACTCTGAAATCTATACACGCCATTTTTAACAATAGAATATGAGAAATATTCTAAAAATAATACAGTTTTTCTTGTATATTTTTGTTCTTACATTATCCATTATTATTCTTTGTTGTAATTTCATATCTTAAATATGACTAAAACCATTCTTGTTAAAGAGGAGAGTCAACAATGAAAAATTGTGTCTGCAGCATAGCATCATTTAAACAAAGCACTTTAAACAACTACATATTTAGTGAAGTAAAACATTAAACAGACAAAAACGTGTTGATCCAGACCAGATTAAATACTCTGCCAGTTTTCCTTTGCCAGGATTAGCCTCTCAATACCGAAAAAGGAATCCACTCTGTTTTTGGAAAGTGCAGTTTCCATCCAGACAGACACTTATCCCCATCATGGTAATCTTTTTACCAATTTGCAGAGATAGAAACATTAAACCCCCCCCCACTCCTCAGAAAATTTGTCACTGTTTAACTCCAACAAAATAAAGATGACATTTAATAAACTGAGAACTGGTAAACACAGAGGGTCAGCAATGTAAAGACTGATCAGAAAATCTGGACTGAACAGATTAAATAAAAAATACCTGGAAATGGGTTTAATCTGTAACACAATACCAGTAAATCTGAAACCTGGAGTCTAATCACACAGGCATTCGATGCATCACGTCATCTAGCTAATGTAGGTCTGCTTGGCTGAGTATCCAATGGATAAACACTCTTATGGTCCAAACCCATCAGTGTTTCCTTACAGACCGCTGAAAATGGACAGAGGTTGGTCAGACTCCAGCTAAAACCACCTGGGGGAAAGCAGCTTTTTACTGATTTTAAGTGATTCACCTGAATATGGATGAGATCATATGTTGTGTAATATCATTTTTCATTATTTCAAATGTTGTCATATTTGAAAACAAACTATTTCAGTTCCTTATAGAATTTTACATACAGAGACAAAATTATAGATACAGGCTCAAATAAACACACCACCACTAATATTCAGATAATTGCCCCTCCGAGTTGCACCTCTACCACACTATTTTTGTATTGATAAACTATCTCCTGGCACAATTTTGACCATTCTTCTTGTTGAAAATGATAGAGCTCTTTTAATGTAGTTGGATTGTTTGTTTGCGCAGTTTTGTGTTTTAGGTATAATCTTTGGATTACCAGTATGGTTGAGGCTGGGCAATACCAGATGTGTAATGTTATCTTGTTTTAATGTGTTTGAGATTATTAATGTCCTGTTGAAAACCCAATTATCTCCATATTTCATCCTTCTAGCTAGTGATTTGAGGTGATGTTAATGAATTAACAATGTAGCCCTTGTTCATTTTGTCCACTTTGTCTGCTTCACTTGTACCACTGGAAGCAAAAAAACCCTCAAAATGATGCCGCCACCAGCATGCTTGACAATAGGTACCATGTTTTTATGTTTTAAAGCTATAATTTGACTTCTCCAAACTATTGCCTCATCACAACTGCTCATTGGAAAATCTGGAATAATATGAGTTAGAACAAAATTTTGTTTTGATCCTTGGGTGTTAGGTTAAGGTTTTGTGTTCGCATAGTTTCCTCGATGTTTATTTCAGTTTTCTGTTCTTGCCATATTCAGGGTTCATCATTATTGTGCAATTCTGTACGTTTGTCTTCTTTTTTTGAATAAATATTTTTCACCTCTTTACGTCTGGTTCAGTCTGCATTTGAGTCCAATGACAAACCAGCCATGGCACATCTAATGTCTCTTTTGGATTAATGAAGTAATTTTTAATTGAATTTGAATTGTGGTCCAATTGCTCGGTCTTTGTCTCCACTGACTAAAACATGCATCTCCTGAATACAAATGACCGTGCTCACAGTTGTAAATTTCAGTTCTGGTTGAAAGTAAGGTAAGGCAAGTTTATTCGTATTGCCCTAATCAAAGAATGGGTAATTAAAAATGTTTTAGAGGAAATAAGGGAACAGAGATAAAAAAAGAAAAACACCAATGTATTTAAAACATGTAATGCACTTTAAAAACAAAGCTACTTATAAGAGATAAGACATAATCGCATAAAGAAAATAAACTATAAAATAACTAAATTTAAGCACATGCAAGCAAAAATATGATTGAAATAAAAAAAAGCTATACTTGGCCTATACTGGTCTGTAGTAAACAGCAATGTTTTTAGTCTATCCAACATAAAGAGTTAGGAAAAATTTGGATTTCTTGTATTGCTGTGGGACTTACATTGTACATAAAGAAAATGTAAAGTGATAAATATAAAAATAGTATTTGTGCATTAAGTAAAAAGACCTCAGTTTATTAAATCCATTTGCCAATGCCAGTCTTACTGGCTCTGATAAGTGCCAAACAACTGTACTGAATATCGGATTCAGTGCATCTCCCTGGTGGCAAAATAATTGGTTCAGTGTTGCTGCAGGCGTATTCCTCAGTGCTTCCAGCGTAGCGGAGACAGTGTAGGTCTGAGTATGAATGACTTCCGCTGCATTGGAGAAGTGTCTTCTATCTATCACGACCAGAGACAGAGAACCCAAATTCAGCCAAACACTAAGTGATAAGTAAAAAGGTTTATTCAGAAACTCAGGATCAGAGAGCAGAAGAACAGCAGTCAGCTCCCAGGAACCACTGAGAACAGAGAGACTAGTTAGTGGCTGAATAAAACTCAGGATCTGCAAGGAGTTAGATAAAGCCACTAACCTTCTCAGTCTGGTGATGAGGCACAGAATCCAGAGGAGGAAGAGATCCAGACAGTTAATGAGGAAGCGTCCAACAGACTGAAGTCGGATTGCCGACTGATCCAAAATCCCCGGGAAACCAGCTGACGCTGTGACAGGAACACAGAGAGCTGTGATTGTCCTCTTGACAATAAATCCAGGCAGACTAGAGAGCCAGACGAACTCAGGCTGAATAAACCAGTGGCTAGGCTGAGACGTAAATCCAGGGACAGAAACAGGGTCGAATTCCAGGGCTAGAGGCGTCAGACAAGGGGCAGGCAGAGACATAAACCAGAGGCAGAAAACAGAGTCAAAATCCAAAAGCCAATCCGTCAGACAAGGAGCAAGCAAGAGGGAATAATACGTAAGGCAAGGCAAGGTCATGGAACGAGATCAGTCAGGAAGGAACCCTGGATAACTACTCACAAATGTTTTCGAAAATCTGGCACCGTCTGCCTGTCAGAGGGCTGTATATAACTGCAGCTCCACAGGTGTGTGGCATGACGGTGATTGCGCAGCAGCAGACAGGTGAAGCAGATGAGTTAATTGCATGAGTGAGAGCAGAGCAGGAAGACGGGCCAGAATCATAACAGTATCATTAAAAGTGATGTAGAGGTATGCATCCTAATACGTAGTTGTGTTTTTGTTTATTTTAATCCTTTAGTTAAACATGACACCTAAAAGTCAAAATCTAAAGTATTTTATATGAAGCATTTCAATAGCCCTTTTTATATTTATAGACAATAATTAAAAAATTATCTATTTTCATGCATATTTATTATATTTTATTGATAGCTGTTGTTTCAAAACCAAATGTTTATTCTCACTCATACACTTGACTTTAGGTCAACAATATGCTTTAAAAAAATGTGCCTTCTGATACATGTCTTCACATGTATCAGTACAAAGATATGCTTAGTTCACAAACAGAAGGATCCAAACATTGAAAAACAATCTGATCAAATAACAATGGTGGCATGATTTTACAGGTGATTCTTATGTCTTTATAGTTACTTAAATTTTACTCATAAAGGACACAGAGAATTAAAAAAAATGCTTCAAGTCCAACATATTATGTCTTGAGAACAATGGACCCCAGAAACCAAAACAGAGGAAGTGCCTTGTTAAGGATACATGATCAATATATAATTGGAGTCTGTAAGGCCTACACAAGCTAAAAAGTGTCAGTACGCAGTTGAACAACATCAGCTCTTTTTTCCTCACAGCTAATTGGTGAAGTCATTGAACCAAAAGAGGAGTTTCACTGTCAAGGTCAGCATTTTATCTGATGGCTTAGTACTTACAAAGCAATAAGCTTTTTAACTCAGCTGCTCTGCAAACTCCACTTAATGTTATCTTGTGTGTTTTTTTTCTTAGGAATAATTTGATCATGTCTACCAGTGCTTTGCATGATTAAAGAAATATAGCATTTTAGACTAAAACATCAAGGGCTGTTGAGTTGTAAACTTCACCCAACCCTGATGTCATATGCATATCCCTTTATTTTCTTTATATATTTTTTTTAAACTAACAAAATATTATTCAAACATGGATAGAAAGATGCTTTTCTGTAGATTTATATGGCCCTCACTGTCTTGCTTGAGGTTATCTCAGCTCAGTGCTCCACATTGGCTCCACATTGCTCCACTTAAAGACATGATTTTCTCACCTCACTTTCATCAACATTTTTAACCCTTGTCATGAAACATGGAGATATTGACTGGATACTTACCTTATCCATATATCTACTTTTAGGCATTTAGGCATCTCATTCTGGTTGGGTGCCAAAAACAAATATAATAGCTATCTAGTTAAAATTTCTATTCATTATTACATTTATGCATCCATCAATACTTCTATCCACGTGGTGATCTATTCAAATACAGTATTTATCTATCAATTTATTTATCCACATATCTATCTATGATTTAATCCATACATTGTTTAATGTCAAGGCATCTATCCACTGACGTGTTTGTGTATTTAACAATGCATCTGTCTATACATCTAAACATAAATCTATCAATGCATCTGTTTATGCTTCTCTCCATTCACATGTCCATGGATCTATCCATTAATCTCTCGGCAAATCTGAGCACTAATCCATAGATCTCTAAATGTATCTCTCCATGCATGTTTCCACATCTATCTATGGATCTGTCAAAGAATTATTCCATCCATCCAGCCAGCCAGCCAGGCAGCCAGCAGGCATTCTTACTGAATGCCTGAACCATCTGTATATTATGAGGCAGAATAGCTGTGAAGTCCTCCTGCATGATCTTCCCCCTCAGGGTGACCTCAGTAACCATATAAAATAAGGTCATTCCAACTACTAGGTTTTGTTGTATATTTCTTTCTTTGGCTCTGGAATTACATGTGGTCTTCAGCTGGAACTCTAATAATGCATTCATTAATAAATATGTTATTCCAAAAACTGTGTTTTTGGTATAACACAGTTAATCCAAAAAGAGCAGGTTGAGCCTGTTTGTGCCCCTAATTTTTCAAAAGACAATATTACCAGACATGTAAACCATTACTCAGGCTATTATCCTACTAAATTTAAAATATGAAAAGCTAGAATTACTTTGACGTTTTAGTCTGATGTTTTAGTCAATACTTCTACTGATGTTTTCACTTGTGATTACTCTCTTGTTTCACTAACATTTGTAGTGTTGGTGTGTTCTATGTTATGACCTGCAAGGCAAAGTTCCCCACAAGGAAAATATTAAAGTGATACTGAAAGTCACTGTTAATCCACAGTGCACACGGGAATCCAGCTTTATATAAGCATCACTAGTTAGAGCTTGCATTTTTGTGGTGTATGTTATCATATCTCATACATTCTCTTCTCAAAATCCAAAGGGAATTAATAATTTTAAACATAACTGCTTTGAAATGTTGAGGGGAAAATGTTCACCTGTTCTCCAGGTGAACATGGCCTCAGACCTTGGATAGGGATTTTTACCCTGGGTGTTTCAAACTTAGCTGAAAACTATGTGTCACAACTTGAAGAAGCCAGCAGGAGTAGAAAATCTACAGAAAGCAAAACTAAAACCCAAGGACAGCCAAACCCAACTCTCCACCATACTGTTCCTGAACTTCTGTCCATAAAAGTTGTGGACAGAATTTGGGAATAAGTGCGCTGCACACCCAGCTCCCTGTCCAATTGTCCTGGGAAAGAGTGAAGGGATTGTTTATGCACTTAACAGAAAAACACAAGGGACATAAAGCTTCAAAGCTATGTCAAAAAAAAAACAAAAAAACAATCTCAGGCACTGTTAAATATCTTTGTGAGCGTCGAGGTGGGGAAACGTTGGTTTGTTTAAATTTGCTAGAGTATTTTCTAGGTTACGGAGAGTCTGATTTACTAATGACTTTCCCAGATCCAACAATGAGAACTTGAGACGACTCCTAACGGCATGCAAAAGTAGAATGTGTTTCTGATGGTCAGCTTGGAACTTGTATCCTTGATTTTATACTTCTGTTTTATTTTAATGTCATCCCGATTCAGCTGCCTCTTTAACAAATCAAATCAGAGTATGAAGGGTGTCATAGTACAGCCAACAATCAAATTTAGCTGCTCTGCAATACAACATTTCCATACTCAGATTTTCTAGTTGGACTCAGTAATGACATCCTTTCCACATTTTTCCCCTAACAGCACCAGTACATTTTTACTGAAGCTGTTGGAGCCTTCTGACCATTGAGTTATGAAGGCTCAGCAGTTTGAACTAAATATTTAAGTTCATTATTTGTTTATAACAATCCCTTGTAAAAAAAATAGAGGACATTATCAAGTTAAAATGTCATACTGGGGTTTCAGTTTACATAGTGAAACTATGAAACTATGTTAAAAGATTATTTTTAGGTCTTTAAAAAAACAACCAAACAAATAAAATAAACCCCAAAATCAAAATGCTCCTTTTTGTCTTTTTGATCACTATTCAATCTGATAGCCTTGTCTAGAAGAATTTGTGTCATTAATATATTGAGTTAAGTACTAGTATTTTTAAAAATCAGGAAATATCTTGGAGTAAGGACCAAACACAGTCAGGCAGGCAGAAGCAGCAAGGGAGTAGAAAAAGTTTAATAAATAAAAAACAAAAACTTACAGCTAGGCATAAGACAAAACAAGCAGGCCTGGATGTGGACAGACTTGGCATAAACAGAAAAGGATTCACCAGCAGAGAGCTGATAAGAATAGAGCAATACACAGGTGTGTCAGGGAGACTGACGGGCATGACACAAGTGGAGTGAATAAAACTGATTAGTGTGAAGAGCAGTGGCATGAAAACATGGTATGAACATTAAACCTGATCAAATTCTCAATCATCTAAATTAAAATAAATGAACACTTGAAATATTTCACTCATGTATCACTCTGTGTGAAATTAATTTGTAAAGGAGTCTCAGTTTTTGAATTGAAAAACTGAAATATTAGGATGCACCTGTTTAGTCTTTGTTATTCTATATAACCTTGCTAATCGAGAGTAGAAAACGTAATGTAACCTATACTTTCTTTAACTGTCTTACATGTTTATCAAGACTGTATTTATCTTCATTAGACAAACAGATATTTAAAAAAAGTGCAAGTCATGTCTGATACTTCATGAGAAAGGAAACGAGGAAAGGCTTTCAAGTATTACAGGGACAAATTGTTAGGTAACATGCTTCGACGAGTAAACAAAATGATATAGGATTTTGAAGTAACACTTTATGTCAAAGACTGTTCTGACATACAAAAACGTGCAAAATATGAAAACAGAGTTTGAGAAATCTCAACCAAAACACTGGGAGTGTGGCGTTTTTCTGTGCAAAATGAAATGTCCCAGTGCCCGGGAATGCAGCATCCACAGCGGAAGTTGTTAATTGACGTCAGTTTGTTTCCCTCCGAGCGGGAGCTTGCTGAATTGAGAAAGAAAAGTGGAACAGTTAACTTTCTTTAATCTTTAGTCATATCTGTACGATTTCTCTCAGAGACATGGCCCAACACATCGAAGAGGATTTACCAGCCAGCCTTGGGTGTTTAAAAGTAAGTCAACGCGTTGATTGTGTTGAAATCTCCGTGTTTTGATTTCAAAACTAGCTCTACTAGCTGTGTCCGCGATCAGAATGTTGAGTTTATAAAGCAATTCGAGGTAAAAAAAGAAAAATCAAAAATAAAACAACCCATTTGCTCTTGGATTTTTGGGCTTATAAGTAACCAAACATTCTAGGTTGGTTGATGTTCGTGAGTCTAGCTTTACATTTAGAACACGCACATATAGACATTTTCGTTACACAACCTTAATCTTAACATAAATCACAGCTCACATAAATATTTTGAACCTAACGGCTGTAAACGTACATTTTGAAATCAGCATAAAATCCACTGATATGCTTGAACAGATATCTAGAGACTGCAAATAGTAGATGTTGTGCAATTCAGTTTATTTCGTGCCGATTCACAACAAATGTGTCAGCAGGGCGCAGTTTCCTACGTCCAAAGCATGAAACACATGTTTTTCTTTAGCTTTGAGTTCCCCCCGGAATAGTACGAGCACACACACACACACCCTTTATTTTCTTAGACGTGTATTAAATTAAGGAGGTCACATGACATCCAATAAGCCAACAGAAAATCAGGGAAATGATGACATAAAGGGGCCCCGAATACAAAATCAAAAGAAACGTGTCAACACCCCCACTGGCTCACATCTGAACAGCCCCCTTCCTTCCAGTTAAAGTTTCAGTTTAAATACATTGTTGATGCACCAAACGAAAACGTTTCATATTTCGTTAACTTAAGTTTTGTTGCTGGTTTGGTTAATACATCTGCAACCATATGATTAGTTGGGCAATACCTCAGGATAATTTTGTATTCATTTAAAACTGATCTCACCAAGGTGTATTTAATGTTCGCATGCTTAAATCTTTGCCTGTGTGCAGATTTTTTTGGGTAAGGATTTGTTACCCTTATTATCTTCATAGACCTTAGACACATAATTGAGACCATCCAGGTTAAATAACTGTTTCGAGTATAAGCGCTCCTGTAATGACATGTACTCTGCTTTGCAGGTGGATCATGCTTACACTAAGCTGCCTTTTGGTCTTAAATGAAACAAATTTACCATTTTTATTTAGGCTAATGCAGTAACCTGCAGTACTCTGCCGAGCTGCTATGTCAACGACCCAATTTACACTACTGTATACATATATAAGGTTCTCATTGGCACCTTTTGTAAAGCACGGTTCTGTTCTCTGTTTTAAATGCCTTTTTAATATCTTGAAACATGCTTTACAGTATTCCACTGTTCTACAGTAGGCTTGTAAAGTACTGTGATAGTTTGCTTCTTACATAGCGTAGATCTTCCCTTGTACACATTGACAGGTAAATTAAGCTACCTACTCCCTCTGTATTTTCTGACATCACTCATCACATCACCATTATCAGTGTACTTAAGTATTTGATCACCTGGGATAGTTCTTGGCTTACAGTTTTGCATGTCAAACTTGTCCAGTATTTGTTCCACATACCTAAGCTGTGACATCTTGCTCAAAGTCAATATCAAGAAAAGTCATCAACCCATAAGATTATAAAGACCTTTTCAGTATCGGTAACCTTTATGTAAACACACTGATCCGCAGGGTTTGAACAAACTTGATTTCACACAGTTAGTTTTGCAACATTTTGTTAAAGTCCGTACAGGGATTTCTCCAGTTTATGCACCACTCTTTTATTTTTCTGATGTTTCACCTCATAAACCCCTGGTTGTTAAATGTAAAGTTCACGCTCTAATGGTGCATGCAAATATGCTGTTTTCACGTCCCTCTTGTGTGGCTAGTACACACCACTGGGTCATCTCCTGCAGGGCTGTTGTAAACGATTATTTTAGTAATTGAGTATCTATTGATTATTCTGATGATTTATCAAATAAAAATTCCGTTTTGCTGTAGCAATTTAAGATATTAATGAAGATAATAAAGATAATTATATGAAAGAGAAAATGCTAGTAAAAATTCTATTCTTTTTTAAGTAACATTTTATTGCTTAAAATGCAATAAGATTCAAACATCACAAACAGATAAGAAATAAAACTTTTCACATTAATTTAAAAATTATAGAGGCATATATCTAAACACTGACTTTTACAGATATTACACTTGACTTTCAGTCTGAAGTTTGAAGTACGAAAGAACTTTTTTGATGGAACATTTTGTGAAGGTGTAGTTTGCTCCTACAGGTGACCTTACTGCAGTAAAAGTAAATAAGTGATTAATGCATTTTAAGCTTTGATTACTTGATTGTTTTATGCATATATGTGAGGTTTGAAGTTGCATTAAGTACAAGCTTTTTAGCATTACAAAATAATCTAATTCTTGCATATTTTTACAGATTACAAAACAAAATGTGATCTTTGTAATGTTAGCGATTGGATAAGTAAAAAGGTTTGAGTTTAGAAATCTGGCTACAAAGAACTGAGTTTTGTTGAGTTACTGTCAATACCAAACGTTTAGTCTTAATTAAAACTTTAATAAATTATTATTATGTCGGGCTAGCGTTATACCTATCCAGGCGGAACACATTGCGCTGAATAGTAAAACATAATTTAACGAAGCCTTGAGGCAGATAATTAGAATTTTATAAATCGAGCTACTCGAGTTATTCAAGAAATCGTTTTAGTCCTAATCTCCTGTGCACAGTTTATGGTCAAGAGTACTTTCTGGATTCACATCTGGCACTTTGTTTGCTCTGGGATTAATTATGATTACCAAATCATCATCATCATCCAGAGTCAGATTTATCTCACTTTTCACTTTGGATACAATTTCCACTAGTCTGTGTTTCTGCATATATTCCTCTTCAAATAGGAGACCTTAAAAGCCGGATTATTCTTGTTGTATCCAACAAAAATACCTCTCTCACTCCTGAATCCAGTTTCCATTTATTGTGTTTTCAAAATATAGCACACACGCATCCAAATTTCTGCATGCTGGACATGTTGCGCTGTCTGCCTGATAACATAAAGTAGGGTGTCTGCTTAGTGTGTGTGTTTGCTGCACAGTCAGTGACCTAATGCAATCAGCTGGGCTCCCTTTTACATAACTTTTAATCACTTGGTATTATATGATGAAAACATTTTTTCATTTCACCAGGCAATGATAAGTACTGTTTGCAACTTATTTTTCATGGATCTGAATGCGATTTCATTTAATAAAATTAGTTGGGTTGATTCTGACCTGAATTTGGAGCGAAATTCAATTAATATAAATGGTCATGAATTAGATCAGTTGGTCTAGTAAAGTGGCTCGAGGTAACATTTCTCGTAATTTGACGCTATATAAATAAAGATGAATTCTGCTTTTTAGTCTTTTAAAATAATTGAAATAATTCCCTTCAATCAACACATGGCTAAGTAAACAAAGCTGGTTGAAAGTAAGATGTGTTAAAATATCCATTAATGACTTCAACTTATGCCAGAAGACGCTATTTTGGTTTCCTACAGCTGTTTTTGTTTGAACCGAAACATTTTTTATGATTTCCACAATTTTAGTGACTTATTATACAGTTCATTAGCTATCAGCTAAAGTAATTCCTTTCTGTCATTTACAATAAATCTGGAACAGTCCATAAGCCATTGACTGAAAGGGGCCAGTTTTACCGCATTCATCTCTGTCTGGTGATTGGCTGCTCAAATACTAATAAGTCTTTATCATTTTTCCCTTTTCATAAAGTTTATCGAAATTAAAGCTAATCTTTTCAGTCTTTAAACCCATCAGCAAAAAACATATTCTTGGATTTGAGTTGAGTAAAACTCTGGTAAAGGTGAGGGACAAATGTTATGATGCATTAATGGCATATTAGAGTTTTTTTTAAGGGTATTTGTAATGAGCATGATCATTATAAACAGTTATTATTGCTGAATTTAACATACAAGTGAGGCCTTTTTACTTTATTCCTTTCAGCCTTTGGGTCGTAGTATATTTTATATATAGTATATAGTATAGTATATCATCTTTTTACTACTTTGATGTTTTTCTCCACAGAATGTTGATGCCCTGCTCCGCTGTCCGATTTGCTTTGATTTCCTCAACATCACAATGATGACCAGGTGCTCCCACAATTGTAAGTATTAAACAGAACCTTTCCTGAAATAACTGTGATCCAAGTGATTCTGATTGCAATTTTAGCAGAACTCTGTGTGCAAGTTGGACAGAGTGACTTCTGCAGTCATGCAAAACTGTGCTGTTTTAGAAAACTATGGGAATCTGTTTTAAATGGTGGCGGAAAGTGAGTGTTCGAATTGGTTGGACTGTGGATTGGGCTGAAAAACAACCTTGAAGGAGAACAAAGTGGCTGAAGAATTTTGAGAGCTCCAGTGAAATTATGTGGGACTTTGCCTCAAGTCAAACATATTCAGTTACTGTGGGAGATTTTAGGGTGAAACTGAGTGTGATATTTCATCTCAGTTTAGCTAACTGAAAAATGTGGGTACTGGTGCCACTTGAAACATTTTCCATACATTTTAATTTGATTCGAGTGTTGGCTTAGAGAAGTACATTGGGAGAGAGTACACTCAATTCCTACATTTGATTTTACTTGACAGCAATCACTCCAATGAGCTTCTAATTTTGGTTTGTCTTTATAATCATTTAAGTGTTGCCCAGCAGCGTGAACAAATAAAAAAAAGAGCCACTTACTGACATCCATAGTAAAGAAGTATAAAAAGCAGTGAAATGAATTAATCTTTTATTGCAGTAGCATTATTGTTTGAAAAAAAAAAAGTAACTTTTAATTTGAGTACATTTACTTAGTGGGCGAAAATTTGGCATAAAGCATAAAATAATTAGATTTAAAAAAATCACTGATACACTTGATGGCATTTCTGTTTTTGATCCTTTTTACAGCTGCTGTTTGCAGCTCTAACAGCATCCAGTCAAGCTCTTTTGGCTTTTTTCTGGGGTTGATACACACATTTCAAAGCAAAAGAGATTTATCTCAGGGACACAGAACCTGTCTCCTTCGGCTGGACGTTTCCATGTTGTTTATAGTTGGAAAATAACTGTTTGGGTAGATGAACATGGCAACGTTAGACTTCCTCTACCCAAGAATGAACCAGAGTTTTCGAGGTCCACAATTCCCTTCCTGATCTCTTGTCTGATGTCAAGTGTTTTTAAATAACCAGAAGATTAAAAAGCCATCGCATCATTATAAGTTCTCACACTTTTTATCTTAATGAGTCACTGCAGTGAAATGAGGTTTAAAGCAGCTGAAGAGAGACACCTCACTGTCTGCGTGGCATAGAAATGCTACCGTTTCCAGCATCTTGTCTGACAAGGGAGAGACCTTGTCACAGTTGGGAAGAGCACAACAGGACGGGAAGGACAGGTGACCAAACCTCCAGTCCAAGTCTTTAGTTCCCAACGCATCTCAACAAATCCACCTTAACTTTCCTTAGCTCCAGCGCCATGCTAAAATCTCTCAAAACATGCAGTCTCTATGGTGCTGTACTACAAAAGAAAATAAATGGGGAAAAATACTTGTTTAAATAAAATTCAATAAATGATGAATACATAAGATTTTACACATCTTTTACTGCATGATAGGAAATCAGACACTTTCAATTTCCTTTTGCATACATGTCTACGTTAGTTTACAATAACAATGCATCTAACACACAAGCCCACAATTGAGTTGCAATATTATAATCTGCATCCATAGACTGGATAAGTATCGGTGCTAAAAAAATTATGTTTTTCGTTTAACCAGATCAATTAAAAACTGATCAAATGTAAATCTATTTGCTTTGAGATGAAGTAAAATTCTGCTTGTGTTTGATTTTCCAGTTTGCTCCTTGTGCATCAGAAAATTTCTTTCCTACAAGCTGCTTTGCCCAATTTGTAACGCAGTAAGTATGAGCATGAATGAGATATTTAGTTATTTTTGCATATTTATAGAAAATATTAACCTAGCAGTCAGGGGACAGTCAAAAAAATAATAATAATGACAAAACCCGATAAGTAAATTAAAAAAATTCTTTATGAACTAAAAAAAACGAATTTAAGTGTATGTCAATGAATTAGGATATATTTAAACACTTTATTTAGTTCATTAACTTGACTCAAAAAGGGAAACGCAGAAATGACAGATTTATTACACACAGTGATATATTTCAGCCATTTTTTCCATTTAATTTTGAAGTGTTATGTTAGGGGGGAGACTGCCTGGTTGACCGTCAAACAGTCATTGAGACCCTTTAAAAGAACGGTAAGCCACAAAAGGTGAATGCTAATGAGGCGGGCTGCTCAGAGTGTGGTACGCAGGCAAATTAATGGATAATTGAACTGAAGGAAAAGGTGGTAAGAAAAAATGCACAAGCATCAGGGATAACTGCAGCCTTGAGAGGATTGTGATGCAAAGCTTGTTCAAGAAAATGTGGGGAAGATTCAGAACATGTAGACGGCGCTTCAGGAGCCACCGCACACAGATGAAAGTAAATTTTGCATTTCATTTGGAGCAAGGTCCCAGAGTTTGCAGATAGAGTAGAGAAGTCCAGAATCCAAGTTGTTGGAGGTTCAGTGTGAAGTTTGTCCATGTACAAAATAAGCACCAAAATTAAGATTAAAAAAAGGCTTGAAATATACCACTGTGTGTGTAATCTATATCCTTTTTGAATTGAATTAAAGAATTACATGTATCTAAGATATTCTAATCTTCTTTGAGTTTTAATTCCAAAAACTATATTTTAATTCTGCACTTTTCTCTTTTAGCAAATGACAGAACAGGACTTACGGAACAACCGTCTGTTGGATGACTTGGTCGTTAACTTTCAAGCTGCAAGGTTAGAAACCGCTCCTGTAAAATATGAAGCGAGCTCTCATGTCTAGAGAAAAATGAAACTTTCACTGCAACAAAGACTCGGTGCACGCAGCTTCACCAGAAGGAATTTTTCTTTCCTTTTTTAATGCCTGTTCTCTGACAGAGCCTGCACAGTTGTGGAGCAAGGATCAAAACAGTTTATATTGTCTCAGCCAGAGATGGCTTAGTTTTTATTTCTGGAGTGATTTCATTTATTTCTTCCTTCAGAGGGAAGGGTTACTGGTGGGTTAGCTCAGCTTGGGGGACGCTGACCCCGCTGCACGGGAGAAGAAAACAAAAGTTAAGCTTATTCAACTAGATCTACGTAGGGAACATAGGTAGGAGTTCGCAGATATTTTTATTATTCAGATTGTTGCTCTAAATTTCACCTCATCAGTTCCTATCATTGCTAAGATTTGTGGATTTGATGCCGAGAGCCACTTCTTTAGAGGCAGACTAGCAGAAACAACAGCAGCCGAGCAGGAAATCTGGCTGAGTTCACTATGAACACGAATGCATTGCCTCAATATCTCTTCCATTTATTTTTAATGCTCTTAATACCTGAGAGGATAGATGATTACTATGGTGATTTCATGGAGTTACAGTTATTGACAGGATGTCTCAAAGGGTCCCCAAGGTACCAGCACTGTTATTGTTTTTTAGTAATCTACATGATTTTCCTTGTAAATCCATTGGGAATGTGTTCTCTTCAGCTGAGGTCATTTTGTGATCCTCTGTGTAATATACTGTTACGCACACTTGTGTGTTTTGTAGCTTTAGGATGATGTTTTTATTACATCAGGGTACAGATACAGCTAGCAGTGTCCTAGCTGGGTTACAGGAAGCTTCACAGTACTTTAAAGTTGAGTTTTCCCCAAAGTGACATGTGGAGATTGTAGAAAAGAAAAATAGCCTCAGACCAGATTGTCTTGTTATAGTTGACACCTGCCTGAAGGGTGCAGCTTCCCACCTGCTTTCAGTCACTGCCTGTCATGAGCAGACTGATAAATGCCGGTCTGCTCTTTTCCTTCAGGTTTAACATCATAAATTCTTTGTTTAGAAATAATTTTAAAGTTACGGTAATGAAAATAGTTACTTGTCTTAGTTTTAGCGGTTCTAAAACAAGGCTTAAGCTCTGTTTTTTATTACACATTGTGGAATCAGCTTATGATCATCAAATGAACTCTGAAACAATCAGTGGTCGCTGTCTGTTTGGAGAAAACTCTCACACTGATCTTTAAAATGGTGTCTTTAATATCGTCTTCAGTTTTTTCTGCTAGCAGAAAGGCTGATGGAACGCTTGAGTGCTGTTATCGGTTAATAAGTTGCAATATTTGTCTCCTCCATCAATCACGTCACATCATCAACACGCTGAAGGGTCTCCCTGTCGATAACAGAACCTCTGATCGTCATCACTGTTATGAATAAATGGGCTACGCTGTTCTGGTCTGCAGTGTTTAATATCCTGTTGTCCTGGGCATCTGTGAGGGGAATTTTTTGTAAGTGACCCAGTCATAAAGTGCTAATTTTATGTAGACATACCTCTGGATCCATAAGCTGCTAGAAGTGCACATTCAGCCCTGGATTCTATAGGTGTTCCTTTGTGCCGTCAATGTTTTAAATTTTTATATCCAAACCAATACAACATATTATATATTAATGTTGTTTCATGCCCTCTACCCAAACCAAGGGAGCTTTTCTTGATTTTATTCACCTAATTATGTTTGTGACAAAGAGACGAAAGACAAAACCAAAAACAAAGAAATGTCATTTAACAGCACCAATATATTCACAACTCAAAAACTGATTGATTGAAGGATACAGTGTAATTATGTGTATTATATTTAGACAAACATTTAATTGGAAAATATACAAAAAGGTCCCTAAAAGTCATAATTCCTATTGGGAAAATCTTGGGTTTCTCACAAACCCAGACCTCACAATCTAAAATGTCTTCTGCAGGATGTGATCTTTTTGAATCCATCTCCAAAATTGGATTTTAGGCATTCCCAACTGTGGTCTTGAAGTTTCAAATTATGTAAATATATATTCGTGTGTATATATATATATACAGGAGTTGGACAATGAAACTGAAACACCTGGTTTTAGACCACAATAATTTATTAGTATGGTGTAGGGCCTCCTTTTGCGGCCAATACAGCGTAAATTCGTCTTGGGAATGACATATACAAGTCCTGCACAGTGGTCAGAGGGATTTTAAGCCATTCTTCTTGCAGGATAGTGGCCAGGTCACTACGTGATACTGGTGGAGGAAAACGTTTCCTGACTCGCTCCTCCAAAACACCCCAAAGTGGCTCAATAATATTTAGATCTGGTGACTTTGCAGGCCATGGGAGATGTTCAACTTCACTTTCATGTTCATCAAACCAATCTTTCACCAGTCTTGCTGTGTGTATTGGTGCATTGTCATCCTGATACACGGCACCGCCTTCAGGATACAATGTTTGAACCATTGGATGCACATGGTTCTCAAGAATGGTTCGGTAGTCCTTGGCAGTGACGCGCCCATCTAGCACAAGTATTGGGCAAAGGGAATGCCATGATATGGCAGCCCAAACCATCACTGATCCACCCCCATGCTTCACTCTGGGCATGCAACAGTCTGGGTGGTACGCTTCTTTGGGGCTTCTCCACACCGTAACTCTCCCGGATGTGGGGAAAACAGTAAAGGTGGACTCATCAGAGAACAATACATGTTTCACATTGTCCACAGCCCAAGATTTGCGCTCCTTGCACCATTGAAAGCGACGTTTGGCATTGGCATGAGTGACCAAAGGTTTGGCTATAGCAGCCCGGCCGTGTATATTGACCCTGTGGAGCTCCCGACGGACAGTTCTGGTGGAAACAGGAGAGTTGAGGTGCACATTTAATTCTGCCGTGATTTGGGCAGCCGTGGTTTTATGTTTTTTGGATACAATCCGGGTTAGCACCCGAACATCCCTTTCAGACAGCGTCCTCTTGCGTCCACAGTTAATCCTGTTGGATGTGGTTCGTCCTTCTTGGTGGTATGCGGACATTACCCTGGATACCGTGGCTCTTGATACATCACAAAGACTTGCTGTCTTGGTCACAGATGCGCCAGCAAGACGTGTACCAACAATTTGTCCTCTTTTGAACTCTGGTATGTCACCCATAATGTTGTGTGCATTTCAATATTTTGAGTAAAACTGTGCTCTTACCCTGCTAATTGAACCTTCACACTCTGCTGTTACTGGTGCAATGTGCAATCAATGAGGACTGGCTACCAGGCTGGTCCAATTTAACCATGAAACCTCCCACACTAAAATGACAGATGTTTCAGTTTCATTGTCCAACCCCTGTATATCTATATGTCCAGTCTTATCTCGCCTTGGAAGCTAAATAGGGTCGGACCTTTTTTATGCTTGGATGGGAGTCCACTTGGGAATACCAGGTGCTAAAAGCTTGCATGTTTTACGGCCATACCACCCTTTCTATGGGTTCTAGTAGTGGAAAGAAACCACTAGTGTTGAACAGGTTTTAGCACAATAATTTCTAACACCTGCTCAGTGGTTTGTACAAGTTCAAGGATCGCTCAGTCAGCGGGCCTCCTAGTGTGAAAATACCGCATTAAGTATTTTTTTGGATAATAGCAAGAATTTACTGCCATTAAAGCAGAAGCCTAACAGTCAGCTGTTACCACAGTTAATTTTTGTATAGCTACAGCTACCACATCATATAGTCTCTCCTCACATTTGTTTGCTTAGAACTTGGACACTGGTTTTGAACTTTGATGGTAAATGTGCTTAATTCCCACCAAACATGTAATGTATTTTTACTACTGGGAGCACTTTTAACATTCGTGCATCCTGTCTACACACTTACTAAGGAGTGAAAACCCGTTTCATTATTAATTTTTATAGATTTATTATTTTGCATCCATTTATGTATCTGTTTAAACAAACAATCAGCCAGCAAAAGGATGCAGTTAGCAAGAACAAATTGCTCAGACGCTGCCCTTGTTTATAGTAATTGTATGGGCTTCTATTCTTTAAGAGAGGTTTTCTTAAATACAGTCTATTAAAAATAATAATTTTCTTTTTTCTGAAAATGTTCCTGAATATGCACTTGTAATTCACGACCATCATTATTCAAGATTGAACATTCTGTAGAATCAGTCTGGTTGTAAAAAGCATAAACGTCTGCAGTCAACACAGTCAGGGTTAGATTTGATTCTCCTGACAATTTGACAATTTTTTATTTCTGCCCCAATTAATGACATAAAAATTATTTAACATCAAGTTACAGGCACTGCAGATACTTCTCATCTTCATCTCGGTAGCGATGAGCACTCTCCTTTCTGCTCCCCAGTAATGAATTATGGATGGAGTCATATTTTATCTGGAAATAAATGAGTTGGGGCTGATCTAAACATAGATTACATTTTTAATAAATTCACGTCAAACTAAAGCTATTTTTTGAGCAGGAGCTTGGACATATTTCATGAACCCTGCCCAAAACCTTTTGCTCCACTGTTAAAATGTCGTGGCATGGTGGTAGAGCGCTCGACCCAGATGTTCCGGGTTCGAATCCTGTCCCTGGCGAGGCCTTCCCGTCATATCTTCCCCTCTCTCTTTGACAGAGTGTCCACTTGTGGAACAAAAAAAATATGATTTTCATTGTAGTAGCAAAATATACTGAAAATTGAATATAAAAAAATCTAACCTTCAGTTGGATTACCTTGAATTTTAGGTAAAATTCCAAGATATAAAAGATATATATATATATATATATATATATATAGGCACACACACACTCACACATTTAAGTCAAAGATTATTCACATCTCTGGCAGATTTGGATTTCAAATAATTTTTATTCAACCAGAATTTATTTTTTCAGATAGGAAATAACATCCTATAAGAGAATTAACCTGTATTAAAGGCAGTATCAACTTTGAAGCCAGTAAATTGTCTAATTTTATTAAAATGTTTTTACAAATGCCATCTAAACTAGTTTATACCACTGAATAATCAGTGGAAAAATCTTTTCTGTCATTACGGCAACTAAACCCTTCTTATGATTTCTGACCAGCTTTTTGCATGTTTCCACTCTTATTTTGACATCTTTAGTGATGAACTCCAAGTCTTTGAGGTTGGAAGACCTCCTTACCATCACCCTAATTTTTAGCTTCCTCCTGACGTTCTCTATTGGAGTCAAGTCGGGACTCTGTTTGGGCCGCTCCAAAACATTAATATTACTTTTAAACATATATGAACAATTTTGGACTTAACTTTTTTCTTTATTTATTTTTACACATTCTTAGTGGCATTCAGTAATACTTACAAAAATACATATAAATTCTTGTAATTTATGCTTTAGCTTAGTAAAATTAAAGCTTTCTTTAGGTCATTCTAAAAAAGAAATTATATTTTCAGTACACATGATTTCTTGTGAAACAACTTACATATTTGTTTAACGCACTGAATAAAAATACTCAAAGGTTGGACGTTTCTACATTTGTCTATGTGATTTCATACCAGTGCGAAAAACATGAATTTATTTTAGTGCATTTCCACACTCCCTCACCAGGGGTGCCCATAAGTGTGGATGAGACTGCAGTTGAAAGAAGAGCTGATTTTCTTTCTGACACAAACGAGTAAATGCTTTTGGTGCTGCAGGTGTTGGGAGCCATTAGACACACGGAGGAAGCAATTTTAAAACTGTGAATTCATAATTGGATGTATATGGGTCCAAATCATTGCAGGGACATAAAGGAATTTAAACAACTCATCACTCTTTTCGTTTTGGTCTCTTTTGTAACTGTGTTGTAGACTCTACCTGTCTGAGTACATGAAGTGTTATGGATGAATGCTACCAGGAAATGTGTCACGGGAGAATCCTCTTTCCACATCATGCTGGCCTTAGTGTGTGTGTGTGTGTGCGTGTGCGCATGTGTGTATATATACCATTGTGTAGCTCAATCCCTCACAGGACACTAACTTTGTGTGGACATTTTTGAGTTTAGGTTAGGTTTAGGGTCAGGGTTGGGTTATAACAATGAATGGAAGTCAATGCAAGGTCCCTGTTATAGGAGAACACCACTGTGTGGTTGTGGGTGGGTGTGTATCTCTGGGCACACGCACATATGCATGAGCATGAACCTGCTCTAATGGGAACAGTAAGCACCAAGGAGTTTTAAATATGGAAAGCAGAACATCACACACCTCATTGAGTCCGTTTTATTGCCAAGCGATGGCCACGCTGCAGTTTGTTTGCTTTCCACTTTTCCAAGACGGTGGCCAAAGTGTTTCCATTTTTAGCTTGGGAGACGAGACGGAGAATAACTGAGCTCAGCCAGATTTCCTTAAAGTGCTGTCTTGAATGTCACGAGCAGTTATTGGTGTATATAGTTCTTCTTAGATGTGTTTGATATTTTCAGTGAGGATTCTCAGTTTGTTACCCTTCATGAACTATGTATATATTTTTTTGTTTACCTATATTCTGTTTTATATTTGCTTTGCTTTTGTTCTTTTTTCCAGGCAGCAGTTGTTAAAAGCTAACTTCGAATCTCCCCCAATCTCTCCAAAGACCCCAGCTTCAGCTTCCAAATGCAAAATCCCCAGGGAGAAGAGCCAGAATCCCAGCAGCTCCATTTTAAATCACTTCTTCCAAAAGAAGTCCAGAACATCTCCTGGTAAAGACACTCATGGGGATGTGCAGTGTGGACAAGTACAGCGAACACCAAGCCGCAACGCAAAGGTCCAACGTTCTGGAAAATCTCAAATGTCAGTGGTAGTAAAGGAAGAGCCGGTGGTTTCGGAGGACCCATCTATCAAGGCTCTGATGTCTGTGAAACAGGAGGACACAGCTCTTCACGCTGCTCGGTTTGAGATGGCACATTCCTCATCACCATCAAACGAAGTAAAGCCTGTAATCAAAGGTGCAGCCATTTTAGCTTTGCATTACCAGGAAACGTTGCTCTGTTTCAGCTGCTGTTTTGCTCCCTTTTAGATCACTTTTCTGCCTCTTAAGCCGCTACATCTAAATGGAAGAAAAAATAGTGGAGTGGCACATTTAGAGCTGGAGATACAAGAGTACTTAATGATACTATCCATAGACCTCAATAGATGAGAGAGGCTTCAAACCTCCCGGAAATAAGATGATTACACTTTTTATTTCTATGTTATTAGAGATGCTTCTGATTTTCTTTAAAATCTGACCTGCAGATTATGTTTTTCCTTTTTATTCTGAGCACACCAAAAGAGGATGTAGTTTTAAATCCAACTGAAAATGAGGGATTTACAAGATTATTTGCATTTATGCATCAGAGCTCATGTCCCTAATCTTGATCTGATTTGTATGAAGCTAAAGAAAGGTGTGGTAGTGTAAAGTGTGTTTGTAGATGGTTTCTTTTGACCAAAAATTCAATAAGTTCTTAGTTTTGATGCATTGAATGCAGGGGGACAGATGTTTCAGCATTTGATATGATTATCACCGATTAGTCAATCCTGGGAGAGACAAGACTGTCCAATTTTGATCTCTGTCTAATTGATGCATATTTCCTTTATTTTTTTATTGGTCAGGTTTGGACAGTTCAACTTCAGACTAATTAATTAACTTCTCCATAAATTGGATTACTAGCCACATATTGATCTTATGTTAGCTGCTAATCGTTAAAGCTTTGCAGTGATAATAGATACAAATGTTAAATGATTACAAAGAGTCCTGCACAATATTAGAAAAATGGGAACATGCAACATTATTGCTAAATGTTGTGATAATGATATCGGTAGCGATTAACCCACATTTTCCTGTCTTCTTGTTCTCATTATCACCATAATCCCATCATTCTCCTTGAGATTTAGCATCTTGTTTACTAAGATCTATTTTATGTTAATGAAAAACCATCCAAAAGGCCTTATAAATTATTAGCAAATCGAGTTGGAATTCACGGCCCAAGAAATATAAACCTACCAAATATTCCGTCCATTTAAACTGCGACAACTGTGATTCAGTGTGTTGTACAGCTCTTACTATAAACTCTTTAAAGTGCTAATATGCTTTTTGTAAGTAATAAACGTAATTTCCCTTAAGGAGTCATTTTAATATTTACCGTTTGTCAGTAAGTGTTGCTGTTTTTTTATTTGTAGTTGCTACTCTTCAGCGATTAGCTGTTCACTTCATTAGAATCATTAATCATGGTTCTCTGGTGATAATAATTAGTAATTTCACATATTAACCAATGTCGCCTTGGCATCACAATAAGTTAAAACGTGTGCTCTGTGATACTCGAGGTGGCAGTAAAGAATCTAAAATGATTGATTAGTGTTGAGTGTTGATTAAGATGCTAACAGAGCCTTCATCCCAACATTTTTTTATGTTTTGTTTCTCCAGTCGAGTGTCCTGTGTGCTCTGTAAGCGTGGTGCAGCACTTGGTCAACAAACATCTGGACACATGTCTTTCCAGTGGGGAAAAGAAGGAAAGCCTGAGGAGGTAATGGACTCATATAATGCTTTCCAGTTAAGTAACGTGCAAACAAAAACATTGGAGAAAGTTGCTGGAAGCAAAATGGATGACAGCAGCTTGAGATCAAACAGTTTAGACATCAGACAGTATGAGTGTTTTTCTGCTTTCTGAGGGTATAATAAGCAGCACAGTATAATGGTGCTTAGAGAATTTTAGGACAAATGTTTACATCAAGGTCATTTATTTAAAACAGAAAAGCAGCAATTGTTTCTCATACTGCTAAAATAATCAAACTCACTGACTATTACAAGTATAATAAAGTTACCTTTAACATTTATTTACTCTTTCTTTGATTTTGACACATAGACTTAAGTAAGAATATAGATTAAACACCCACTAAATTTAGTAGCATTTTACTTGTTTTTATTGAATATTTATTGACTTTTTGCTTTGCTACTTTTTGTAGAATAACACTGGGTGTATAACAAGCTAACATTAGCGGGTCAGTTAGAGTACAGGCTGCAGTTGGCTGCTTAACAAACCAGCCAGCAGGATTTCTAAAACGGTATTACTTTAATGAGGGTTTTTTTCCTTGACGATGTTTTTTTGGCACCAAAAAAATTCCCAAACAGCCAAACTTCTTTCTCGTAAGAGAGGGAAAAGCAAAGAAATGCTCTTTCAGCTAGCTGACTAGCAGTATGCAGCAACGAGTGTGGGGAGGGGCGGCAACGCAATACTGTGTGTACTCCGTACAGCCGGAGAAAATTTAGGTTACTCCAACACTTATATTAAAAGAACTTAAAAACTGTTTAAGTAATATGATGGAAAAATGTAATGGATATAAAACCTTGGTTCACCTTGACATTGGTATCGACCCCTGATTTGAGCTGTTAGGTTTTATCAAATGTTATTGTCAAAGCCTGAGTTTAAATTAAACTGTGAGCAATCCAAACCATATACAGTGTAACATATCTCCGGTTCAAACACCCAAAGTGAAAACGGGGGATCATTAAACCCGGTCGGCCACAGCATGAAAACTTTGCGATTTGAACGGCTCCATATTTTGAGCACAGCCCACGGAGACCTGTTTGCATTTAAGTCTGATACATTTCAAGGCCAAGTTAAAGCCTTTAACCCTCAGCTGTGTTCGTCTGCCTGTTCCGGAGCAGTTCCTCTGTATTTTATGGGAAAGGATCTCCTGTGATTGAAGGCCATTCATTGCTGAGGTAATTATTCAGTAGGGTGGCAGACATTAAAACAACCACCACATGAATCCCGCTGCTCAGGTTGCATTGCAACCAGATGAACAGTGTTATTGCTGTTTTTACATTGCGTCTGATGCATGTCTGTGTAAATCATTTGCTGCCTTTTTTCTATGAATACAGTTTGTAGTTGTAGAAGGGCTCAGGAACAGGGTAGATGTTTCTGAAGTATTAAAGTGACAGAGGGTCAAAATGACACCTTTTTTAGACTATTGAAAAATAAAAAATAAAACATTGGGAAAGCCCAACATTAATAAAAGCTGACAAAAACAAATTCATTAAAAGCAATTTTAAAAAAATAAAAAATAACTTAGTCTAAAAGTATCATTTATTGATTTGAGTTTAGACCTATTTTTGAACAACAGCAAACCTTTCTTTTTGCGTTTACTTGAACTTGAAATGCTGAGGCGCATTACAGAGCTACCTTTATAACTCAGGTTACCTGATGAAAACATGCCTTGTGCTTTTATGTCCTGTAACACGTTGTGTTTACTGCCTTATTGGTGGCATTAAAGGTTAGAATTAGGATCAATGTGGATAAAATAACATTTTTACCCAAGCTGCATAGGCCTCGATTGTCATGCACTTTTTTATTGATTTTAAACTTTGTTCCAAATAATGCCGCCCATCTGTTTTTGGCAACAAATTAGACAAAACTTTCCATACTCTCATTTTTATTCATGTTGGATGTGAGTTCAGCTGACCTTAAATCTCTCATGTCCCTTTAGTGAAAGCGTCTTTCTTTTCTTCTGGGTGAATGATTGTCCTATATTTACAACCTCCAGTGGCTGTACTACAAAAGCATTTAATGTCACAGACCCCATTTTGGCTGCAGGCTGCATCAATATGTAGTCTGTGACATTATTAACACGATTGATCTTTTTAAAACTGCCCTTGAAACCATTTTGTTTGTTGATTCGTGAAGCATTAATGTGCTGCAGTTAGTGCTTCTTCTGTCATGATTAATTGCCAGTGTCTGAATTATCTATAATCATTTGCGAATATAATTTTAACGTATGCGGTATATTTGATTAACCTTGCATTTCCGTCGTTATTTTAAGACCTATAATGAACTTGAGCATTGCTGAATAATACCTTCTTATTACTGTGCTTAAACTGTAAATTTGTGTCCTTCAGCTCTCAAGGCACCACCATGCGTCCAATGGCAAAGGTAGTGTACAACCTCCTTTCAGTGCAGGAGCTGAAGAGGAGGCTGAAGGACTGCCATCTGTCAATGCAGGGGTCTCGGGACCAGCTGATCAAAAGACACCAAGAATTTATCCATCTGTACAACTCACAGTGTGACTCCCTGCAACCTAAATCAGGTGAGGGTGTCTGGTCTGTCTATATACAGCTGAAACAAGGTGTTTAAATGTACTGTATGAAAAGACACTCTAACCTGTTTCTGCTTTCTGACATTGAATAAGATGCAATTTTTCCTGTTTGTAGGTCAGTTTGGATTAACACAATTATTTCCTTGTCCTAAATGGCAGAATAATGAGCGAGATAGCTTTTATAGAATAGAATAGAATAGAAATATAATTTATTGTGTCTCAGGTGTACCAACATCAAACTGACAGACAAATGGAAGCACACAGATGTACACAAGGTAAAATATAATAAAAATAAATAAGAGACCGTACAGTAAAAAAAATTCAAATTTTCAACATAAAAAAAATGCTTTACAGTTATTAGAAATTGCATACTCAAGATTCAAAGAATGTGCCACTGAGCTGGATTATTAGAAACATGTAAAAAATGTCTTTTAAAATGACTTTCTTCAAATTAACTTTAAATACATTTCCTTAATATTTGCTTGCATTGCATTTAAACTGTATGGCGTTGAGTCAGGTTTGTAGGCAGTTCTGTTTGCTAACACACCTTTTCAGCTCTGCCCAGAACATCTCTATGAGCTTGTCATCAGGGCTTTGTTACGATGCACTCTAACAACATTGACCTTGATGTCTTTTAGCAACTTTGTAACTGATTTGGTGGTATGCTTAGTGTCATTGTCTATTTGGAAGACGACTTTGTACTCAAGCTTTAACTTCCTGGCGGATGCAGCTTCAATATTTTCTACATAATGTTCTTTCCTCATGATGCCATCTATTTTGTGAAGTGCACTATTCCCTCCTGCCGCATAATAACACAACATGGAGCTGCCACCCTTGTACTTCACAGCTGGGAATTTGTACTCATGTTTGCTAATCTCCCCTCTTTCCTCCAAAGGTACAATAGTCATTATAGCCAATAATTTCTTCAGATATTAAGATCTTTGTTCTTGACTGCATTCGCAAACTTTAATCTGGCCATTGTTCCTCTGCCATTATGCTTTTGGAGAAATAGCTTTTTTTCGCCGAGTTGCCTTTCAGCCCATGTGGGTACAGGACTTGACTCACTGTGAATAATTAAACTCCAGGTTAAGCCAGCTAACCTCACAAGGTCTTTTGTTTTTGTTTTGGAATTGATTCGCAAATTTGGCACCAAAACATGTTCTTCTCTGGGACACAGAATCTCTCCCTACTGAACGGTATGATGGCTGGATGTTCCCATTCTGTTTATATTTGTCTGTAATTGTTTGAACAGATGAACCTGGCACTGTCAGGCATCTGGAAATTGTACCCTCTAAGATAATTTATTTAAAAGCTTTTCCTCAACAAGATGGGAAATCTCGCAAACCCTCTCGAGACCAATCGTGAGTTCAGAGTAATTGCCCTCCGCGTTTCAGTCACCTCGCTGTTTAATTGGCTACACGTCACATTCAACAGGCTGCGTGCTCGTTTGCCTTCAGGGAACACCCCACGCCGTAGGATGTCGGGCCAAGACAATCCAACATGTTTACTTTCCCCGATTTGAGGTCGGAGCGGTCCCGACGTCCTTCCGAGCAGACTAGATCACTCTTAATACACACCACACACAGCAGGAATATCTCATAATATTATCTTAAGAGCCATCACGATGGTCGGGGCATATCGGAAGGGAAAAATCGGGTCAAAAATCGGCATAAAAATCCTGCTGTGTGAAGCAGGCACAAGTTTATGCATGCCAGACTTTTCAGATGCTTAATTTTCTGTCTATTTAATGAATAAAATTAAGTGAAATTTGTTGTTGAAGTCGCAAAGGGAGCTATGAATACTTTTGGAAGGCACTGTAAATGTAAACATAGACACCTCCGCTCCCACTGGTTGTGTTTCTTTGGTTTGCACCACAACGTCACAGATCACCTTTGCATTTTCTATTACTGGTGACTCAAAGATTTATTTTTTTTGTGCTGTGAACAGTTAAAGAGATCGCTAGAGAGGTGGAGGCCAATGAGAAGATGAGAAATCAGCTGCAGAAAACTAAACCCGTATGTATTAAAGAGAGCTTAATAAATTTTTCTTTTTTGAATCTTTGCACTTTGTTCCCAGGAGTCTCAACTTTTTATGACTAAAAAAAAAAAGATATTTTAGTGGCCAAAGCAGAATTTGTTGAAAAACCTCTAAAAATTCATTCGTTCCAATATCATAAAAATGTTACCTTTTTAATAATAAAAAAAAAATTAAAATTGACAGTTACTTTACAAAGATTTTGACTGCCAATTCTTTTTTTCATTAATGGGCAATGTCATTATAAATTTGCCTTTTCACTTTATTGCCTTCCAGGTCATGCTTTTCTCAAAGAAGCAGTCTGAGAAAGAGATTGAGGAGATGCATTCAAATTATAGTAAGTGCTTTTTTTCTCTGTGGTGGCACCTGGTGCTACAAGCCTATTAAATCTTTTCTCATTACCAGCTGTAGAGTTTACCCTCCTCTATCAGACTGTGAGCTATGAATGTGGATGGTATAGCACTAACCTACAGGCTGTTGTGTGCCACAGTTCCTGATGGGCGTGCCTTTCTGAGATATATAGTGTTTATTAATTTCAAATGAACCGCAGACGTTGGCTCCCTAAAGCCCTGCTGAGAGTGAGCGGCCAGCTGTCTTACCATGACGTAAAATCGACCAGTTTGGTCTTTGTGTTTTCAGTGTGATGCTGTCAAACTCCAGGAGAAATGCTGCAGCCTTTGGGTGGTTCTATAGAGAAAATGTGACTCGGGAGAAGGTAGCGAATGCACAGGTGGCTGTGAGAGACTCTGGAGGGATGATGATCTGTGCTGCTTTCATTATTAAAATGTCAGTGTTTTATAGTCTCAGTCTGAGCTCAGTTTAATACTGCAGCTGTTCCCAGTGATAAGCGTACGTCATTCAGAACCAATCAGAAAGTTCAAAGTGTAGCATGAACCAGAGTTTCACCAGTCATTTATTCCAGTCCCCAGATTTTGGGGACTGGAAGGTTTGAACTGCCAGTACAGATAGAAGCCTATTCAGATCTTTTTCTCTACGACTTATAATTAACAGCATTTTTACTCTGTAACATCAAGGACTCTGTTTATGACTCAGATACTGGTGTCCACTTAGTGTTTTTCCTAATTTAGGCCCTGATTTAAGTTTATTTATTCAAAGTGTCATTTGCTGGCCTCAGTTTACTGTCTGCGAGGGATGACAAGCAACGTTAGCAGCTGATCTGATGGAAAACCCGATCGCATGTTGGCATGAACCGGACTCTTGTAAATCGCTTAACTTAACTCGAACCAGGTTTGACATCAGCCGATCGTTTCAGACTAGGCAACAGGCTGTACAGCTGTTCTGTGTATCAGTTTGGGCTCACTGGTTAAGTAAGTAAAAACTTCACTTTTTTGGACAGTACAGATAAATACATTAGGAAATCCTCTATGAACTGTCCTCATGAATGCACTAAATTTAAGACTAAACAAGCTGTTCTCAAACCTTACAGCCAACTTTAACAGCAAGTTGTTTGCCTCATAGCAGGCTTTGAGGCTAACAAAGTTTCTGTCCTTGTGCCTATTTCAGTCTCTTTCTATCCTCTGTGTGTTTTCATTTACACTGCGAACCACGGTGATCATAACACACAGACAGGTCCTGTCCCTGTGCCTTTTCGTGGGAGGAATCACCGTTCGCTCCAAAACTATCAAGCAAATAAACTCCTCCTGCGCTGTTCCATATTTGGTGCTTGAGCTATGCCATGCCTCGTCCTGTCACCGTGGAAACGCTGATTTGTTGAATGTGTAATGCTGAAACAAGTCCGGGTCGCCACATCTTTTTATGACACTACGTACCCCACTCTTTGAGAATCGCTGAACCAGACAGACTTTTGAAAACGGCTTGATATTGACAGTATAAATGCTCAAGTTAAAGTGTCCAGATCAATTGAAATTGAATTTTGGCCTCTTGTATGCGGCTTTCATTTTTGTATTTGTGCAAACTGTCTGTGTTGCCATTAGGCAGTGTGACTGAGGTTGTAAACTGAAGATTTCCATTTGCTAGCAGGCAACAGGGTTGGGCCATAAAGCTATAGGAGATTTACTGTATTTTGACATTGAATAGTTCTTTGACAGTTTCCTAAAGCACAAGCTTTTATTATCGTCAATGCTTGTATTCTGTGCTCTTGAAGAGCAGCTCGTTCAGTTGGAAAATAAACCACTACCTCGTCCCTTGTAGCGCCAGAGAGCTTCACAGAAACAGCAGGGTGTTTGTTTTATGTTGAATAAGGTGCTGAATAGTAATACAGCAGAGAAGGGCACCGTTCCTTTGAATACCTGAATGTTCACAATATAAAATCATTTCACGTTTCAGACAGGACCATTATAACGCAACCATATCCAAACATCTAATCAGTGTGCAGAGCTTCTGTTTGGAGCGATACCCTTTATCAGCGCAATGCAAAACTCGTTCCAGATGAATAGCTATTGTTTGACACCTAGAGGTGATGAAATAAAAAGTGTGCTTCGTACTTTTTTGTGACATGTCTAGATAACTAGCTTAAGCTGCATGTAATGACAGATATTTGTGTACTTTATAGATAAACAAAAAAATGCAGCGTCAGAGGACGTCATCCGAATTGCAATTCAAGGCATGTTGACATAGTTGGACCAGATGAAAAGATTGTTGTAAATAACTTTTTACAGCTACCTTTAAAAGTGTGCGAGGAATGGATGTGACTCACAGGAGGTAGGTTCTATTAATAGCTGCTCTGCTGTGATAACCTCTTGATTTATCAGAGGAGGATGTGGATGACTCACTTTGCTGGCGTGGGGAACGGTGAGCGAGCAAATAAGAATGTGAAAGCAGCATGTAGTCATGCAAACACAGAACCCATCAGGACTTGTAGCCTTGTTCCTCTCCGACCTGTTTTTATTTTAGCACTGGTTTTGAAGAAAACGGTCAAAAATCTAGTACATGGAAGAACCTGAAGATTCAGGTTATTAGCTTTTAGATTGTTTGGTTTTAAATGGACACTCTCAGGCAACTTGTTACTGGGTAGTGAGAGGATGTAGAAAACCGATTTAATAATAACAAATGGAAATTCATGTGAAATTATTTCTACTGGTTTGATTAATTAAGAAAATGAATAAAATAAAATGTGCACCAAGCAGACATGGCATTATGACCACTGACAGGTGAAATAAATTACACTTGATTACCCTGGCACCTATTAGTGGGTGGGATATATTAGGGTGCATAATAATATTTTGTAATCAAAGCTGATATGTAAAAAGTAGAAAAATAAGCTAGCTGAAGGATTTGTGTGTGATGGCTAGACGACTGGGTCAGAGCTTCTCTAAAACTCCAGCTCTTATGAGGTGTTTCCAGTTTGTAGTGGTCAGGCTGGCCCATGTGGTCCTATCTCACAGATCAGCTACAGTAGCCCCGATTTCTAAAGATGAATCTGGTACTGATGGAATACACAGACGATCACAGTTTGTCACTTATGGGACTCCATAGTGGCAGACCAGTCAGGGTGTCCCTACTGACCCCTGTCCACCACTGGAAAAACTAAAAATGGGGACATTACCATAATGACAGGACCACGGAGCAATGGAAGAAGGTGGCCTGGTTTGATGAGTCATATTGTTTTTTAAATCTCATTTATAGTCGCGTGCTTGTGTTTGCATTGTTCCAGGATGCACTGTGGGAAGTAGGCAAGCCAGCTGAGGGAGTGTGGTGGTCTGGGTAATGTTCTGCTTGGAAACCTTGGGCCCTGCCATCCATGTGGAGACAATTTCGACATGTAGCAACGACTTAAGCGTTGTTGGAGACTACATCAACTGTTTAATGGAGACTTTATTTCCTGATGTCTGTGAGCTCTTTCACCAGGAAAATGCTTCCTCCCACAAAGCAGAAATAGTTCAGGAATGGTTTGAGCCCTCAAAATTCCCTAGATTTCAATCAGCTTAAGCGTATTTAGGATGTGCTGGACAAACAGAACCAGTCCATGGATTTATCCGCCTTGCAACTTAAACGACTGTCTTAAACGATCTTCTGCGAACATCTTGGTGCCATGTACCATAGCACACCTTCACGTGTGTCGGTCAGAGTCCATTCAGCACAGGGGGCAACAAAACACTATTAGGCCGGTTTTCATTATGTTATGCCTGATATAAAACATTAAAGCTACATCATGTTTCCCCAATAAATTATATCTGATCCAGTAATTTTTCTGTTAAGATGATGTGCTGCTTTTTTTTCCCTGCATGTCATAGCCATCAGCCATCATTTGATCAACTTTCCACGATTAATTCCAGCTAGAGAAGCGACCAACAGCTGCTGTTTTTAGACATTCCTGTCACATCCGAAGTCTGTGTGTCGATGAGAGGCTGAATTGGAAGGTCACACAGAGAGTAAACTTTAAAAAATGAAGAATCTGACTTATAAATGCATAGCTGAAGTATTTCCCGTTTACCCGAGCTGCCAGGTAGTCTATGACAGGCCAGATATGTAGTGAGTCTGTCTGTGAAAATGCTGCTTTATCTCACTTTATAAAGTCACAACCCAGGCTATTTTAGTTTACTTAAACTTTAGTTGGTCTATTTAATCTGCAATAAATCATGTAAAGAAAAGAATAAAAGAATAAGCGGTACATTTAATTACGTTTTTGCCAGTGGACAAATGTAAAATAATTTCATTTAACTGAATTTGGAGAACATTATATGGATCCTGGTTTGGCTCATGCAGGGAGACTCCGGCACATCTAATAGAGGAGATCATGAATATTTCCCAGCCAGCGAGACCTAATCTCATAGTCTGTCATTGTTTTGCTCCAGGGTCTTTTCCTGCTAAAATATGACTGGAATAATGTATTTGGGAAACATCTGAGAGGCATCTTTGACAGATGCCTGAACTGCATCAAGTGCCTATGTGAATAGGTGGAGTAAAGAAAAATACTTGATTTGAACACTAGCTTTGTTTGTTTTTTTATGTTTTTTCCTTCCAACAACAATCCTGATCTTGTTTTCAGTGTTCAGGTATTTTTTTCCACTGTCACAGCTCTGTGTTTTATTGTTCAGACTCTTCAACAGAACACTCCATTTATTATTTAATCACTCCAAAACTAGCTTCTTTTATTTTCCCTTGGGTGTTTACATCTCTACAACCACTATAAACTTGGAAAAGCTGTTTGCCCTACACCACTAAAGGAAAAGGGGAATAAACAGTACTTTGAAAAAGTCTTTGCCCGATCACATATTTCTTGTGTTTTTTCACAGTTAACCATTTCAGATGGACCAAGATACCCTGAGTAAAAAACAGAAGGGTCTTTCAAATACTTCTTTCAAAACTATCTAAGCTAACTTTTTTTTGGAAAGCTTTTTCACAAGCCACACCCAGATGTGATTACTGTCAGACCTGTAGAATCATAAAGGCTCAGTTAAAGTCGCGCTTCAGGGTGTCGCGCAGGGCTCTGCTGATGGCGCACGAGCCTGAACAAGCGCTGTAGGTGTTTATACTCGCGGCACTATTCTCCGAAAACACAGGGGTCAGTATGTTAGATAACCAGTACAAATGTAGTAGAGAAGAAGCGCTTAAAATGGCTATGTGCACCATCGAAAGCATTTCTTATCAGTATGATTGGGTTTCTTACAAAATTTCAGATTCATAAGAGTGACGTCTTTGTAAAGACGTCTCAAACTGTACCCAATTTCGATTCTTTAAAAAAAAAAAACGCTATACAAACTTTAAACGCAATCTTACTTTGTAACTCGCATTTCTCTTGCCTTTTTTGTTTGCTGTTTTTCTTTTCTGTTACTCTCTTCCTTCTGCTCATGAAGAAGTGATGTATTTGTTTGCATGCAATGTTTGCACCTTCAACTTCGTTTATCCTGAATGGAGAGTGGCGTGCGCGGTCTGCGCCAGCTTACAAAAATTTGAAGGTGCACGACCAGGCGCCTCAACAGCGCGTGGGGCATTCGCACCAGGACGACTGCGTACCGTTGTCGCGCGCAAAGAAAAAGAGCATCATGCTGACAGTGGAACATGGTAGTTGTCATGAGAGGGTCTCCGACTGCTGCCCTGTTTTAGGATCTGGACGACATGCAATAATTTATGGACACATGAATTTTGCTCTAGCAGAAAATCCTGAAGGGAAATGTCCAGTCATCAGTTCATGGCCTTAATCTCAATCACACTTGAGTTATACAGCAGGACAATGATCAAAAGGTCACAAAAAATCAACTCGGTTGTAGTTTTGGAGTCAGCTTGTCAAAGTCTGAACTCGCAGCTAATTAAAATGCCGTGCCATTCTCTTCAACAGGCTCATTATACCCACAAACACTCCACTGTGGCTGATTTAAAACTAGTGCAAAGAAGAATGGGTCAAAACTCCTCCACAGTAATTTAAAAGACTGATTGTCAGTTAACACGAATGCCAGATGGCAGTTGTTGCAAAGTACGGCACAGTTATTAGGTTTGGGAAGTAGTTACTGCTTCCCACAGGCACAGGTTGGTTTGGATAGCTTTTTCCCTTCATAAATCAACTGTCATTTAAAACTGGTTTTCTATTTACTCAGGTTACATTTGTCATATTAAAATTTGTCTAATCTGCAGCATTTAAATGGGACAAAAAACGCAGTAACAGATGAAATCTGTGATGTAGAAATACTTTTTCACAGCACTCTATCTCGTATTTTTCCTTTTTGACATGGATGAAAAACAGTCTTCGTTTCAACCTTTTTGAAGGTTAAAAAAAGAAAATCGATAATAATCCAATTGAACTGATGTATTACAGATAGTTGTCTGACATTGACAGATGAGTCTATATTAAATATTCAGCATCAGTTAAAGATTTCTAAAACTTCTACTATATTGTTGCCTGTAATGCACCCCATTATCCTGCTGCAGTCTGCTCTTCACCAGTCAGTACATTAGAAGCGCTTGGTCATCTCAGCCACTTGGCTCTCTTCTCAGTTATTGAGATCCATTTAATTTATTGCTCTCAGTGACAAGGCGTGTTACTGTTACATAATGCACGCAGGTTTTTGTGATGTTCTTTAATACATCCTTTGTTTCCACAGGAATGCAGCACAGCAGCGACTTCTCCCGGTTAATTGCACAGGTCCGAGGCCGACTGCAGAGCACCAGACAAGCGTGTCCTAAACAGGACGTAAAGGTGGAGAAAGAAGAACCCCAATCATCACACTCTTCAGGTGCTGCAACAATGATTATTTTTATTCTTACAGGCGAAAGTGTCATTAAGCTGTGTAACATTATAAAATCACCATCAACAAGTTGGCTTATTACAGTAAAAACTTGCTAAAATTATATTTAATCTTCAAGAAAACACTTCTTAGGTAATTCTTTCCAAATTGATCACTTTGAGCACATTTACATTATGCAATATAACCCGCAAGGGCAATCCATAAAAAATTAAACACTGTTCACAACACTGCATCAACAGGGTTTTTACTGGGTCCTAAAAAGTCTGGATTTTAATCTTCTCAATTTTAGATCTTAAAAACTCCTGGGTATTATTATTATTATTATTATTATTATTATTATTATTATTATTATTATTATTGGTGTTTTAGAAATGTGCTGGGAGCAGATATTCTGTACATGTGTTTTAGTTCAAGATAAGCATTTAGGGTGTTTATTAGGCTTAACTTTAGGGCTCATGATGCAGAGCAGGATTTTATTGACAAAAATTCAGTCTTTCCCAGAAATCCACGATAGAGACCTGTCCATTCTTTTTACCTTATCCTGTACAGGCTCCTTCAGGAGAGCGTACACATAATGAAGTTGGTCTTGAAAGGCACAGATTTGCTAAAACCTTGACAATAGTTGTCACGATGCATGAAAACTTGGATAATTCAAGCGCAGAAACAGTTGACTCACATGCCAGATCAAAAGTCACTGTAAGTTCAGGGGTTTGAACGCTCCTGAATAGAACCTGTTTAAAAAATGATTAGATGGGCGTAGCGCCTTGGAGCATCTGCCTCGACTGTGTGTCCCCCTCCATGTTTCACTTACTGAAACCTGCTGAAACCCTAACAGACTTTTCTGTTGTGTGTCAACAATCCTTTTTAGATGCTAGGTTACCCACCTGGGAGTCTGTAATGAAAATGCATATTTTGTATTCTGTGCAATACATGTTGCAGAAAGAAACCATTCTGTAGCGGTGAAGGTCGAAGATGTAGAAGATGATGTGGATCCGTCTGCAAGAGGAATGGAATTGTCGTCCAGCCCCAGTTTTAGTGACGTGTCCATCAGCAGGTGAGATAACACCTAATGAGTAGTTTAATTTTTCTGCATTTTGTTAACCTACAGTAACTTATTTGTAGACTGTAGTGTAAAAAGCATTGCTTGCTTTGTGATTCTGACGGTTTGATGATTTTGAGCAAAATTACCATTATTTCATGGTATTCTGTTATAAAAAAGGACAGTAATTATTAATTCTATACCATATTTAGATTGCTTTAATTTAAAAACAAAAACACCATCTTAACTACTTAGTTTTATTCTTGCTGCTTTTTACTGCGACATAAATAATATCCTATATTGCTATCAAATTGATTATTGTTATTGCTGTAAAAATAAGTGGCTGGGTTTTTATAGTTGCAATTTCAAAAACGATTTCGTGCTTTTGAAATAGTGATTCTTTCAATTGTTTGTTTTAAACCAGGAACCAGCAACTCTTACTACATATTGATTAGCTAAACATGTCCATTACATAAGTGAAAGTGGTGCCTATTGCCTTTTAGCCGTCTCACTGTATCAACTTTATAGTTAGGTGCAGTTCTAGGTATTCCCCTGTTTTGTGAAGTTTTTATGTGGTGGTGAATAAAACTCCATTTATGCTGAACCTTTAAACCTTGAGGAGAGCATCTACTGCGAAATTTCATTATTTCCTTTAGGAATAACCATCTTGATTAGAAATGTTTATTAGAATGTATTTCTAAGCCATTTTATAATATCAAGGGCACCATTTCCAAGATTTGAACTAAATAGGCTATTTGTTATTTATTTAACCAGAAAGTCTATCAAGGTTGGCAGCTTATACAGTGGAGTCTTCGCCATGAATGCGCGTCATTAAAAAGTTAGTCTAAAAAAGCTGGCGCAAAAAAAGCTGGCCCAGCTTAAAACCAGCATTTTTACTCTTCAGTTTCAGAACTTTGTATAAAAAGCTTAAAAAAACTAACAGAGAGACTAAAATATTAAGCTTCAGTGTAATCTAAACAATAGAATCAGAATCAGCTTTATTGGCCGGGTTTGAGCGCAAAAACAAGGCGTATGACTGTGGTTCTGCTTGGCGTTCAATATACAGACATTTTAAATATAAATATATAAATTTGGTGGGATTAAAAAAAGATTTCTTTGAAGTAAATATGCATATATACAGCGTTGCTACAGAAGGAGACGATGTTGAATCAGGGCATACATTTTTATTTTGACACAAAATTGCAAAACAAGAAAACGAAGTTCTTAGAGGTTAGTAAAACCTTTGCTGAATGCTCCTGCAGTCTGAACGAAAAGTTATCATTCAGCTAAATACTGAGGTAATTATAGGATGGTATTCGGTTGATTAGAACTCCATAGGAGTAGAAATACCAACGGGATCTTTAAGAGATTCTTGGAAAACAACATAAATTTAGTTTCATTCACATGAAGAAATCTCTTCGAGCCATATAGTGATGCCTCCAGCAGCTATAAGGCAGTTTAGAGTTTCTACTTAAAGCATAACTGTAAATGTGTGCCTTTAATTAACCATTTAGGGGTAAAATGAAGACACACGATGTTCTCTATTTCAGAACTAATTTCAGAGCTGTACAAACAGGTTCTAGAGTTCTCATCCAATTAGCTCTGTCCTTTCTCTTCTAATCAGCAATGCAAAGTGTTACGGTGAAGCCACACAATTATTTCTTTTTAGCTCAATTATTGCTCAGAGGGTAATTACAATAATCAAAGGTAAATAAAGCCCCAAATTACACATTAGATCAGCACTTTCCATACTATTCAACTAATACTGATTGCCTCTTGTCTGTTTTCAACTGAGTTCTGCAGCCATCAAACGAGTCTGCTATTAAAATTTACCTCTGATGTCTAAAAGGTCCTTTTCAGTCTCCTTACATTTTACCTTTTTTCCTGTAGTCTTCCTCAGAACAGTCCCTTGTTTTAACTCAGTATACTGTGCAAAGTATGTTTGTTTCATTGGGTTTTATAAAAATGATGAAACGAGAGTTAAAATATTCCATATCTGATATAATAAAGTTCAGACGTGTATTACCAGTCTTTATAATTATAGTAGGACTGAATATTTGTTGAAATGCTGTAAGTTGGAATTTGCTCTGTCAGAAAAGAAGAAAGCATGTTACTTGATGCTAGTATGTTTTTATTACTCACTAAATCAAGTGAAAAAACCTGTATAAAGCATTAACGTTGATAATATTGATGATTCTTATTAACAATAATGTTATTAGCGAGATGGGCAGCACACTTTTCCTGCTTGCATCCCTGGACTGCATGATAATGGGAACATCTGCAATAATATTGGTGAACGTTGCAATAAAAATATGACTTGCTATAAATTAATATTTATAGTGTTAAATATATAAGTGTTAATGTCTTTCTGAGTAGTTTATCAGCTTCTGGGAACAAAAGATAAAATCTATTATTTTCATCCCAGTAGGTCTTATTGAAGGCGTTGCCTCTGTCCTAAGTCGTTTGTTTTAGCATTGAAATAACTTTGTTGTAGTTTGTTAATGACTTAACTACCTTCCCATCTATTTACCTCCTAAAACACTTTAAGCTGCATTAAACAACAGGTATCACCAACTATATTAAAGTTAGAGAGAGCCTGCGTGAAGTCTATATGTATTACAGTCCAGGTAGCTATTTGTGATATGCAGTGATACAGTAATAATAATAAATATATATAAATAAATAATGAAATAAAAAATAATAAATATATTGTTATTGGCCTAACTAAAATAGTGCAGTCCTTGGACGCTCCTCATGTAACTCGACTGTGCCGTAAACAGTTGTGAAAGCAGACGTTTTTACAAGACTATGCTGACTTTAGAGGTTTATGTATGATAGACCAAGGTCACCTTGAGGAGGACATTAGAACTAGAGTGTGACAAGGTTTCTCATTTTATATCACTTAAAGTTCTTTTATTTAGTTCAAATTTTGGAAAGTACTTCATTGCCTGTGAGGAATAGGTCGGCTTGTCATATTCCTTCTGCGGCAGAAAAACACCTTCTGGGTCTAAAAGATGCGGTCTGATTCATGCATTAGAGCTACTTAAGTGTAAGTCGAATCATTATTTTTCCTGTTTCAAGGCCACGAATGAAGTCTTGTAAATTGCATCTTATTATTCTGTCTCTTATTCCTCTTTCTCCCTTTTCAGTTCTATTTCAGACATTTTTGGTCCAGAATCTTCCCTAAACATTGAGTAAGTGGCTTCTGTAATTTTAATTTGTCCTTTTTTAAATAAATGTGGTCATGTTTCAGTTGGTCACTTGCTGAAAAGTCTTTGCTTTCAGCCCAATTCTTGGAAAAAAACAAATGTCCAAATAGAATTTTCCTTAAAACAAGCTCCTTCGCTTCCAAGAAAACATAAAGCCATGCCTCAGCATCGATCACTGTAATTTAAAGATTATATTGTCAGCTCTCACATTTCTATAAGTGCTGGATGTCTTTAAACACAAACAATTGAATCATTTTAAAATATTTTAACATGCTGTATTTGATGCAGTTATTCTATAAATGCTTTCAACAGAACCAGACTAGAAAGATTTGCATTTCCTGCAAAAATGCAGTGTGAATGCTGTAAGCTGAATTTTTTTAGCTGAAAGCTGGCAGAAACAAGCTGAAATTGACTGCAGAAAATCTGCTGAAATCTGATAAATTAGTAGAAATAGTAGAAACAGCAAAGAAAAACTGTCATCTGTTTTTTTAAGCAGGAAAACAAGAACTGAAAAAAAACCCATTAAAAAGCGGAAAAGACCTGCCCATAGATGAGCTAAAAAGCATAGACTGAAGCAAAAATATAGGCTAAGAAGTTGAAGTCAGTGCTAAAATTATAAAAAATAGTAGAAAATTCAGAAAAAATGAGAAAAAAGGAAGCTAAAATGCTAACATTAGCATATTGGTTATCACTAGCATGAAGGCTGATATTAATTTTTTACCCATCTACTATGCAAAAAAGAATGTAAAAAGCTAAAAAAAAATGCTTACTACAGCCTATATTCAAAGTCTATGAAATTGCCCTTTAAAATTATTCACTCTTGTTCAGGTGTTACGACCTCAGTAGAAGCTGTTTAAGTAGCTGATATCAAACGGTCGCTGTTTTGATGCTGTCCTGGGACCTATGAAGATGGTCTTATCATCATAAGTCACAGAGTAGTGGTTTCATTATGGTTCTCAAAGAGTTTCTGATTGGGCTTTTGTTCCTGATTCTGATAGAATTTGGACCCGTTTCTGATGGATGCTTGTACATGAATCTCGTGTAGATTTGTTAAAGGGGTTTTTCTGGAGATTTTTGGAAATTCTGGTGGAGTTGGGACCTGGTTTTGATTAAGGGTTTATACCTAATTTGATGAAAATTTTTAGAAGGTTCTTCAAAAAATTTTTTTTTTTGGGTTTTGATGGGGTTTTTTCCAGGTTCTGATGGAGTTTTGGGTCGGTTCTAATGGAAAAATTTTTTCCACATTCAGATGAATGTTGGACCTGGTTCTGATGGAGGTTTCATTTGGTTCTGATAGAGTTTTGACCTGGTTCTGATAAGGGGTCTCTAACTAGTCCTGATGGGAATTCCCTGGGGGTTTTGATGGCGTTTTGGGGTCGGTTCTGATTGAGATTTTTTCCTGGTTCTGATGGTGTTTTTAACTGTTTCTGATGGTTTTTTTTCCTGGGATTTTGGAGCTTTTTGCCCAGGTTCTGATGGAGTTTTGGACCTGGTTCTGATAGAAATTCCTCCTGTTTCAAAGGCGATTTGGACCTGATTCTGGTGGAGGGGCCCCCAACTGGTTCTGATGGAGTTTGGTCCGGTTCTGGTGGAGATTTTTTCCAGGTTCTGATGCTTCTTGGAACTAGTTCTGATAAAGGTTTCTTTCTGTTCTGACTGGATTTGGACCTGTTCTGATAGGGGTTTCCTAACCGGTCTTGATGGAGAATTCCTCCTGGTTTTGATGGAGTTTGGGGTCAGGTTCTAATGGAGATTTGTTCCAGGTTCGGATGGATGTTGGGCCTGGTGCTGATGGGGTTTCATTCTGGTTCTGATAGAGTTTTGACCTGGTTCTGATAAGGGGTCTCTAACTAGTCCTGATGGGGAATTCCTCTGGGTCTGATGGAGTTTTGGTCTGGTTTTGATTGAGATCTTTTTGCTGGATCTGATGGAGGGTTCCTAACTGGTTCTGATGGAGTTTGGGTCCGGTTCTGGTCCTGATTAAGTTTGGACCTGGGTTTGATAGTGGGTACCTAACTGGTCCTAGTGGGACTTCCTCCTGGGTTTGATGGGGTTTTTGGGTCTGGGTTCTGATGGAGATTTGTTTCCTGGTTCTGATGGAGTTTGGGTCTGGTTTTGATGGAGGGTTCCTAACTGGTTCTGATGAAGAATTCCCCTGGTTCTGATAGTTTTTCCATCTGAATCTGATGGTATTTGGACAAGGTTCTGATAAAAAAAAGAGGATCTTTCTGGTTCTGGCAGATTTTGGACCTGGTTCTGATGGAAGGTTCCTAAAAGATTCTGAGGGTTCGGTCCGGTTCTGATGGAGATTTTTTCCGGTTTCTGAGGGTTTCTGAACTGGTTTTGATAGAGGTTTTTTCTGGTTTTGATTGAGTTTGACCTGGTTTTGATAGTAGGGGGTTCTAACTGGTCCTAATGGAGAATTCTTCGGGTTTTGATGGAGTTTCGGTCCAGTTCTGAAGGAGATTTTTTCTCCAGGCTCTGATGGATTTCTGAACTGGTTCTGATAGAGGTTTCTTTCTGGTTTTTGATTGAGTTTGGACCTGGTTCTGATAGTAGGTACCTAACTGGTCCTGATGGAGAATTCCTCCTGGGTTCTTATGGAGTTTGGGTTTTTCTGATGGGGGTTCCTAACGGTTTTTGATGGAGTTTGGTCCGTTTTTTGATGGAATTTTCTCAAGGTTCTGATGGATTTCTGAACTGGGTTCTGATAGAGGTTTCTTTCTGGTTCTGATGGGTTTTTACCGGTTCTGATAGAGGGTGCCTAACTGGTCCTGATGGAGAATTCCCCCCGGTTCTGATGGGGTTTGGGTCTTATTCTGATAGAGATTTGTTCCTGATTCTGATGGGGTTTGGGCTGGTTCTGATGGAGGGTTTTCCCTAACTGGTTCTGATGAAGAATTCCTCCTGGTCCTGATGGAGCTTGGGTCTGGTTCTGATGAATGTGGGACATGGTTCTGATAGATGGGACCTGGTTCTGAAAAGACTTTGGGGCCTGGTTCAGAAGGAGGTTTGTAAAAATGGTTCTGATGAAGTTTTTAACGGGGTTCTGATAGAGATTGGGGGTCTGGTTTTTGTGGAGACTTGTTCCAGGTTCTGATGGATATTGGACAAGGTTCTGATAGAGGATCTTCCTGGTTTTGGCAGTTTTTTGGACCTGGTTATGATGGAAGGTTCCTAACTGGTTCTGATGGAGATTTCCTCTTGGTTCTGTGGGAGTCTGTGTCTGTTCTGATAAAAAACTTGTTCCAGATTCTGATGTGCTAACAGTCTATATGCAAAACTCTATGAAATTGCCTTTTAAAAATTTTAATCACTGTGTCTAGCTTTGGGAAAAAGCAGTACATTCTTTTTTTAAGTACTCGACAAAAATGGCCGCCATGTAGTTCCTTCCCCTATTAAAATGGTCAAAGGGGGTTTGGGGGTCAGGTCAGGTTTAGGCCAGAGAAATGAATGAAAATTGAATGGAATCAACGCAAACTCCTCACAAAGACAGAAAAAAGGGAGGTGTGGGGTTTTGTGCTGAGTAGGAGACAGGGAGAGAAGAGACACAGAGTCACATACAGACATATACAGTTTCAAGATACACAGAGCTATAAATAGAACAGTGAAGAGTGAATCAGCCAATCAGCAAAAGTGTCAGTGTAACTTGACACCTGCAGCATTTCTAATGCAGCACCTCACTATTGTCCCCCTTTCCCGGCTTTTAACATGGAGGCGCATGCTCCTGAACTACCGCCCATAACTCGGAACCGTAAGGGCTATCGACGTCATTCTTGTACTTTTTTTTAGACGGGACAGGGGGAACGGGAATATTAACACTTTTTTCTTGAAAATATAATTTAAAGGCACAACACTAGGTGAAAAAAAAAGGGGGGAAAAAAATGGAGAAAAAACAAAAAATCCCTGAACACGCTCTCGAACAATGTCTAATAACTCGGAAAACTATAAGGGCTATCGATTTGATTCATGCAACGTATGAATCGGCAGGCCTTGCTGAACAATTGTGGAGCTTCTCAAAATTTTCTATAAAAATCTGTCTGGGAGATGTGACCCTGTGAAAAAGTGGATCATTTTGACCATTTTTAACCTGAGTGAAGGTGAATTTTTTCACTCTCAAACAACCTGCGTCACGAGAAAAATAAAAGGTATCCAAAAAAATTTTTTGGCCGTAGGGTTCAGCAGAGATCGGTAAACAATCCTGGAGAGTTTCATTGTCTACATAAATCCGTGTAGGAGATATGACGGTGTAGAAAATGGATAATTTTGAAAATTTTTCAATTTTAAGCGATTTTTTGGGAAGGGACAGATTTGGTACTCCTAAACAACCTTTTTTATGACAAAACGATAAAAGGTATCAAAAAAGTTATTTCCTTGGGCCCCCAACAAGGTCTGAAGATCAATCTGCACAAGCTCATGTCCTTAACTTGAACGGTTTTTACGAGAGGCGGCGATTCAAACATGTGAGTTTTATGGATTTTTTTGCTCAGATTTTTTTCGAAATTCCTATAGATTTCCATACAGGGTGGGTTGTTTTTGGTTGCTTTGGTCGTGTTGCCCAAAAAAGTTTGTCCCCATCAATGAGGGTGACATTTTCTAATCGCAAGAGCATCCTGTTTTTAAAAATTTGTTTAAGGTAGAGTGAAAATTAAGAGAGTGGGGTTTGTTCGTTCGTTTTCAGGTTTATTCAAAAAACCTAGAGTGTACACTCTAGCGACAAAAAAAAAACATTTTCCGTCATTGGATTATTTAAAAAACGAAAATCTGAAAAAAATTGTAAAAAAGTTTTTTGAATCCAAATTGTAAAAAAAACTGTAAAAGATATCAAAAAGTTGAATTTAAACTATAACAGCAGAAGGTTGTGAAAGATTTTAAAAGTTGAATGGTGTTTCTAGCTGAAAAGTATGGGGGAAGTAGTTTAAATGGCAAAAAAACAGTGAAGTTTTAGCAGAATTTTTGCCGTTTTTTCCCTTCATTCCAACGGGGGAAAAAAAATTCATAAAAAACTGAAATTTTAAAAAGTTTAAAAGATTAAAAACCAAAAAATCATAGGTGGAATGTCCTGAAAAGGGTTAAAATTTTGTTAATTTGAACGGTTGAAATAGCACAAAGTATGCAGGGGAGGAGCGGTTCAAAAAAACGGAGCAACTAGAATATAATAATAATAATAATAATAATAAAGAATAATAAAGAATAAAAAAAACAGGAACACAAGAAGTGTGAATGCCTACTGCATTCACACTAATAAGGTTGATACGATAACATGCAAGTTGTTGATTATATTCCTTAATGCTGTACAGGCAAATACATCAACAATAAGGTTTGCAATAGGTAAAAACAAAACTAATTATTTTCATTATCTTAAAACAAAATAGGCACTTTCAACTAAAACTAATTTTCATATAATTGTCCTTAAACTAAAATAAAAATGACACTTTGACCAAATCGACAGTATGTTAACTGTGTCAAAGTAACGTATTAAAGAGTGATTTACTTGTCCTTCTGAGAAAAATGTTAGTTCCTCAATTTAGATAGTCTTACTGCTGAAAGTAGGTAATCTTTTTTATTTTTTACATTGTTTACATTTAGTGTTAAAACTGTATCTTTACGTGTAGAAAAAATACTACCATAGATTCTAACTTGTTGGCATTTATTGAACAAAAACAAAGCTTAAATGTGAATGCTTGTGGAAAAACTAAGTATACCCTTTAAACCTTGTAATGTACAAATTGTGTGAAACCCTAGAATGTTAAAGTTTGTATTTTCCTTTAACTCTGACTGTACGAAACAAAACAAGAAGGTCTGTCTCTTCGGATCCTCTGCAGGCTTTAGGTCCCCTCACACATGAGATGTTTTCACTTTTTCAGTTTGGAAGTAAAAAGAAACAGATTCTCTTCAGAGTAAAACATGTATTTTGCCTGGCTAACATTAAGTCTCTGTTAGCTTCAGACACTTGAATTCAGAGGTGAAGAGGACCTCTCAGGGTAAACATATCTCCAGAACATCAGTGTTTTTACAGATGCTGCTCTCCAAGCGAGTCACCTTGCTTTTAGTTTAAATTAGTATGAATTCCTTTCTTCATAAGTCAGTTAAAACAACTCAAACATATCAGTATATCACATTCAGGGTGTTGGCTCAGAGAATCAGAAAAAAAAAACTAACCAACCACAATAAAACAATGCAATATCATGGCCCTTGCGTGAATGGAATAAAGCTTTTTAGTAATTAGCGTCTAATTATCTCCTTGTCAAAATGTCTTTAATTTATTGGCACCTTGGTTAAGATGTGTTAAAAGCATTCAATTAATCTTTTGTGGCAGTAACATAATTTCAGACTTTAAAAATTCTACTTTTATTCACCGTCCATCTATTCAGTGGCGTGGGAAATCCCATATTAAGATAGATTGCCTTTGAAGATCCCTGGAACCTCAGCGTTTTTAGTAAATTTTTACTTTATATAAATATGCTGAGTGTCTAGAATCTTTTTATTTGTAACCTATGATTTCCTGTTTCCCTGGGGTATAATTATGACATAGTCGCATTTATTTTATCCACTAGCCAGTAGTATGGACGAGGGCCCAGGGTTATCGTCAGTCATTAATGAAGGTCACAAGTAAACAAATATTAAAGGGGCTTTAGTTTAAAAGTTGTGATTTGATCAGATGAGATTAAGATTGAGCTTTTCAGGTGGGTTTGTATATGTGAAAATATGAAAATATGTAAAAATTTGTATATTTAAAGACTTTTTACACATCTTTATGAAGGATGCCAAAAGGTTAGCATGCATCCTTATATAAAGGCAATATGTTATGATATAATTTAGGTAGCTAAATCACTGAGCTCAACAGTAAGTCTTCCATGCTTATTTTCATCAGTCTCAGCTTAGAATGTAAAGTTTTTTTTTATTAAATGAAACACATCAGCTTTAGCATGATGGAAGCTGAAACTAATGAAACTAAAATAATGATGTATAAAATGCCACCAAGATTAGAGCCACTGCATTTTACTGAATCAATAAAATCCAAATAAGATGTTTCTTATATGCAGTGAATCCAACGCACTTGATTTATAAACATCCTGAGTTTTTAAGCATTTTGAGGAGGTGTGGTCAGACAACAAACTTTACCTACTCGCCACAGAATTCAAACAGGTGCAATTTTCACATAGAAAGGCTGATGGAGATCAAACTTAGTATGATTAATGCCCTTTAGGCATGGTATGTGGTCAAATGATGACATAATAAAGCCCTGCCCCTTGAGAACAGGAAGTCACTTTTTTCACTTGATTCAATCAACTTGAAATTGTTTCAGAAGACAGTTAACAAGTTGTTCTCACCGTGTTTCTAACACAGAGCGTTTCCACTGCAGGGCGTGGCGGTGGCGGCGTGTCAAAATGAGACGTCTCGCCATGGCCATAGTTTTTGCTATAATGTCCGCATATATCATCTGACATCACCAAATTCAGTGCTCTTAGTCCAGCCCCAAAAAGATATCCAGTTAAATATTTGGTGGACGTGGCCCAATGCCTCCACAGTGCCACCTAAAACATTTTTTAAAATCAGCCCCAAACCATGCTATGACCGAGGGTCATGAAATTTGGTACACATATGTAACTTCTCAGGACCTACAAAAAGTCTATTGGACCTATGGTCCAAACCCCACAGGACTTTGGCAATTTTGAATTTGAATTTGCGATTTTCACCCCATTTCTGCCGTTTAAAGCCTCTGTATATGATCAAACTCCTCCTAGACATTTTGATCAATCGGCTTGAAATTTTTTGAGTTTGTTGAGAAGAGATGGGGGATCAAAAGTTATCAGACGCTTTTTGATACATGACAGCCTTTCGGCAAGGCCAAGCCTCAAATTCTTACTTCTCGCCATAAAAGACGAAACTTTAAAAAACTTGAACATACAAGTTTGCAGCAGCACCAAACTTTCTGGATGATATCTCAGACCAACACTGATCATATTTACTTGCTCATTTGCTGTCATCACCTTAGCCCACCCACTTAGAACAGGAAGTCACCTTATTCTGTCACGATGTCTTTCTTTTAGACTCTGAGTCGAACAGGGTGTTCACACTGAACAAGCTGATGTTGAATCCTACAGTAGGGAACAGTTACTGTTTTACCAGGGACTCTTGAGTGTGGCGGCATGGCGAATGATTATATCTCACCATTTGCAAACGTTTGCCTCTAAATCACACATACATTATCGGATCCACACCAAATTTTGAGTGCATCATTGTGGACGAATACTGAACACATTGGCATGGTCAATTGATGACATCACTTTAGCCCCACCCACTGATAAACAAATGACTGGTTTCTTAGCTGACTGACCTGCCTTGTCAGTCTCCGGTAGTTTCAAAATGTGTCTAATAAGAGATAATAATTTTAGATGACATTTTCAAAGCACGTCAGGAAGTCTCTGTTAGTCCTTCGCCACCAAACAGGAACTGAGCACAGCTTCTATCAGGAAGGTCGGATGTCTGCCAAATTTTGAATGTTTCTTGCTGGAGCAGAACTCGGCATGACTGAAGATCGTATGAAAGCTTGCTCACAGTACCGCCTAGTGGCGATGTGTGGAATCGAGCAGCGGGCTCTTTGGTGGCTTGGAGGCGGTGATGCAAGACATATGCAATCGCGACACAGGCCTAGCAGCGCTGAGCAGCCAGGGCCACTCAGTGCTGCTTGCAGCTTTGATATTAGACTTGTTGTTCTGCTGTCCTCTGGCTGTGTTATTGTTTTTCTGCAGAAAAATCTACTTCTTAGAGGCAGTTGGAAAAACACACCTTGATGTCTACAAGATGTGCCAACAGTAATCTTCCTGGGTCATATGCTGTTTTGTGCCGTCTAGTATCAGACTGTTCTGCACAAGCTGACTTAACAAAGGGTGATTAAACCCTGCTTAGCAGCAAGAGACCACAACCACGAGTCAAGTCTACTCTCATTATCCAAAGCTACCTTGTGGTTTTCTCAGTAGCTGTAGTAATTGAATGCACCTTGTCCTTCTGCACCCTGCTGATTTGTGGCTCACTTGGAGTCTTGCAGAGTGAAATTTGTAAATCCCCAGCTTCCCATACAGAGTACTCAAGCTTCACCTCCCCAACGCTGCAACTTGACAAGTTCAAAAATAGTGGACAGGTTTTGTTATTGTCTGTCATGTTATTGGGACAGCTTACCATTTCAGAAAATCTGTTACTTTAATAAATTAAAATCATCAGTTATGTTGGTGATGCATGTTAAAAATTATGCATCTTCATAGCTGGAGCTATTTTATTATATTCCTACTAGACTGCTGTCATTTTAATCAAACGACTTTGACAGCGGAATAAGACCATCACACATCTGCTCATCCCCAAAAGACAGAAATAAATAACTGCACCGACCTGGAGTTCATTCACTTGCGAACCACGCTCAAGGACACTGAATCATATCCTCATATTATTGGAGTGTTGTTCTTTTCAGTGCACACACACACAGTTGCTTTCGTGTCTTCCTTGGGGTCGGTCGTTGCACTGCATTTGCAGCGTAGCTGAAATGGAGTGGACCAAATACAAATCAGAAAACTTACATCTTGAAATCTGATTTTTATTTTTGTACATTTTCCTACCAGAGTTGACACAACAACAAATTTGACACAAAACTTTTTCACATCCTCAAAAATTTTGTGGACAAAATAGCTTTGTATCTCCTATCTGATGACCCTGATATTATGTTCAGTTCAGCCAATTCCCTTTAAATATATGACCAGTATGCATTTATAATCCATCAGTACTTTTAGGCCTTCATTTTATCTGGGACAGCTCTAGCTTCATCATCTGTCCTTAGCCCACCAGTAACACACTCTACTTGGATTCCTAACCATTCTTTTACTACTAACACCTGGTCTTCTAATGAAAATTCCTTCACTGGACTTGTGTTTTTCCAATCTACAGAGGTGAGATAAAAAGGTTTAAAGACATTACTGATGGCTGAAGGGTGATGTATACATCTATAATAGAATTAACTCCGCAGAGTCCCCCTCATGTGCAGCTGAAAGTGATTCAGCGAAAGAAACACAGCTTGCATTGGTCCCTTTTGGTTGTCTAAGCCATGTTATCTGAAGATTTCTTTTGAGAAGACTGGTGAAAGTCGAGGGTGAATCAGTAATAGATCTGTAACTTGACACAGCCACTGAGCTTTGGAGCTCAACTGGGGCCTCATTGCATGTCAGCTTTCTGAATTACATGCAGACGGGGTGCTGTATTAAATAACATCCTAAATCAGCTGATCACACATAAAATCAGCTGTTTAGATGCACATTTTCCACAAAAAAACACACAAAACAATACAACCATGAAACAGTGTGTTTGGTTCGGAAATTTATTAAGGATCCTTAAGCGAACCACCGTCTGCAGGAGGAGGAAGCATGCACAGAGCAGCTGCCTGTAATCAGACTGCCTTCGTCTGATCAAACGGGAGGAAGACCCAGATGAATCCACGGAGCACAAATGTCCAATATCCAATCTAAAAATAACTTCACCATGGTCAGAAGTCTGCAGTTTTGTATTTAAAGTCCTTGTCCTCGTTATTGCCATGGCTGAGACAAAAGCTTCCTCATAAAGCCCAAAATTGTAACTTTTTCAAGCAAACTTTGGAGCTTCACCATCCCAGACAGCAGCATCTCTCCTCTCCCCATCTCCTGCCACACCCCCTTCACATCAGAACCACCTTATTTTAGAAGTTCTGGCTGGGCTGAGTTTCAGATAATTATCCCAGTGGATCATTTTATACATGGAAAAAAAACATATATAAGACATTCTTGCATATACAAGAATACGAACATTGTTTTTATTATTTTTATTTTGGGTTGATTAATTAAAAAAATGTTTTATCATTTCAATAATGATAAAGTTATAATCCTTTTTTATTATAGAGTATGACCGAGTGGAGTGGAGCTGTGCGGCCTAAATAGTCAGTGGAAAAGGAGCATTAGATGTGACAAGAGTCATCAAGGCACTCTAACTGCTCTGTAGCTTTGCAGCTCGTTATGCGCCAAGCTGCAATGCGAGTATTCTGCCTTTCTATGACAACCAGCATTTATTTCTTCAGCAAATCGAGCTGATGAATTGGACTACACGAGCCTGTTCATCAGATCCTTTGCTGCACTATGCAGACACTCTGTCTAAAGTGATGTAGGTTCACTCACCTCTGTATACAGAATGCTTGAAATGGCTACAACGGAAGCATTCTGACCTACTTTCTGATTAACCTAGCTGATTATTTGACGGCATGGGTATAACGCATATAGCAGTGGTTTTGAACTGTTAGGTTTGGGACCCACCATCACTCCTTACTGAAACGCTGCAACTCAAGTCAAGGAAAATTTTTTGTTTTTTGTAATTCTGTCACCAGAACTGAGAGTGGTTTACCTCCATGAATGTCAGCGTGGCCTCACATGATAGCCCCAAACTTACTCTTTGTTGCTTGGCAATGTGAAAATGTCCCCATTGTTTCCAAAGCAGGCACACATCCAGTCATCATCCCTTTGTTTCTGAGGGAAAATATCTCATATGCTTTGCATTTTGCCATGCTCAATACTTTATTTCTTGGCATTGTTTTCCCAGACAAAGGCCCAAAGCCCAGTACACCAAGTTGGTGGGGGTCATGGGGCTGGGCTGTTGTGTGGTCACCAGTTGTGAAAGGCTGATAAAGAACATTGAACATCAGCCTCAGATGGTCAGGCAATCATTAGCTATAGGTAAAAAACAATAACGGTGGCTAATGACAAAAATTAACTTGCTCTGCCTTGATGCATTATCATATGGTAGATTTTACACTTTCAGCCAAAAACGCATGCATTAAATCTTACAGGGGTGCATCAAAAACAACACACATATAACTGGAAATTATAATTCACAAAATGCGCTTCATTTCCTGAGGTTAAGACTCATGTCAGGAATGTTATTAGGTAGTTTTACAAATGCGATAAGATGAGCAGCTTTTAGAGTCCACCGTGTTACAACTATTGGGGGATCGTCTGTTGCGGAAGAAAACCTTTCATCTCTTTTTCTGCTGAGTCATTTGTACCTTTCTCCTGCGTTGCAAATAGTCTGCAGAATGTTTTTTATATTTGTTCAAAAATAAATGAGCTTTTAGTATTAATTAACTACATGTACTTGGAGGAGCCTGGAAGCTAAATTAATTTTTGTCATCCATTTGCGAAGTGCATCCCAATTAGGTTGAAATGCTTATTAAACGTAATCTATTACAACGGAAATGGTTAATGTAATCACGTGTGCAGAAAATAACTGATTCTCAGAAGTGATTAAAATGTGAGAAAAAGAAAGAAGCAATTCAATTCAATTCAGTTTTATTTATATAGCGCCAATTAACAACAATTAACAACAATGTCGTCTCAAGGCACTTCACAAAAGTCAGGTACATACATTCCAATTAATCCTAATCATTGAACAGTGCAGTCAGAGTTAGTTATTTATTTAAAATGGATAAAAAGTTTTTCTGTCTAAGGAAACCCAGCAGATTGCATCCAGTCAGTGACTTGCAGCATTCACTCCTCCCGGATGAGCATGTAGAGACAGTGGACAGTCACTGGCGTTGACTTTGCAGCAATCCCTCATACTGAGCATGCATGTAGCGACAGTGGAGAGGAAAAACTCCCTTTTAACAGGAAGAAACCTCCAGCAGAACCAGGCTCAGTGTGAGCGGCCATCTGCCACGACCGACTGGGAGTTTGAGAGAACAGAGCAGAGACACAAAGAGAACAGTGAAGCACTGATCCAGGAGTACTTTCTATGAGAAGGAAAAGTAAATGTTAATGGATGTAGCTCCTTTAGTCGTTTCACCTAGAAAGAAAGAACAGATAAACTCTGAGCCAGTTTTCAAGATTAGAGTCTGAAAGAGAGCACATAGAGTTAGTCACAGTAAAAGCTCAGTCAGTAGCCATGTCTAGGAGAGAGAAAGGGTTAAACGCTGAAAGACAGGGCCATGTGGATCATCGGTAGAGGGTGAGCATTAAGTTGTTGCCAGCAGAAGCTCAGACGATGCCCCTCTCCAGAAAGGTGTCACAGGTAGACACAGAGTCAGGCCAGGTGTAGCTTCTAGGAAGAGAAAAGAGAGAGAACAAAGTTAAAAGCTGAAATAACAGCAAATAATGCAAAATTGGAGAGTAGTGTGAGAATGTAGCAAAGAGGGTGAAAGTGGTCATTATGTCCTCCAGCAGCCTAAGCCTATAACAGCATAACTACACAGATAGTTTCAGTTCAGATTATTTAGTTAAACGGCGCTTATTTACAACAATGTCGTCTCAAGGCACCCACTGATGGTCATTGTTATACTAAAAACCACAAGGACTGGGATACCTCTCTCTGTCAGACTGTTTATAACCATTGGGAAAGAGAAGGGGTCACACAGGTAGCAGAAATGGAGGGTGTGTTTGCACCTCAACCATAACTGAGCTGGTTTAGGCTAAACCTGACTCCCCCTTACTCCATCCAACAGGGAGGGAGGAAGGCTCCCTCCCTCATAAACTAAGCCACTCTAACTATAAGCTTTATCAAAAAGGAAAGTTTTAAGCCTAGCCTTAAAAGTAGACAGGGTGTCTGCCTCACGGACCAAAACTAAAGGATCTGCCTCCCATTCTACTTCTAGAGACTCTAGGAACCACCAGTAAACCTGCAGTCTGAGAACGAAGTGCCCTGTTAGAAACATATGGAACAATCAGATCTCTGATGTAGCAGTCCTGGGAAGTCTGTTTATGCTTTTTAATTGAGTTAACTTAAATCACAGCCATTAAGGCTTTAGGACACTGCTCTGGGTCTGCACAGCTAATATGAAGACTTACCAGGAGATTTATCTCCTTAAGCTTTTTGTGATATTGATTGTGTTCAGATGCCAAGAAACAGGTGTAAAGGGATTGGTGAACAAGGAAAGATGTCTCATTACCAAAAGTAGAGCAAATTGTTCTTGTTCTAATATATCTAATAGTTGTACAATGATTTTTGAAAAGTCAGTACATTGAACACTGTGCTTTCCTGTGTATTTGTCATTTGGTTTTACATCAATGAAATGTTGGGACTAAAGCTGCAAATTAGAAAGTGTTTATTTTAATGGTGAGACACAGTTAAAAAAATTAATATAATTAATTAGAGGCTTTTAATTAATCAAACAGGTTAGAGTTGGTTGATTAAATTTTAATGAATATTTGGCAGATAAGCAATTATTTCATTCTTCGATATAATGGAAACTGGATTATGGCGGCTTTTACACAGTAAAGATCTAAAATGTCTAACTGCTATTGAACCAACGGTTTTACACTTTACACACATTTTACAGAAAAGGGTTTCTGTCATTTAGTTCTATAGTCAGAAGTGTTCAGCCTTTCTGTGAGCAAAGGAAGAAGGGGCTCTGAAAATACCAAATTTGACAGTTCAGTCTATGATCCCAATGGTTAATTATGGTGGTGGAAGCATCATGCTGTCCTGAAAGAAACTCTTAGAGGCAGCAAAGGACTAGAGACTCTGGTCAGTAGGACAATAGCCCCAGACACTGCTAGAGCCACAATTGAATAAATTAAAGCATTTTCATTTTGTTACAATGGTCTAATCAAAGCCCAGCCCTTAAACTGCTTGAAAATCTGTGGCATGACTTGAAACTTGATTTTCAGAAGTGATAATCTCCCTCCAATCTGACTGAGCTTGAGCTATTTTGCAAAGACGACTGGATAGAAATTTCACTCTCCTTAAAGCACAGCTGGTCCAGACATGCCCAAGAAACTTGCAGCTGTAATTGCAACTAGAGGGTTTTTATAAAACGTTAAAGACTTGAGTACAAATTCACGATACCCTTTTCAGGTTTTATTCATCAAACACTTTGACAACTATGTATCAAATGTATTTCATTTTACAATTATGAACTACTTTGTGATTGACAGTTATCCAAAATCCCAGTAGACACATTAAGGTTTGTGGTGTTGTATATTGTTTAACATTTGTCTCTTTTTGTTCTTTTTAACAGTAACCCCTCTCTCTCTGATTGTGTTCATTCACAGAGACACGGTGAAGTCTTCTGTCCAGAAGCGACCGTCCAGCTCCAGCGGCAGTAATGCAGAAATGTCGCCTGCTACGGGAAAGCGGCGGCATAAGACATAAGGGGGCGGGTAGAGATGTGGTGGTAGTAACGTTTTCAGTATTTGAAAGGATTAGGACATGTCGAACATTTCTTTGACGTTAGGTTTTAGTGTTTACTTGGTTATTAATTTAAAATAAATTTTATAGCATTTAATCATATGTTGTTGTCCTGTGTTCATTATTGAGGTGATCTTTGTATTTTCCTGTGTTCAAATCAAGAAGGGCTGGAAAATCAGTACTTCAAGCAAAAATACTTGTTAGGTACTTGTAGGTTTAGTTGGTGTGGTTAAAGAGGAACACAACTGGTTAAAAATTAGACTTGGGATACTTAAACGTTTTCTGCTCACAAATTTAATTGCTCAGAAAAAAAGCTGTTTCTGTAACTTTTATTTCACTAAAGTTGTCTTTTTCCCCTACTTAATCCGTAGTTTATACCATGGTAAATTGCAGCCTAAACCCAAATAAAACCGCAGGAACACTGAGTATTTTTCCAAAAGGCAGATTTCCATTTTTTTCCCTTACATCTAATTGCTAGATCTCAGTCTGTTTTCTAATCTCTGACCTCAATCTTCAAAGTTTCCCACATGTTTTTAAAACTATGCAGAGGAACTGTGCTGTCCACAGTACAATGTCATCTGCAATTTGAATGTTTACAGCTAATCTCAGCTTTTTAAATTGATTGTTTTCATTGAATGAGAAGAAACCAGGGTCGGTTTAATTCAATAAACGCAACGCTTGTGGAAACCCCAAGTTAGGACAAGGCAGAGTATAAACACTTAAGAAGAGGAGGGAGTGTTTATGTGTGCGTCCACAGGAGAGTTGGCAGTAACTCTTCTTGGAGCTGACCCTGATTGAAAACAGAGCTAGCCTGCAGTCAGACACATGGCAGGTCTGACTGCTGTGATTCTCCTCAGATAAAGCAGACGCACAAATATCAGTAGACTCTAATATGAACGAGGAATGAGCCATAGACCCCTCATTCTTATTGACGGCGAGTCCTTTTTTTCCTGCACTATAGTACATTTTGTCTTTGGGGTTTTAAGCTTCACTGTAACTCTTCAGTGAAATCCACAAGCCTAAATTGTTTTTGATAAAAGCTTTGATTTGGCCAGCAGCGAAGCAGGGGGAGATGTCATCAGTCCGCCATATCCCACGGTTTGGGAGACATCTATAGAGTGTGTCTGAGTCAAAGTCACCTTATCTGTCTGCGTCTGGGTGGTATTGGTGAAGGAGACATCTTATCACCTGTCCAACATAAGTCTGATAAATCTTTGGTCTATAGTATCTAAAAATACATTATATTCAGTCAAACCTCAGCCTTCCTTGAGAACCTTGACCCTCTCCATTGCTTCAAAGAGAGGGTGACCAATCTTTATATCTTGGTGAGGGATCATAGATACAGGGGGCAGACAAAACAGGAGATCATTAATTCTCACAGCTGAGTGTTCTTTAGATAATCGCAAGATCTTTCTTTAAGGTCAAACTATAAATTGTGTTTGCCTGATACATGATTTCTTATTTATTTTGTATGTTTGTCACACGTAAATGTTTCAGATCATCAAACATATAAATATTAGGCAAAGATAACACAAGTAAACACAAAATGAGGTGTTTAAATGAAGGTGTTATATTATGAAGTGGAAAAAAAATCAAACCTACATGGCCCTGTGTGAAAAACAGTTTACTCCCTAAACCTAATAACTGGTTGGGCCACCCTTAGCAGCAACAACTGGCAATGAGTATTTTACAGCATTGTGGGGGAGTTTTGGCCACTTCATCGTTACGTTGAGAGGAAAGACTACAAGGTTTTCACAATTTTATTACAAATAAAAGTATGAAGGGTATGGTGAGCATTTGCATTCACCCTCCCTTTGCTCTGATCACCCAAAACAAAATCTTCTGCCAGTTAACTGCCTAGAAAACTTACCTAATTAGTGAAACTGGGTTAAGGTATGAAACAATATCTCAGACTTTGAGCGTCTCACAGAGTGCTCTTCAGTCCATCTAAAAATGAAGAGTATGATTGTACTGGAAACTTTGCAAGACATGGACATCCACCAAAACTGACAGGCCAGACAAGGAAATCCCAAGAACTGAAGGAGCTGTAAAGATCCTAAGTTCAGGTGTGAGTATCTGTTATTAGGACCACTATTATTGTGAACTCCACAAAAATGGTCGTTATGGAGAGGGCCAAGAAGAAAGTCATAGATATTTCAAGTTTACAAGTCATTTAAGGGAAAAGCATGTGGAAGAAGGTGCTCTCGAATGACACTAAAATTGACCTTTTTGGACTACATGCAATATGTTGTGCGTGGACGTAAATAACGCAATCCACCGTGAATATGCCATGTCCATGTTAAAACATCGTGGAGGAATCATCAGGCTGTGTGATGTTTTTCTTTAACAGTGACATTAAGGTAGTCTTTAGGTCCTTTTGTTGGTTCTCAGACACCAACAACATTGGTGTGTTTCAAAGCTGATGGAAAAATAGAGGTAAACACAGGGAACCTCTGAAGGAAAACCTGTTAGAGGCTGAAAATAGACTTGGACTGGGGCAGAGGTTCACCTTCCAGTAGGAGAGCGATCCTAAACATACAGCCGGAGGTACAGCTGCATAGTTTAGATCAAAGGATATTTATGTGTTCGAATGGCCCAGTCAACGTTCAGATGTAAAGCCAGCTACACTCACCGGCCACTTTATTAGGTACACCTTGCTAGTACCGGGTTGGACCCCCTTTTGCCTTCAGAACTGCCTTAATCCTTCGTGGCATAGATTCAACAAGGTAATGGAAACATTCCTCAGAGAGTTTAATTTATATTGACATGATAGCATCACACAGATGCTGCAGATTTGTCGGCTGCACATCCATGATGCGAATCTCCCATTCCACCACATCCCAAAGGTGCTCTTTCGCATTGAGATCTGGTGACTGTGGAGGCCATTTGAGTACAGTGAACTCATTGTCATGTTCAAGAAACCAGTCTGAGATGATTCCTGCTTTATGACATGGCGCGTTATCCTGCTGGAAGTAACCATCAGAAGATGGGTAGACTGTGGTCATAAAGGGATGGACATGGTCAGCAACAATACTCAGGTAGGCTGTGGCGTTGACACGATGCTCAATTGGTACTAAGGGGCCCAAAGTGTGCCAAGAAAATATCCCCCACACCATTACACCACCACCACCAGCCTGAACCGTTGATACAAGGCAGGATGGATCCATGCTTTCATGTTGTTGACAACAAATTCTGACCCTACCATCCGAATGCTGCAGCAGAAATCGAGACTCATCAGACCTGGCAACATTTTTCCAATCTTCTATTGTCCAATTTTGGTGAGTCTGTGCGAATTGTAGCCTCAGTTTTCTGTTCTTAGCTGACACGAGTGGCACCTGGTGTGGTCTTCTGCTGCTGTAGCCCATCCGCCTCAAGGTTCGTCGTGTTGTGCGTTCAGAGATGCTCTTCTGGATGCCTTGGTTGTAACGAGTGGTTATTTGAGTTACTGTTGCCTTTCTATCAGCTCGAAGCAGTCTGGCCATTCTCCTCTGACCTCTGGCATCAATAAGGCATTTGCGCCCACAGAACTGCCGCTCGTTGGATATTTTCTCTTTTTCGGACCATTCTCTGTAAACCCTAGAGATGGTAGTGCGTGAAAATCCCAGTAGATCAGCACTTTCTGAAGTACTCAGACCAGCCCGTCTGGCACCAACAACCATGCCACGTTCAAAGTCACTTAAATCACCTTCCTTCCCCATTCTGATGCTCGGTTTGAACTGCAGCAGATCATCTTGACCATGTCTACATGCCTAAATGCATGTGAGTTGCTGCCATGTGATTGGCTGATCAGAAATCTGAGTTAATGAGCAGTTGGACAGGTGTACCTAATAAAGTGGCCGGTGAGTGTATATATCTGTGACAAGACTTGGTCATGAATGTTCACAGGTACCATTGATCCCATCTGATTAAGCTGGAGCTATATTGACCAATATTTCAGTCTTTTGCTATACAATAATTGCCTAGCAGAAAATCTAAATTATAAAGAAATCTTCTTGCATATTTGTTAATTTGGGAGTTAGTGTGTGCCCTTACAGACAGCAGCTCTGTAAATACATTTTACTGGTGCCAGTGTTTCTCTGCTTTGCGTCCTTTCTCTTTAAATGCTGCCAGACAGCTTTATGACAGCTGCTTTCAGCTCACTAATAGGTCATTATGGTTTACGGGTTTATAGTTTCCTTGAGCCAAAGAAAGGTAACTGTGCTGCTGTTTGAAAAAAAATACATGTTTTGCTTCAGCTGGACATGAATGAAGATGTTTCCCCTTTGGAATTATAATAATGTATAGGCATTTTAGTTGTGCTGTTTTATCAAACATTTGACCTTCTCTTTCAGATGGGTATTTGAATGGCTTGAAATTAAACATCCAAGATATGATTTTATGTCACAATTGGAAACAAACTGCATACTGTCGAACTTTGTATGTACTTATGTTTGACAGGTTGACGCAAATCTAGATTTTCTGACTTGACCTCCTTGTAAAGTGGCTGGAAACCGAAAATATTACCTATGATGATCGCAATGAACACCTCAATATGAATTATTTTCTTTTAGGTTAAAGCGCTGCCGAGAAGTTTAAATCTGTTCATTAGGGGCATGAATGCAATTAATGAATGCTTTTAATGATTTATTTGATCTGCTCTTTTTCCTGGTTGGAATAATTGGATATATTGCGCATTCTGTGAAACAACTGAACTTTTACTATGTTTTTAGATGAGAATGTAGTTGTGTAAACCTAAAATATCTGATCAGTTTATCAAGATATTATGGAGCTAAATTGGGGCCATAAAGTTTGTTCAAACGAAAAAAACTGGGATTGGGAACTGGGACTATCTGTAATACATCATCGATATTCTATATATATGTGATTGATTTTGAAAGATAACATGCTTCACCGATAGAAGCTGCTTACGTGAATACACGACGTGCATCTCAGAGGAGAAAATATGATCTTGACAGATTTGCACAGCATTTTAAGTCCGTGTTGGAGATTTCCCATGCTCTCAACATAAAGTAAAACAACCGCCAGACTAAGCGACGGTATGAAACCAGATGCAAAACAAGCCGGTATTTTCCGAATATCCTTGCATAATTAAGCCTGGACTTGTTTTCACATAGACTGGACTCGGGTTTCGGTTTCTGGTGCATTTTTGATTAAAAAGTGTTTGGTCTCCATTTAGTGAAGTGACTCACAGCCAGGGCCAACCGGGGAAATCCCCGGTGGACCGCTGGCTGGTGGTTCACTTCAGCCCGTAAAGTGAACCACAGTTTTTTTTAAACTGAAACACCTGGTTTTAGACCACAATAATTTATTAGTATGGTGTAGGGCCTCCTTTTGCGGCCAATACAGCGTCAATTCATCTTGGAATGACATATACAAGTCCTGCACAGTGGTCAGAGGGGTTTTAAAGCCATTCTTCTTGCAGGATAGTGGCCAGGTCACTATGTGATACTGGTGGAGGAAACGTTTCCTGACTCGCTCCTCCAAAACACCCCAAAGTGGCTCAATAATATTTAGATCTGGTGACTGTGCAGGTCATGGGAGATGTTCAACTTCACTTTCATGTTCATCAAACCAATCTTTCACCAGTCTTGCTGTGTGTATTGGTGCATTGTCATCCTGATACACGGCACCACCTTCAGGATACAATGTTTGAACCATTGGATGCACATGGTCCTCAAGAATGGTTCGGTAGTCCTTGGCAGTGACGCGCCCATCTAGCACAAGTATTGGGCCAAGGGAATGCCATGATATGGCAGCCCAAACCATCACTGATCCACCCCCAATGCTTCACTCTGGGCATGCAACAGTCTGGGTGGTACGCTTCTTTGGGGCTTCTCCACACCGTAACTCTCCCGAATGTGGGGAAAACAGTAAAGGTGGACTCATCAGAGAACAATACATGTTTCACATTGTCCACAGCCCAAGATTTGCGCTCCTTGCACCACTGACAGCGACGTTTGGCATTGGCATGAGTGACCAAAGGTTTGGCTATAGCAGCCCGGCCGTGTATATTGACCCTGTGGAGCTCCTGACGGACAGTTCTGGTGGAAACAGGAGAGTTGAGGTGCACATTTAATTCTACCGTGATTTGGGCAGCCGTGGTTTTATGTTTTTGGATACAATCCGGGTTAGCACCCGAACATCCCTTTCAGACAGCTTCCTCTTGCGTCCACAGTTAATCCTGTTGGATGTGGTTCCTCCTTCTTGGTGGTATGCTGACATTACCCTGGATACCGTGGCTCTTGATACATCACAAAGACTTGCTGTCTTGGTCACAGATGCGCCAGCAAGACGTGCACCAACAGTTTGTCCTCTTTTTAACTCTGGTATGTCACCCATAATGTTGTGTGCATTTCAATATTTTGAGCAAAACTTTGCTCTTACCCTGTTAATTGAACCTTCACACTCTGCTCTTACTGGTGCAATGTGCAATCAATGAAGAGTGGGTACCAGGCTGGTCCAATTTAGCCATGAAACCTCCGAAACCGAAACCCGAGTCCAGCCCATGTGAAAACAAGTCCAGGCTTAATTATGCAAGGATATTCGAAAAATACCGGCTCGTTTTGCATCTGGTTTCATTCCCGCCGCTTAGTCTAGCGATTCTTTTGCTTTATGTTGAGAGCACGGTAAATCTCCAACACGGACTTAAAATGCTGTGCAGATCTGTCAAGATCATATTTTCTCCTCTGAGATGCACGTCGTGTATTCACGTAAGCAGCTTCTATCGGTGAAGCATGTTATCTTTCAAAACCAATCACATACAGGGGTTGGACAATGAAACTGAAACACCTGTCATTTTAGTGTGGGAGGTTTCATGGCTAAATTGGACCAGCCTGGTAGCCAGTCTTCATTGATTGCACATTGCACCAGTAAGAGCAGAGTGTGAAGGTTCAATTAGCAGGGTAAGAGCACAGTTTTGCTCAAAATATTGAAATGCACACAACATTATGGGTGACATACCAGAGTTCAAAAGAGGACAAACTGTTGGTGCACGTCTTGCTGGCGCATCTGTGACCAAGACAGCAAGTCTTTGTGATGTATCAAGAGCCACGGTATCCAGGGTAATGTCAGCATACCACCAAGAAGGACGAACCACATCCAACAGGATTAACTGTGGACGCAAGAGAAAGCTGTCTGAAAGGGATGTTCGGGTGCTAACCCGGATTGTATCCAAAAAACATAAAACCACGGCTGCCCAAATCACGGCAGAATTAAATGTGCACCTCAACTCTCCTGTTTCCACCAGAACTGTCCGTCGGGGGCTCCACAGGGTCAATATAAACGGCCGGGCTGCTATAGCCAAACCTTTGGTCACTCATGCCAATGCAAACGTCGGTTTCAATGGTGCAAGGAGCGCAAATCTTGGGCTGTGGACAATGTGAAAAAGTATTGTTCTCTGATGAGTCCACCTTTACTGTTTTCCCCACATCTGGGAGAGTTACGGTGTGGAGAAGCCCCAAAGAAGCGTACCACCCAGACTGTTGCATGCCCAGAGTGAAGCATGGGGGTGGATCAGTGATGGTTTGGGCTGCCATATCATGGCATTCCCTTGGCCCAATACTTGTGCTAGATGGGCGCGTCACTGCCAAGGACTACCGAACCATTCTTGAGGACCATGTGCATCCAATGGTTCAAACATTGTATCCTGAAGGCGGTGCCGTGTATCAGGATGACAATGCACCAATACACACAGCAAGACTGGTGAAAGATTGGTTTGATGAACATGAAAGTGAAGTTGAACATCTCCCCTGGCCTGCACAGTCACCAGATCTAAATACTATTGAGCCACTTTGGGGTGTTTTGGAGGAGCGAGTCAGGAAACGTTTTCCTCCACCAGTATCACGTAGTGACCTGGCCACTATCCTGCAAGAAGAATGGCTTAAAATCCCTCTGACCACTGTGCAGGACTTGTATATGTCATTTCCAAGATGAATTGATGCTGTATCGGCCGCAAAAGGAGGCCCAACACCATACTAATAAATTATTGTGGTCTAAAACCAGGTGTTTCAGTTTCATTGTCCAACCCCTGTATATATAGAATATCGATGATGTGTTACAGATAATCCCAGTTCCCACGGTCCCTGAATGCAACAGCTGGGAATATGTTGTTCAGCCGCTGTGTTGAGCTGTCAATCATGATTCCGCACCCCCGTGATCTGAGGCCCCGCCCCCACGCCAAAACAGGGCCAAAAGTTTGAAGCCGAAAAAAAAATCTTGAATCTGAAAAGTAGTTTTGAACTCTTTTTCTCCAGTTTCACATCTGTTTTTTTTTTTCAGTTGCAAAACTTTTTTTCCAGTTTTCACATTTTCTTGGGGCAGGTTCAAAATAATTTTTCAGGTTCAAATGTTTTTCGTTTGAACAAACTTTTATTTTTCAGGTTCACATGTTTTTCTATTGAACAAACTTTTATTATTCAGGTTAAAATTTTTTTCTTTTGAACAAACTTTTATTTTTCAGGTTCAAATTTTTTTCGTTTGAACAAACTTTATGGCCCCAATTTAGCTCCATAAGATATCGCTTAATTGCACAAATGCGCTGACGTGTTCGTCCGCTAAACCCCGAGAGAACAGCTGACTCCCGGCACATTGTTTTCAAAATCCCGCTGGGTTTCCCCAATGGGTGGAAGTTAAACAGATCTAATTTAGTCAGATGAAATCTAATATTAATGTTTGGTTTATTTATAATAATTATTATTATTATTATTATGCTGTGCTAATAAACTGATTTTTACTTTGTTCCTAAAGTTAATATGTTAGTGTTTAAGTTGTTTAAAGCTTTACAAATAAATTAAACAAATGGTATTTGTCATCAATGTATTTTATCTAGTGTTAGATTTTTATATTTATGAACACAAAAAATATTTTGAAAATTTGAAATAGCTGAATAATTAACAAGGTCATAAAACAATAACATTTTAAAACAAAACAGCATTATAGGCCATCAGAAATATGTAAAAGGGTAAATAAAAAACGTTTTACAGTAGAGACGGCGTTATTAACCTTCAGGCTCCATTTGTTCGGCTTCACAGCTCTGCACTTCACACTAACACGGTTGCTAGGCAACAGAAGTTACACTGAGGTAAAGTCAAGAGAAACGCAGACCAACGTAACACTGGCGGCACACTATGCTAATCTGGCATTTTTAGCTAACAGCTACAGGTAGCATAAGTGTTGCTGTTTGACCATCATTTGTTTACATGACGCTTCTTATGCTCATTTGACTTGGTGATTGACATCCACCAAGCTCATGTATGCTGCACTGCTCCAGCTCAACATGCCGTAAAGAAAGTTTAACCTGATGTGCAACGTAAATCGATGAATCTGTGTTTGATTTAATCTGTGGCTCTCCTCAAGGACCCGGATGTGTGACACAAAAAAATGAATTTTGGAACAGAAATTGAATTACAGACCTGAAAGTAAAAGTAGTCAAACTGAATTTTTAATACAACGAAATACATTTTAAAAGCAAATGAATTCAGTTTCAAACCATAAAATTCAGTTTCAGTTTAGTGAAATACATTTTCAAACCAATGCATTTAATTTCAAATGACACAAATACAAATTCAGTCTGAGCAATTCAAATTCAGTTTCTGATGGCATACATTTCTTCCCATATTAATGTGACTTTCTCTAAACTTTTGAATGCACCTGTCCAACTGTTAAATTTTTCAGTACTTTGTGCACAACTTGCTGTTCTTTGACAAGGAGCTTAATAGCTAACTTCACAACTTGGTTGGGCCACAACATGAATCGACCATTAGATTTCCTGGTTCAATCAGACTTGGTATTTGAACAGTCCTCCTCGTCATGTTCACATTTTGACATCATGAGATCAAGACGACGCCTAACAACTGATCAACAGTACCTCGTCATAGCAACAGGATGTTCTCAGATTAAAGTGGCCACTGAGCTTAGAGTGTCACAGAATGTCATAATCAGGTTGCAACAGAGATGCAGAGAGACTGGAAGAGTCACAGAAAGGCATAAAAGTGGACGTCCTTTGGTCACATCCCACACTGATGACCACTTTATTGTGAACAGTGCCAAGGGGAAGTGGATGATGAACGCCACTCCAGGAACATTTAAGGGGTTGAGAGGCACCCTAGTGTCATGTCAGACCATTCAAAACCATTTACATGAGGTGTGCTGGACGACCTGCAAGGGTACCTGACCACACCACCAGGTACAGGCATCATTGCCTTGCATGGCCCAGGAAGCATTTACGCTTGACAAAGGACCAGTGGACCTCAGTGGTGTTCTCTGATGAAAGTCAATTCACGTTGAGCAGAAATGATGACCGCCAGTGATGTTGGAGACGTCAAGTTGAGTGCTATGCATCATCCACTGTTGTCCTCAGATGACCCTTTGGTGGTGGTGGTGTTACCGTGTGGGCAGGTGTGTGTAGTCAACACAAAACTGCCCCACATTTAGTGAATAGTACAGTGACAACCCATACTACCTGGATAACATTATTAATCCAGTCATTGTGCCCCTGCGTATATCTTCATGGAAGACAATGCTCCAGCTCATTGAGGCCGCATCATTAAGGAACGGCTGCTGGAGACATGGGTAACTTGAATGTAATGGAAAGCATTTCCTTCAGACCCAAACCCCATAGAAAACCTCTGGGCTCAGCTTAAGCTCGTAACTCTGGTTTTGGGGTACTATTGATATTGTTTCCATAAATTGTTTGAAATGAGGAAATTAGCATTGCATGCTGCTAATTAAATGCCCTACTTGATCATAAAAATGGTTTCCATAAATTTCACCTGAAGGCCAAATATCCCTAACTTTTGTGAGTAGTGTAAACCTGTTTTTATTCACCTTCAGCCATTTGGATTATCTATATGGGTGCATAGGTGGGTGCGTTGATATGTGTGGAGTAAGATTGTGAGTAAAATTGTCATCTAGAGGTGCAAAGTTGTTCGAATGGTGAAAAATGTAGAAACTTTGCACCACTCTGTGCAGAAGAGCAACAAAGGGAAGGTAAACTGGCCAGCACAGAGGACAACACCTCCTAGAACCCCAACTCAGTGGACAGGCACCAGGTCGCTGCATTGTTTGTGTGGCAGCCAACATCCTACCACAGAACTCAAAACAGCCAAGTGAAGAATGGGACAGTGCCATCCTGCATGGTAAGATAGCTCCAGGGTGCCAAAGAGTTAGGGATTCCCACTGGAGCCCAGCCCAGTCCTCATTGCCCACAGTCAGCCCAACACATTCCAGAGAGCCATAGGAAACCAGCCAGGATTCCATCACGCCACGATGTGGCACAAGCTATGCCACGCTTCACTGTAAGGTACCGCCCAAGGCCACAAGGTCCATCATTCCACACCTCAGGACCCTACTGTTGTGTGGTGTCTGTGTTAGGGAGAAGATGATAGGCACCAAAGCACAAATCCCCCATCCCACCACCCACTGCGACAGCGAAGACCGCGGCTAGAGACCCCCCCAGAGGTACTCAGCAAAGCCAGAGAGGAGCATCCACAGGGGCTGCTCCCCATGTGGTAGCAGTCTAGGAGAATCTAAGCCAGCCAAGGACAGTGAGCCCCCCAACAACTAGCTAAGAGACAATTCAGCAAATGTTAATTAAGATGTATATGTTTGACCCTGTGCAGATTAAACATATTCACAACAAAGTGAAATATATTCACCCAGTTCTTGTTTTTAAAGAGTTATTATATTTGAATGTTGTAAAATCTTTCCATCCTGGAAAAAGAACGGTTGACACGAGTCTTTAGAAACCTGAAAAAGTAACACAGCACCATGGTATTCATGATATTAATAAAAAAAGGCTGTTCTTTAGAGTTTTTTCTTTCCAACACCAAAACAATTGGCATTAAGTAACTCTTCTGGCTGCTCTAAACATAGATATTTAGACAGGTTAACTGTATATGTTTGCCTTGACAAATGCCCATTGGACAGAAAAGTGAAAATAGAGAATTTGTATGAACAGGACTAATATCTGTTCAAGCCTAGAGACTCATGTTATTACAGTCTAAATCATTTGGTCATGATGCTGGACCAGCTTTTTATGTTGACTTTTTAAGGCCATGAAAACCATGTCAAATGCAAAGATGGGACATTTCTTCTCTAAAGTAAAACTATCTGTTCACCTCAGGTATTTTAATAAACCATGGAACAAATGTTCAAATAGTAAGGTCAAGACCATTTATAGTAATACAGAGAAAAATCCCAAATGTCCACACTGCAGGACCGCCTGGTAACTGAGGAAAAGAATCTTTATTAGTAATGACACAACATTAACTTTAAATGGTAAATGTTTCTACTGGAGGAATTCTCATGAATGCTAAGAGCAAAGTTGGGTGTTAAAATTTAAAGGAAATGCACATGTAAAAGAACATGCACTGAAAAAACACAGCTTTGAAGTTCTTAATATAATATAGAAATAAAAGGCTAACCCTAGAATTTTCTGTATATTTTTATTTTATTTATTGTGCATTGAACAGATAAAAATAGTTTAAACCCAAAGTCCACCCTGAAGAGAGGTATTTTCTCTCTGGTAAAGCGAGACTGCAGGACCAGGTTTGGCTTCCCTAATTTATCTACCTCACCATGAACACATTTTCATAGTATTTGCCTTCTAGCATGTTATCTTAAAACAAGGCTAAGTATCTGTCCCACACACAGGCCTTCATTTCTAACCAATCAGCTGGCTATTCAGTGCAGACTTGTAACCTATCAAGTGGAGATTGAGACTGTGTGCAGACTATGACAAGGACTCAGTAAACATAGGTAAAACAAAGTGTATCTGTAGTGTTTGATTATATGACAATCTGTTTTCATTTGTTCAGTGTTGTTATGGTGAGGCTTGACCTGATGTTTAACAGCTGCAGGAAAATTTGTTTAATTATCATTACTATCAAGAAAACATTTCACTTAACTTGTTTTCTGCTTGTTCTACTCTGTTTGGTTGTATATTATTCCATTTACTTCTTTTCAATAGAGTACAAGTGCTGCATTGGGCAGTGGACCACTTCATGCTACCTTCATGTTCGTTGTTTGGTGGACATGGATGGTTACCAGCAGTGACGCCACCTGATGCTGATTCCATTTAATGGCAACAATGATGCAGCAGCCTTTGAACTTCACTCAAATTGCAATCAAAGGTCGCTGTTTCAGAGTTTGATGACAGTCATCTTGGTCATAGAGGAAGCCCAAAATTACATATTGTATGTCAGTCCATTAGGAGACAGAAGCTGAAGCAGAACCTTTTAATGAGCATATGAAAAGGGCTGCAGATATCAATAGCATGATAATTTATCTATCCTACACACAGCCTCACAACAATACTGACACCCTGCGAGCTTTTGCTACATTTTTCATATAACAATTTCAAACCTCTGTATTTTACTGGGATTTAATGTGATAGACCTGCATAGCGCTGCAGATGAAGGAAGTCAAAGATTTACCTAGCAGAGATCTGAAAATTTATTGGAAAAATTTATTAAGGCCCTGGTTTAATAGTTTCTGAAAACAGCTTTCAAATTATAGCTGCAACTCTTTAGGGGTATATCTGAATTTTTTTCTCTTTCAACTTTTCAAAGTGTGTGTTTTGGATGTATATTTTCAGCCACACTTGGCTCTGGATGCAGGGAAACTGCACCCCAAAATTATCTATCTTTTGTATTGAAGAGAAGCTACTGCGCATGTACAACTAACGAGAGTTTATGGGCAAAGATTTCTGCGGCTCCATAGCAGAAATATATCACCAGTCCTTAAAAACTTATCTTTCTTTTCCATTTATCTTCAGGTTATTGGTTACATCAACTGTTCAAGCTTTTTAGACAGACCAAATCGGATCAACATTAAGAGCGACATTTTAATGTGGATCTGTTTTTTCCTCTGAACTTCACTGAACCTTGGTTACATAATCAGCCTTCACTTCAGCATGAATAACAGTTTAATTTGCATTGCTCAGATGAATCGGAAGAATGCAGCAAGAGAGTTGCTTTAATTTTCTTTCTTACTGTAAAAAAGAATACCACTAAGATTTCTGTCAACTTTATGTAATCGAATGTTCTGATAAAATCACTGCAGCCATGCCAATGACACGAGGCAGAAGCATGTTTAAAATAGGTAGTTCAAATAGACTGAAGCAATGATATATCAGTTATATAAACAAAAAATAAACGAAGTACAACTCTTCTAACGAGTTTGTCTTCTGTTGTTTTTATTTAAAGAGAAATCTATTCTGTTTACACTTTCATTTTCTACAACATCAAATTTTAGCAGGTAATGAGGAAAAAGGGAAATTACACAAATTACAGATTGAATTGTAGCCATTTACAGGGTTAGATTGCTTTTTTGTTTTTCAAAAACCAGGGACATAGTACTCAACATAATAAAGCATCGATGCACCACAGGAGAGTTTGGTAGAACTATTGTCATTTTTTACAAATGCCACAAAAAATGAAGAATAACCAGGCTGTGGTTCTGTGGGTTCAACCTAAATAGGTACTGGATGGCAGGATGATTTATTGGATGCAATAATGCAGGATGAATCAGAACTTCCAGTTAGTTGGCAAGAAATAATAATCCACCCATTGTGGTTTTCCTGGGATTACCTGAGGCTCAACTGATTGCTTGAAACAAATGCCAAATTAGCTGGTTGCACAAAAAGCATTGGATCAGATAAATGTCTTTGTTGCGCTCCTCATTAGGAATTATGAGTGTTGCTATATTGCTGTGAAAAGATTTGCTCCTTTAAAGTTTTTATTTCTTTTTTTGTCATACTTAAATATTTCAGATCAAATGAATGTTGATGTCAAAGACAATCTGAGTAAATAAAAATGCTGTTTTTAAACAATGGGGATGAAGGGGCCTGGGTGTTTTTGCAATGCAATGCACTGTCAACTATTAGATCATTAAGAGTTGAACAAACAATTAACTATCCAAATATATGATTGGTATGACTAGCCTATTATTGGTTGATACCTCTTTGTATGGAGGAAGTTTTTGTTCTGAACATCAATAATAAGAGAAATTGTACTTTTGCACAAACATAATAATAATAATAATTAGGTAATAGCGAACAATTTATGTGCCAAAACTCTAAAGGCTTTTCCAAGGTTCTTTAAACGTTATACTCAGGAATAGCATGTCAATCTGTGACGGTAAAATAAAAAACATATCACACTTTGTTATTACATAAAACTGCAACTAATTTACATTCACACAGCTGCAAGCTCTGTTCTCTGAAGTGAAAACTTTTTGTTATTGTATACAAAAATAAAACGAAATGAAATCAGTGGTGCACTTACTCAAAAACACCAGACTTAAATCACAATAAATAAATATTTAAAATTCAACTACAAATAAAAGGTCCTTGTGTATCAAGATTTGCTTGCAATTAGTATATTGCAAAAGTATCTTTTTTCATCTCAAAAATAAAACTTAATTCCTTTAAAAGAAAATCATTATAATTGTTTTCTTTTTACAACTTAAACTTATAATTACACATGGAAATACAGAAGCTCATTTAATTACATCTTAGGTAAGAGAAGAAGAACATCAGATATGTTTATGAGGATTCAATGCCGACCGACACTATATTGAGAATTGGATTCAAACATGCAGTTTGCTCATCAGGCTGCTAGTCTACTCCTGCTGGCTTGAGAGATTACTTCATTGTAAATGTCCCTCATTAGCACAAAAACCCAAAGTGATTAAAACCTGCTATTTAGGTGACATGAAACCAAGTAGAGACACTTATCAGTATGGAGACACTTAGTTCTGTTTAATATTCAGGGTTTTGTGTGCAGGTTTGAACAGATGAGCTCATTAACTTTTCTGCATTTACAGGCAGTTTAATGTTCAGGATTCATCCTGTTACAAAACAAAGTCTTAGGTCTCTGTAGAAGACATTTACCCAAATATACATGAAGAAATTTTAGACTTTACAGTATTATTTGTTGATGATCCACAAACTTACCACTGTTGTGTTTTATCCCTTTGAATGAAACTCTCAGACAGCTGTGTTAACTGTGAGCAGTGACTGTCTGAGACATATTTATTTAACATCAGACGTGATTATATTTTGAACGAGCGTCTCCCTTCTGAAGTCACCACAGTTCGCAGTTCGAACAAAGCAGCTGGAGCTGAATTGATTACTGTATGTCAAATTCAAACTCCTAATGATATTTCATAAACTCTTCTTCTTTTTGTGAGCAATGACATTACAGATTTTAATCTCCTTGCAAGTAAGAAATTGCTCTTCTTTTGGGACAATCTGCTGCACTTTCAGAGCCAATTGAGATATTCAAGTCTTCCCAACGAACTGCCCTGCATCTAATTCAGTTTTTAAAACTGAATTACAAAACCAAATTCTTTTAAATAGCCTTTTTAACTTGAAAAATTGAGAATGGGGACCCTGAGCAGCTTGCTGTAATTACTTGAGAGACCTTTTGTCCGGAAAATTAAAAACAAACGTCTCGCAGCGCCCATGTATCATTACGCAGATACATAAAACCCCTCTGCACCACTTCTGTTCCTTGGCCCAATTTACGACCTCAGAGGAGAACAGCAATCAAGAGGAGAGGTTTTAGTAATCCAGCTCCCTCATTGGTGTATTTATTTCTGCTCAGCTGAAGTAGTGTGATATATTCCTCACATATTCATCTTTGTACATGTTTGTGAAATGTTCATCTTAAGAGGAGCGTGTCGTATGCGTCTTTGTACTGTGTTCCTCAGCCAAATATAAGATGGGACCTTACCCATTTCCACTGACTGCATTAAAAACTGCTAAAAAGGTTCTGAAGCATGATTTGACACAATTAAAGTTACTTTAACAAGTCTCTTTGTTTACTGCAAATGCAACCTAAGATATGCAACTGCTACATCCCTTACTGTATGTACATTTAGTCACAGGGTACTTTACTGTAAATAATGTGAGCCTCAAAAGCTTAACGTATAGGCACCATGTAGTGTAGCAGACATACCATTTATTATATATGGTACAGTCCTCCACGCAGCTGTCAGTTTGATTCCTGACCCGGGCTATTTACCACATTTCTTCCCCTTTTTCTCCTCGCTGTTCTTTTTGTCAAGCTATTAATGAATAAAGGCCACTATCACCACAAAATTTATATTTTCTTTTGTTGTAACCTCTGTTTTCATTTTTTCTTATTTTGAAAATAATCTTACCCAAACATACAGATAAATTATGTTGTTCTTCAGTATTTTGTTCCTCATTAAAAACAGAGCCTTACAAAGGTATTCCTACCAAGTCAAACTTTTAGTATTTTATAATGTCAAAAGTATTTTAAAATTTATAAAACTAAAAATATTTTTCAGGTTTTTATGTGATAGATCAACACAAAATAGTGCATATTGTAAAGTTAAAGGAGTGTGTCTCATGATTTCCAATTGTTTTACAAATAGAATCATGAAAGGTGTCTTCTGAATCTGCATTAATTCGTTTTCACTCTTAAACCCATTAATAAAATGCAGTACAATCTGCCGAAGACTTGTAGAAGTAACCTGATTAGGAAATATAGTCTCTTTATATATGTACTTTAACCTAAATTTAAATGCATCAGTTCTTTGAAGGCTGTAACATCTCACCACAAACTGCAAACTGCAAACCTACATGGCAGTCCCTCTGAACTGCAAGAAGAGCATTAATCAAGGAACCAACCAAGAGGACCTCCATGATAACTCAAAGGAGTTGCAAAGATCCACATCTCAGGTGGGAGAATCTGTTGACAGGACAGCTATTACTGCACACCACGAGTCTGGCCTTTTTGAAGAAGTGGCAAAGCCATTAGAAGTATAGTTTAGAGTTAGCCACAAGCCATGTAGGACACAACAAACATGTTACCAAAACTGAAAATTTTTGGACAACCTGCCTGCAAAATGGTCTGTATGGAGGAAAACTCACTGCACCCTGAACACATCATCCCATTCTGAAATATGGTGGTGGCAGCATTGGGATTTGGGTCTGCTTTTCTTTAGAATGCACAGGGAAATTTGGTAAAGTTAATGGAAAGATGGAAAGAGCTAAACTAGGTCAATCCTTGATGAAGACACATTAGAGGCTGCAAAGACAAGACTGGGGCAGAAGTTCACCCTGCAGCAGGACAACAACCCCTAAACATACAGCAAAAGCTACGATGAAAGGGTTTAGATCAAGGTGTCTCAATGTGTTACATTGGCCAAGTCCAGACCCACATTCTACCAAGAGTCTGTGGAAAGACTTTAGAATTGATTCACACAGACATTCAGCCATTCTTACAGAGATTAATCTGTTTTGAAGGGAAGGTTGTGTAAAGACACCCCAGACATACTGCCAAAGACCTGCAGCTGTAATTGCAGATTAAGGTGGTTCTACAAAATATTGTCTCAGGGGGTTGAATACAAATGACTGCTACACTTTTTAAATTTTCGTTGAGACAACAAAATATCTTAAAACCAAGTATAATTTTCCACCCACTACATGATTAAGTTATTGGTCTATCTCATGAAATCCCCTCTAGACACAGCGAACTTTATGATTGAACCATGACAATATAAGCTTGAAAGGATATCCGGACATTTGCAAGGTACTGCATTTGTAATAGCGTTGGTTCAGTTGGTATAAAAATTAGCAGAGTATAGTAAAGGATAATTTGCCTTGGCTGTAAGCAAGTAGAAAATAAGAGATCATGAAAAACAAGATTTGCAAAACACAAATTTAAATTAGCATTGAAAATGAAACAAAGCAAAACTAAATATACTCTCTCCCATCTCCAACGACTGTGGCGAAACATAACAAATTTGTACTTTGTACCACTGCTGGTGATCTTCAGCAGCCTCATAATTTCCTTCTCTGTTGATTAGTGCAGAGATTTCCCTCTATCCTTTTAATTTTAATTTCAGCTATTATGGCAAGGTAAACTCATTTTAGCATTATGATGGTGCAGAAATGCAGGACATCAGAGATGCTTCTGCAACATTTCCAACAATGTCAGCAGGCCTGGTTGCATCGGGTCTTTGTTTCTCAGCCATCACCAGTAAAAATGTTATTTCATTATAACGTTTATTCTTCACGTTTGTTCTTTCATATATGGTGGGAAATTGTTCTCATACTATTTCATTTGCCTGAGGCCAAAGCTCATACAGGCCATTTGAGGCTGTTATTGGAGTTGGTGTGAAGATAACCATAGAAGGCAGCGAAACAGCTGTGCAGTATCCCCTGTGTTAAATTCATGTGGTCTTATCTTACAAAGTGGGAGATAAGACCCCTTAAAGAAGGTTAACTGGAGGGAGAGCTGGGTCTCCGGTTCGCAGCAACCATGTGATTTCATCATTGGTGAGATGTGAATTTATTTATTTGCTTTCAGTTTCTATCAAGGGTTTGCATGACGAATCAGTGAGGCTATCGTTTTAATTTGCAAGCTTTTCACTATATGTACTATTTTGTTCTCAATTACTTTGATTAAATATAGATTTTTTACCTAAAAATTGCTTATTTAGGATGCAAATGATCTTTATAGTCAGTGTGTTAAGGTTACTTTTGATTCAAAATAGAGAAGAATCTATTCATTCATAATTGGTGTAGTTTTTATTCATCAGTATTTTAATAAAAAAAAAAAACCTGAGGATAAAAGCTGAATACATGCCTCTGTTGGATTACAAGTGCAAATATCGTCATGTTAACTTAATAAATAAATAATAAAAAAAACTAAAATTTGTCCTACACTACATATACAGCTTTTGCCACAGTACTCAGGAGGGTAATTTATTTTTAGAATAAAGTATGTTTGCAAACCTGCACACAGTTTACCAAATTACGAGCATAGTTCTTATAAATCATGGGGGCAGTTTTGTAAAAACCAACCCCAGAAAACAAAATGAATTCCCACCAAGTTGCTTTTATTTTCTACACTAACGTCAGCTGCCATCTGTTCTGTTACAGCCTTCTGAGTATTGTAATCTACTCAAATTCTGCTTATAACATCCTGCTTGTAATTTACATACAAGCGACTGATAATTGGTCAAATGAAATGGCTATTAGAGTTCATATTTTAGTATGTTTTTCTGAGAATCTAGGTTTAAAGTTAATGTTCCCTTTGCTTCCTTTAGAAAGCACTCCTTTGTTAAAAATCACACCAGACTTACATCTGAGTAAAAATGCTTCCTGACCACTCTCAGCTCCAGCTTACAGCTTGCAAGGACAGAAATTACTTTAGTTTGATGGTGGGAATGGGCAGGTTTCTTTTTTGTCTATTCCTTCAAAGTCCTGATTTCACAGACGTTTCCTGAGATTTGGGTAGCTGTTTTATCAGCAGTCTGGATCTTTTTCACTTTTGTCATTCTTTTTGTCCCCTTCCTCCCATCCCTTCTGACTGTTTTGCTTTATTTCTGATTGTCAGAACATCTCCTCAATGTTTTGTCTGGTATTATGCAAAGGTTATGTTGAAATGGAGGTTAGATGAAAGTAAATATTGAGGAACTCAGCAGGAAATTGAAAATCACAGGAGACTGGCCATGTGTGCTCTCAGGGGGTAAAGCCCCCATTGCCAGGGGTAATGGGATTAACTTACAACTTCAGTGACATCTACAGATGTACAGAAGAGAATCCACTGGAATCCAGTAGGGAGTGAACAGAGTAAAAAGTAGGTTCGCAAAATACTGTTGCTGTAAATATACCATGTGGCTCAATTCATGATAAAGACATTGCCTTATCATTTGGAAGTTTATTTTAAATAAATCACATTTACCTGCCTCAGTTTTAGCCAGTTCTCGGCTTTATAATCACTATATCTTAAACATGTGTTTTGAGATGGTCAACATGTGTATCATGTGTTCTTAAAAAAACAAAAATCGATATACCCAACACAATGACACATCTCTTTTCAGAAATCTGCACCTTTGCCAGATATATTTTGTAGCCACTAACATAATAATAATTATTTAAATAAACATAATTTTACCTATGTGTCCACTCTTCTTATGAGAGTTTCAAAGTTAATTTAACTTCTTTGGTGACTGGGTACAGACCTGTCATTGGAGCCTAGCATATTATTTTTTAACTGGGATGAGGTCTTTTAGAAGTATAATGTTTACCAGCTTTGAGAATGTTTGAAACCAGCTTTGATGTGTGTTTGGGATCATTGTACACCTGATTATGTCCATGTTTCTACCATCTAGCTTTTCACTGTATGTTGTGAATTGTCAAAACAAAAGTAATTTACTGGGAACAGGTATATTCCAGTTGAATAATCAGCCTGAGTGATCAAACCATATAAACTGCCATGAATTACTGTGATTCATGTTACCGCCCTTTGGCACAACCTACGGTACTTATTTCAAAAATGTTTTTTTTTTCCGTGTTCATTTATTTTGCAATTTTTACAATAATACAATAAAACCAAAGGGATCACTTGAAAATTAAAAGTACAATGTTACACAAATACTACTAAAACCATCAGCTGTAGATTCCTTCATGAGGAGCAATTACCACTGATTGCATAAAATGGCAATTTTTTTATTATCTCAAACATAGACCTACTTTTGCACAATTTGACCATAAAACACTGCTGTTAGCATCAGTGTTGTCAGCTTCAAACAGTACAGCTATACTATGCTAATGAAGCTAGCTAATATAATTACATAAGTGTATGGATTTGGAGACAAAATTCCTTTAAATTCTTCCAGAAATTTAACCTAGTGTGCTTCTGCATGTATAAGTTTTTAATAGGCTTATGGAGGGATTCTTTTTGAATATCCTAACCAATTTCCTTTCTTCTGAGGGTGATAGTTTAGATCAGATGATTGAACCCTAGCGACTGCTGAGTGTTCCAGCGGGAAAATGATCCCAAACACACATCCAAAGGGGAATTGAAATGGATAAAGCAGGCTGACATTAGGCTTCTAGATTGGCCCCAACCCGTGACAAAAATTATGGGCTCTGCTTAAAAGCCAGGTCTATGCCAGAAAACTAGTTAACTTATGAGTTCTTTGAATTCAGCTAAGAAGAGCGGTCAAATATCAAGCCAGAAATGGTAGGAGCTTGTTGAGGGCTGCATAAGTGTATGGTTTCTCTGCTAATTGATAAGGCACATTAACTTAAATATTATTGTGAGCGTATGTACACATTTAAGCCTGTGTGTTAAATTTTGAGCCTGGATGAATTTGGGAAAATCCACGGTTTATTCACAACAGTGATTCATTTAAAACAACTCTACAGTGAGCAGTCAGTCAAAGCATATGATAACATCCAACTGTTGTAATCGTGATAGAAGCAAAACCTGAGGGGAAATAAAAGCTAGCTAACAATATAAAAGCTAGAATCCTCTTCTCAAACATCACTTCACAAAGGCACAGTAAGATGTCTTTGTTGTTTTATGGCTTTCTCCAACCACCAGGCTCCACATTTTCCAATGCTGCAGGTACTGCAGTTTAGGTAATTTCCAGTCACTGCTGTGATTTTCTGCTTATCTTTGGGGCTGGTTTGGAACACAAAAATGGGCTATATATTGATTTCCAAGTGAGATACGTGTATTTAGGCAATCAGTTGCTAAACTCCCAAATATATATATTTTTTGTGATGTCGTGAAAAAAATCCTTGTTATTTAGTTTGCGGGGAGGTCTTGTTCAGAAGATGTTTCTTTACCACTTACAGTTTGAATTTCCTGGCAGCAGCACCATTGTTTCATCTCTTTTTTTAACTTTTGCAGCAACTGTCATTGCTCATTTTCTGTCTTCTTAAATACCTGGAAGCAATTTCTTTTAGAGGTTCTTATATCCCCTGTGCTCCTCTAATTTTTTTTCCTAAAGACTACTGGGGTGTAATCCCGGTCCCTGACATTAGTATGGGGATAAAGCTGAGGAGAGGCATGCTATGCCTACTGATGTGGCCCTTTATTTCCAACACACATTCAAAAACAGCTTCACTGTACTAAGACATGCAGCTGTTCTTCCAAAGGACTGAATGTTATTTGCTTTCCTCGGCTGGCACAACGCCACACACAGTACCATGTTTTTTTTGTTGCCATTTATTTAATGCTCAGCAGGGTGCAAAAGAGATCTGCGCTTGAGAGGTCATGCAAGGATGCTGACAGGTTTATCTAGTAATAAAATTTACGAGAGCATTAACTTTATTTCAGGAGGATTTTGACAAACAAAATAAGGGAAGGCATGTCAGACCTTTCGCAACAGGTGGCGAATGAAAGCTCTGAAAGGTTATGAGTTTCATTGAGACTGGAGTCTTAACTGAATTTCTGTTTTGTTGACATTTTGACTGGTCTGATTTAATTAACTCGTGCAGAGCCATTTCCATAAATCCTCGGCTGTCTCTCCCTATGACGTGTCCCTGAATTATCTGTTCCAGAAATGGATAAATGGTGAAATATTTTTAATAGAGCCAAGATCACAGCACTTCCAGTTGTCAAGAGGATGCTAAAATGGGATACTATAATTGGAGGAAAGAAAACATGGACCCTGTGTTTATATGTTTAGAACAGTGCACATCTAATTATTTTAATCACTTGTAAATTAAATGCTTCCTTGGAGACAGCACACAGTGTTCTTGTCAAACCTGTTACCTGCAGCAGATTGGTCACATGGACGGTACCTCATAATCTTTCTTCTTATGGCTTTACAGCTGTCCTAAGTTACCTTGTATGACTGTAATCTCTGTATGTTTATCATACTCCATCATAAGTCCCAAACTGCATTTTCAGCTGCCTGTAGTAGCTGGCTGACAGATGTTATTTGTAACCATAAACTCCCACATACTCCCTGATGTTCCTGCCTTAACCTAACTTCAGATTTCTTCATATGCCACTTTAACTTTTCTTGCTTTAATTACTCTTTAATATGCAGCACCTTGCAAAAGTATTGATATCATTTGAACGAGTCACCATTTTTAGGTTATTTCCACAAACTTTCTTATTTTCTTTTATTTGAAAGGTGGAAAGAAATGAGGATTATAACTTTTTCATATAACAACAGCAAACAGGTTTTCTTCCCTGTTACTCTTAAAGAAAAACATCCCTACACCATGATGCTGCCCTCACCTACTTTATCCTTGATTTGACTGGCTTGTTTGTAGGTTTTCATTATGTTGTTTGATCACTGATTTTCTCTAATAAACCTGCCAGTCCTTCACAGAACAGCTGAATTGAAAATAAGATTAAATTACTAATTATGTGAATTATGTGACATCTGAAGCTAACTGGGTGCATTCGATATTATGAAGCATTACCATAGTAATTTAATAGAAATAAACACCACATTTTTCAGATTTTGACTTGTAATAAATTTAGAAAATATGTACTTCCTTCCGCTTCACAAATAGACACTACTTTGCTTGTCCATCATATAATAAGATAAGATAGTTTGTAGTTTTAGTGTTGTAGTGTGATCAAATATTAAAAAAAGTTTGCAAGAACTGTGTACAACTCTGCATAACTAACATAGAACCAAATTAGTGCAGCATATACATAATGTATACCATTGGGAAGCTGTATCGCCTTCTGCTGCTCATCACTTAGTCTTTTTGAACATTTTGATTAATCTTAAGCCAAAAAAATAAGTTAGTGGCCAAGAAGCTATTCTCATCCCTCAGTGTGTCTTCTACCTGCTTTCACAGCAAGATTAAATTGGTCTTCAAAAAGAAAGCTCTTACTTATTTTGCTGTCAATGGTACTGCTGTGGATAACATTGGGGTGCTCTGGCTTTCACCGTTGCATTGAGCTTTTCTTTGTGAAATCTCTATGCTCCCTGCTTGCGTCAGTGGAAATAAATGTCAGCAGGGGTTGGCTCTGGGCCCCTTGCAACCCTCTGCTGGATGACGAAGATATAATTAACTGATGTAATGATGGGCATGGCTGCTGAACTGTAACTCTTCTGCTAAATCAGCTGTGTGGTAGGCGAGAAAATATGACCAGACTTATTTCTTACTCTAAAGGCTTTTTTGTTTTGCAAAATGCTTTCTTTCACTTTAGGTAGAAAATTTATTTACCACGGATCCTCTTTTGGATTTTTTCCATTAAAGTTTATTCTGCAACAAACGTGGGCAAAGCAAACTTGCAAAGTAGACAGCCTGCAGCATACTGAAACAACTAAAGCATCCAGCTAAAACTGTCTTATGCTAAATTATATTTTAGATGATCAGTTGACCCATTTCTGATATTTTGATTAAGATTACTCCTGGGTTTTGGTCATTTACCTAATTTGATTTTATTATACTACAGTGTAATTTTGATTAACTGGACTAAATCTCACAAAATGGTTTAAATGTATTAATGATTGATTATTACTGATTATAACTGATTGATTTTAAATGAATTTGAGGTGGACTCTATGTATTCTGTTATGAATTAGGTCCATGTGTTTAGTCAAGATCACAAGTTAACATTTGTTGGAAGTTGGTGTCACGAAGTAGAATTTTGGTTTGGTATTTGTTTACATTTATTCAGTCAGGTGTTTTTCTGTTTACTCCTGTGCATGGTCTATGTTTCAGGTGTGTTTTCCTTTCCTTATAGGTTGTCTAGGTTCTGCTTTGCTCTGTGTTCTTATGGGTTTGATGATTGTCTGTTTAGATTTGCTCCTCCTGTTTTTTGTTATGAAGTTTATTTCCTGCCCTGTCCTTCTTGTCTCTGTTCTCTCCCATGTGCTCTGGTTCCCTGGGTTTGTTTACAGTTTGTTCCTTGTCTAGCTCCTAATGTTCATGTTACTCCTAATTTGGTTTACCTGCCTCTCAGTCTCCAAGTCTGTCCACACCTGTGTCTTGTTCACCCTGATTACCTGCCCTATTGTTTCATGTCCACCTTCGTTTGTATTTAAGTTCATCTCTATCCTTTGTTCCATGCGGTGTTGTGATGTCTTTTTTGGATTTTGTCCTTGCTTCAGATCCTGTTACGTTAGGTTCTGTTTGAAATACCTTGTGATCGGGATTATCTAGTAACCCTGCGCCTCGCCTGCATGTAAGCGGACTCTTTAAATTAAAGAAGGAGCTTCCAACTCACTCTGCTTTCTCCGTGCTTGTCTGCCTTTGGTCACCAAACAACAGCATTATGACAGTTGGTACTAAAAGACAAATTTGAAACTTGAATTAATTGACTGAATTGAATCATATTGGATTTACTGAAGCTGGGCTGCAATGTGGTGCAGTGTGAGCATTGTTCCATTGCAGCAAAAAGGTCCGGGGTTAAAATCCTGGCCAAGGGTATTACAGCCTGTATAGGTTCCCTCCAGTCACTCCAGCTTCCTCTAACAGTTCAAAAATATGGCTTGGTTAATTCATTTATTTAAATTCCTCTTATATGTGTATGTTTGTGCATAGTAAATTATCTTGTATGTCTCTATGTTGCTGTGTTGGACCAGCCACTTTTCCAGAGTGTACCCTGCCTCTCGCCCAATGACCACTGGAGATAGGCGCCAGCCCCCTGCCCCCCTGAAAAGATTAGTGGGTGTAAATAGTGGAAGGATGGATGAATCAAAGCCCCTCTACATAAGTCTGTTTTAAACTCCCTATTTAATGGACATCCTCATTTCATAATATTTTTAAGAGCCTCTGTGTCTAAAATCAACCTTGGTTTTACATGAGTTAATAAAGAAACAAAGTAATGCAAATTTCAAAATGTTTTTGCTAGACTTATTTAAAGAAAGCATGTAAAACAGAAACAGAGACTGTGGTCCGCTAAATTAATTCTGATATACTGATATACCTATTATTAGATAAGCATGGCTGAAATAGGACTTCAACCCGATTATATATTCAAGTCTTTAAAATATGATGTTGTGGTCAGTGTTCCTAAATGTTCCCTAAGCTGTTTTAGAACTAGAACCATTTACAACTTTAACCAAATGAGTGAGTGAACTGAACCATGAATACAAAGAAAAAAAATTTAAGTATCATACGTTTTATAAACTTTCATCTTCCAAGACTTAAAACAGGATACATTTTTTTAAACCATTGTATATTCAGGGGCTGCACAGTGGAGCAGTTGGTAGCACTATTGCCTTGCAGCAAGAAGGTCCTGGGTTCAACTCCCACCAGGGGGTCTTTCTGCATGGAGTTTGCATGTTCTCCCTGTGCATGCGTGGGTTCTCTCACCATGCACACCAGTGTGTGCATGGTTGTTTGTCCTGTATGTCTCTGGGTTGCCCTGTGATGGATTGGAGACCTGTCCAGGGTGTACCCTGCCTCTCGCCCATAGACTGCTGGAGGTAGGCACCAGCTTCCAAAAAAGAAGTATCTGTTTAGGAACATAGATTTTGAGAACAATAAATTAAAATCCATGCTGTGAACCGTTGGATTCTGCTACACTATTTGTCAACATGCCCATAATAGGAATTCAGGATTTAACACCTATTGCCTTTAATTAGTAACTGTCACAATAAGTCACTATATTTTGCTTTGATAGATAATTTTCTTTTCTGGTATGTATGAAATAATGTCACTTCTAAAAGATAATAGAGAAAAAAAATGCTTTTTTGCCTAATACTGCACTTATATGTTTTAGTTCTGAAAGGCAGAAAAAATGTTTTGTTGCTGTCCATTTCTCAAGTTTAACCAAATTTTCCAATCTGTACAACATGCATACCCACAAATTTGACACAGTCATGGCTTGTTATTGAGGCGGACCCAAACACTGTCATAAAGGAGGGTTTTTGTTGTGGACCAAAGTGCAGATGTAGGCGAGGAGTCGGCATGGCGAGGCAGAACAATGATTTATTTAAATCAAAACAAAGGCTAAACTCACAGGTAGGCAGGCATGATGAAAACAGAGGGTTCAGGAGTCCAGGTCTGACAGAGCACAAAAAACAAAGGGAACTTGGCGCAGGGAAGGTGACGCAACAAACCAGCGGGGAACAAAGAACACAGACCAACTAATATACAGCGAGACGTGAGAGGGGAACAAAAGGCAGATAATCAAAGAGACACAGAACAGGTGTGGCAAGGAGACAGGGAGGCTGAGGGGACAGGTGGAACTAATTAACAATAAAGGGGAACACAGACCTAAGAAGAATAGACTAAGATAAAATAACCAAAGCATAAGAAATCTAGAATAACCAAGAGGTAAAGGAAACAGAGGAACTGGAAGGAACAGAAGAACAACAAGAACCTAAGACCTAAGCCAAAGGAAACCATAAAGAAACATTGATTACAAGTAAAGAAACAAACACCGATAGAACAGACTGAGAAAGAAGCAGAAGACTAGAATAAAAGTAAACAATAACTCAAGCTGACCAAGCAGGAAAGAGAACTGGAACACTAGAAACTAAACATAAAGAACTAAGCTAGACAGAACAGAATAAAACACAGAACAAAAAACAAGACGAGGAGGAACAGAAAACATAGACTAGTAAAAAATGAAGAGTGCAAGGTGAACAAATACCAAACCATAAATAAACACAGAGATACTAAACGAGGAGCTATCCAAGAGAACAAAGAACCAAAATACAGAGACTAATCATAATAGAACCATACAAAGTAATAAGGAAACCACTATAAGGAAACTTAATGAGGGAAAACACTAGGCGGCGGTAGAGGGAGCAAAAACAAACCAATAAACATGAGACAAAAACCAAAATAGAAACATCTAGACAAAATAAACCATCACAAGAGACCAAAAACAAAAACCAAAATGTCACACCGTGACAAACGCAGAATCATGGTGTAAGGAATTTGTACGAAAAACTGGGCAGACAGGACTGACAAAAACATTGAAAGCAAATCAAGAAAATGAAGCACTTCGGGGATGAGAAGCTGGAGACTGGAGAATCCGATGAAGAGTGGACAAAACAGGGAGCATACCTACTGGGACGGGTCATATCTGGAACAATGAACAATTGGCTATGATAATACTGAAAGAGTAGCAGCTGTGGGAGAACATGCACTGTGGTAAGTAAGGGAGGCTGAATGGATATACAAAATGCACAGCACCGTGTTTGGGGGAAACTAAATACAGCATATCAGCACATACACTTCATAACCACGGTCAGTGGTTGTAGAAGGCTTATTTTTTGGGCTATTTTGCAGCCACAGGTCCTGGGCACCGTGTGGTTGTTGAGTTTGCCATGAATTGCTCTTTGTATCAAAGTATGATAGTGCCAAATATGAGGACATCAGTCCAACAGCGAAAATGTGGTTAAAATTGAGACAGATGATACCAAAGATACCAGCAAAACTATAATTATTACAGAATTGCTGAAAAGAAACAAAATCAAGTTGTTGCAATGGTCCTGCAAAACTCCAGACTTTAACCTGAATGAGATTATGTGGCACTATACTATAGTGTGGCATGTATACTATAAAAAACTCTGTTTTTATAGTATACACACAGAAGAGAAAGAGTCTTTTCTTCACTGAGTTTTATTAAAAGGAATCAAAATTATAAACATGTTTGCAGCAAAGAACTGTGACATGCTGTGATTTTCCTTTACAAAGAGTAGTCCGCTGTATTTCCTGAGAGGAGATAACAGAAACTCCCCAAAGACATTTGTTCCATCGCAGTCATCACTTGGATACTTCTGGGTCACTTCATTCATAAGAAGAAGGAAAAAAAAAACAAGAGAGGCACAGAGTTTAGGCTGGCCCATTTCAGTGTACATCAGATTGACTGTAACATTTCAAATATGTTGCAAGGCTGTGGGATTTCAGAATCAACAACATGGGCAATTTACTGTGTGACTTCTGCTCAGCAATTCACCCAACCCAGGGAAACCTCTGAACAAAGACGCTCATTAAAAATAAAAGTGAGATAGTTGCTATTTGCCATTCAATTTTGAAATATTTAGAAACTTAAAACTTGATAATTGTCAGGCTGAATTTGAGACAATGAATTCTAATACAACTAATAAGTTTCCTTATAAAGATACAAATCAGTCTCCCAGTTTTTTGCTTCTTCCTTCATCATTACATGCAAGCCACATTTTATTCTGAGCAGCTAATTCAGTATAACCATGCATGTTAGTGCATTTGCTTGGCAAATGTTCAGTTAGAGACATAATGTAGAAAATTGAATGAAACCTGATTTTTTATCTGAGGTCAAAGGATTTTATTTCATTCATCCATTTTCTCTGCCTGCTTTGTTCTGTGTAGAGTAGCAGAGGGTGCTGGAGCATCTCTCGTCTGTGAACACATTAGAGAAACCGGGAAACGCCGTGGAAAGGTTAGAAAATGTAGTGGTAGAATAAAAAAAAAAAAGGAAATTAAAAAGCACCTCACACGCAGCCTCCCAACAAAGGAACTTAACAGTGGCTGTACTTCAAACGTGATGAAAGACTTTCAAATGTAGCAAGCATTAAAAAAAATACAAATGCAGCACTGGTTCAGCTGCAAGAATTTTTTTTAATAATGTATTAAGACTGAATGTGTCCACAGTGCTTATATAACTGTTTTTTGTTTTTTTTGGGTCTTAGCAAACAATAAAAGTTTTCCATTATTTAAATAGTTTTTATGACTGTAAATAAGAGCTAGAGGTTGAAAATGACAGGTAGGATCGCCATTGGTTTAAAAATATATACTTTCTATTCAGACTCCGGCTTTCATATAAACTCCTGTCAGACAACGGCATCAGCTCTCCATAGTGCGTAGCTTTCCCTCTGTGGAGCTAATTAGGACTCAACATTACACTTTCTTGAAAATATTTTCACTCCCAGGTGTGAACTACTGCAAATAACGTCCGCAAGACAAATATGCAAAGGGTAATGACAGTCAGAAAACTCACAACTAGTCACTATGGCTCATGCACACTTTTTATGGGGATTCTGCATAAAGACAGACTGCAGTTTCAAAGCTTGATTTTTTTTTTGTCTCTGAGATTATCACTTTTATCCTCATGTAACCCTGTTAATAAACTGAGAGGGCATAAAGGTTCTGATTAGATTCAGGTCTGTGTGCAGAGCTGGTCCAGCTGCTTTGTATGGATGACAACACTCCCCTGTCACATATTTTAACTCTACTAGCAGCACTGAGACACAATGATTGCTTAGAAATGACCTTTCCTCTTCCATCTTAGCAAGCTCAAGCGGAATGTCTTGACCTTACTGTCCTCTAGTAAATGAACAACAAGTTATAGCTTAAAGGTCTGTGTCATACATAAGAGAAGTAATAGATCTGCACATTGCCAAAAGCCTTTCCTTAATTTATGTTATACTTTTGATAAAAGACTAACTGGTAAGACAAAAAACAAAACACATTTAAATTTTCACAATTTTGTTGAGAATTGAATTGCTAATTCAACTCAGATTTAATTGATTGTTGTTTATGACCTATATGAAACCTGATATTTACATCCACTGTATAAAAAGACATACAACTTTTGTCCCCTCGATGTCTGACAAAAATCACATTAAACCAGATGACGATGTCATATAACACATCTCAGTCTCTGGATTTAAATCTACAATATTAAGCCCCAAAGTTTACAGTCTTCTTTCTCCCTTCTCAATCAAAAAATGTAGTCTTTAGGAACCCTTTAAAAGGTGCCTACACCCCTGGGAATCATTTAGTCGTGACACACTGCAGAGGTAACATCTGCACAGCAAATACTACGATGCACCTTAAAACATCAATCTTTTACACTAACTTCAAACATTATTAGTTAGAAGATTGCTTGCTGTTATTCCTTTAATTGGTTCTGTTGACAGGGCAGGCCTTCATCAGTGCCAGCTGGTAAAGTACAACCACAAACAGTAACAATGAAATACAGAGGGACTAACAGGTAGGGTTGAATCATCATCAGACCCTCTGCTTGGCAATCCTTCTTGGTGGTAGTGGCAGTGCTGCAGGTTCAGGAGGATATATGGTCAAGAGTTGAAAATCATCAGTCCATTCCAGCTTCTTAAGGCCTCGACCAGACCATAAAGGTTTTATAACAACAGATCAATCATCTATGCACAGGTCTGAAGTGCGGCTTAGACGTTTGACTGCAGCTGTACAAATACAAATAAATACCACTGAAGGATGAATTTGATAAAAAAAATAAAAAGAAAACATACAAATGGACTTACTCAAAACAACCAAAATGATATTTTTTCAACTTCACAAGAGACATCTTCACTTTTCCTATCTTTTATAAGCTTTTTTTTGTACGGATATAGTTTATCTCAATAAAATAACTTTCAACAAAAAAAAAAAACTCACTAGGGTATAGTTTCGTATAGAAAATGAAACTATATCTAAAAAGAGTATGATTGTATTTTACAGAAAATCTAGCTAGTAGTTTTCAGTGGTTAAGCTAGATTTTTTACAAGGGGTGGCCAGAGGGTGGGCTAAGTTGTATCAGGGTATCCATATGCTAATAATTGAATATATTGAACATATTCTGTTTCTCTAACCTGGTACCAAAACAACAAACCTGTCTACCTGGCTTTGCAATGTGCATTTAGCATTCTCTTAGTTACAGGGATCTCGCTTTGCAATTTGATCCAAAATTGCCAAAAAAATAATTATTTTTGTCAGTTATCAGATTCCCAATGAGCCCTCTGTGAAATATTTTGAATTCTAGTTAAAAGTAAAACCTCTGCAAATTTTTTGTGCAGCTTAGATTTTCCTCGACATCCTCGGAGAGTAATAAATTACCAAATTATTTTGTTACTTTGTTACTGTGGTTGCGCTTGCCAGCGCAACTGAAACGATGTAGCCCTAATGTAAACATACTTATCTGTGCCGCAGATAAAATCTGCCTGTTTTCAAAAACTGGTGGCAGAAGAAGAGTCTAAAGAGGGAGTGCACTCCTAATGCATCCCTAACTATAAAAATTAGCCTCATAAGTGAAACGTTTTTAGCTGTTTTCACAAGTCTATCAAAAATGTATCAATAATGATTCCCACAGTGTTTTTTTTAAAACACGCAATTGCTGGTAAAACATGCTTTCATACCACCTCACTGCTCTTCCTGTTTGGCAAGCGCTTCTTGCAGACTTCTTGCAACCAGCCTGTAGGCCCGGACATGCACACATTGTCCCGCTGTCTCACTCATTAACAGAAACAGCAACAATAAATCTGTCTGTCTTCTGTTCTACTGTAATCGTGCATCTTTCAATGCTAGCTGTAGTAACCTGTCAATCACCTATGGTGGCACCTTAGGTGTTCAGTCAGGTTCTAGAGGTGCCCAATGCTTTTTTGGCCACCCTTTTAGCTCAGCCCCTGGTAGATTTAAGGAGGACAATTTCAATACTTTTCTCTTTATTTGAGCTTTGGACAGCATAAGATGGACAAATCCATGTAAAACAACTTTTAAAATAATGTCTCTGTTGTTGAAACCCCATGTATCTGCTTCAGCTCTCACTATCTAATGTATTTCAAGCTGGAAGTAAAAACATTTTGAAATTCCACAACCACAGACTTGTTTTTGGAGGTAAAGGTTCAAGAAAAACACTTGTTGGCACTTACATGTTGGCTTTATTTTTTAGCATTGGACAGTTAATACCACACATTTAATATTATGGTTCTCTCTTTAAGAATGCATAAACAACAAAGACATGAAAGATACATACTAATATGTTTGTGGACTTTGACTGTCTGGGGATTTATTTATTTATATATATTTGAAAAGTAGCTTTTGCGTCCTGTAGGTTACCTTAGCTGGTTTGGATTATTTGGGTGGACCCACAAGCAACACTAACTCCTGGTGGGTTCACAACCACATGAATGCCTTGGACTTTAGATTATTATTTTACATACAAGTAAATGTTTAAAACAGAAGAAAGGGCAAGGTGGAGTTACACACACCAACCAGAGTTTTACAGGGATTCCTGTAGGAATTAAGGTGCTGCTGACTGACATGTTCTGGTAGTCATGGTGTGCATGTACCAACCAGGACCCTCAGCAGAACTTTGTAATTTATTAAGATGTTCATCAGAGCTGTTGCACTTCAGAAACATGCTTTATTGCACAATTTAAATATGTAATGTTTTTTTTTTTATATTTCTGAAAGTGTATTTCATTATTTAATGTAATTTGTATTGTTTTTTGTAACTTAGTTAAACTTTTTTGCTTTTTTTTCACATTTTCCTGACTTAATTAGTTCAAAACTATTAAGACAGTGTGATCATATTAAATTAGTCACCTTGGCAAGAAACCAGTATCAACAGACATTAAGTTTAAGATGGGACTACACAGTTCAAATGAAATGCTACCAAGTGTCCCTCTTGTAATTATAAAATTCTGGAGGGCTCAAATGGGTTTTAGTCATATAAATGATGGGGATTCAATTCTTTGTCATGGCCTTTGCATTCATCTCCATCTGTGATTTCCTCGCAGCTTCATCTTCCTTTTAGCGTGTGTTGCTTGTAAAGTACTTGATTGTGAATTAATGGCGGCCGTTTCAATCGGCTCAGTGATTCAAGTTCGATGCAGCTTTGGCTGAGACTGCACATTGTTTGTAATTACGCTTAGCAGGGATCAGACAGCAAATTATGCAAAATATCAAATTAAATCCAGCTGCTGCTCTGTGTCCCACTGAGGGCTGGAAGAATTGGAGGACATCCGTCAGCATAAAACAACTGGAGCCAGCAAAGCAAAGCCGTTGAGACCTTAGATACTTTAGTATTCTGAGACCTTGAAGAATGTGCAGCACTTTAATGTGGTTCTCTGGTTCTCCTAAAATCCTTATATCTTTATGACACTGTTGCGTACCTGTCTTCTGTTATAATGGTATACTGTACAAACATGTGTAGCTTTGAGTTAGCAACAGTCCAGTTTGGTCTTCAGCCAAGCAAGGCTGTCTGTGATTATTTTGAAATGCTGAAACATTTGTGCAATGTGTAAGTACAACAAATCTGAGATGCCATCTATTTGTTTGCTACATATTTGCACCACTGCTACAAAATTTGAGTTGAGTTGCAATAATGACCAGATAATAACCATACTTAACCTCACTCTACACAATTGAGATTCTCTGTTTGCACTAATAAAGATTCACTCTCCTGGACGTGTTCAATGCTTGCAGCGCCTCCAACTTATAGCAGCCCAGCCTGTTTTGTGATTATATACCATAGAACCCCCTCTAGGAGGCCAAAATGATATAAGTGCAGTACAACTCCCACATCAAATATACCAAAATGAAGGGGATAAAACCAGCTGAAAGCAACACCAGGCATTGTCACCTAAACTAAATACAGTTCAAGGCCCAAGCAGCTATGTTGTATGAAAAAAAATATACAGATTGACAGATGTTCAATTTCTTTCTTCTACTAGCATCCACAACCTCGATATTATCTGAAAGCAGAGACGCCGTTCTACAAAGACTTTTCTCCCAGGGGCGAGCTTCATATTGCTGTACGGTCTTATTTGAATGGGAAAATGTGGGGACATGCTGCACAACTTTTGCAGTCTTTAAGAAAAAAAAAAACTGTTTCAGCAGACGTTTCTATAACAACTGAAAGACCAGATCAAATAATCAATAATTGCTCCTGAAGGGATCACAGAGTACATTATTTGTTAAACCAGCTACAACCAAGTGAATAGATTGACGCTGAAGTAAGTTCTTGCAATTTTAAAGGGTAAGCTAACGCAGCAGTTAGTGGTGATACAGTTTCAGTTTCAGTTTATTTATAAAGCACCAATTCACAACACATGCCATCTCAAGGCACTTCACAAAGTCAGGTACATATATTCCAATTAATCCTAATCATTGAACAGTGCAGTCAGATTCAGTTATTTATTCAAATGGGATAAAAAAGTTTTTCTATCTAAGGAAACCCAGCAGATTGCATCCAGTCAGTGACTTGTAGCAGCCACTCTTTTGGATGAGCATGTAGAGACAGTGGACAGTCACTGGCGTTGACTTTGCAGCAATCCCTCATACTGAGCATGCATTTAGCGACAGTGGAGAGGAAAAACTCCCATTTAACAGGAAGAAACCTCCAGCAGAACCAGGCTCAGTGTGAGCGGCCATCTGCCACGACCGACTGGGTGTTAGAGAGAACAGAACAGAGACACAAAGAGAACAAAGAAGCACTGATCCAGGAGTACTTTCTATGGGAAGGAAAAGTAAATGTTAATGGATGTAGCTCCTTTAGTCGTTTCACCTAGAAAGAAGGAACAGATAAACTCTGAGCCAGTTTTCAAGGTTAGAGTCCGAAAGAGAGCACATATAATTAGTTACAGTAAAAGCTCAGTCAATTGCTATGTCTAGGAGAGAAAAAGGGTTAAACACTGAAAGACAGGGCCATGTGGATCATCTGTAGAGGGTGAGCATTAAGTTGTAGCCAGCAGAAGCTTGGACGATGCCCCCCTCCAGAAAGGTGTCACAGGTAGACACAGAGTCAGGCCAGGTGTAGCTTCTAGGAAGAGAAAACAGAGAGAACAAAGTTAAAAGCTGAAATAACAGCAAATAATACAAAGTGGAAGAGTAGTGTGAGAATGTAGCGAAGAGAGTGAAAGTGTTCATTATGTCCTCCAGCAGCCTAAGCCTATAGCAGCATAACTACAGAGATAGCTCAGGATAACCTAAGCCACTCTAACTATAAGCTTTATCAAAAAGGAAAGTTTTAAGCCTAGCCTTAAAAGTAGACAGGGTGACCGCCTGACGGACTAAAACTGGGAGCTGGTTCCACATGAGAGGAGCCTGATAACTAAAGAATCTGCCTCCCATTCTACTTCTAGAGACTCTAGGAACCACCAGTAAACCTGCAGTCTGAGAACAAAGTGCTCTGTTAGGAATATATGGAACAATCAGATCTCTGATGTATGATGCAGCTAGATCATTAAGGGCTTTATATGTGAGGAGGAGAATTTTAAATTCTATTCTGGATTTAACAGGGAGCCAATGAAGGGAAGCTAAAGTAGGAGAAATATGATCTCTCTTTTTAATTTTCATCAGAACTCTTGCTGCAGCATTTTGAATCAGCTGAAGGCTTTTAACTGCATTTTGTGGACATTCTGATAGTAAAGAATTACAATAGTCCAGCCTTGAAGTAACAAATGCATGGACTAGTTTTTCAGCGTCACTCATGGATAGGATATTTCTAATTTTGGCAATGTTCCGGAGGTGAAAGAAGGAAATCCTAGAAACCTGTTTAATATGGGATTTAAATGACATGTCCTGGTCAAAAGTAACACCAAGGTTTTTTACTTTATTACCGGAGGTCAATTTAATGCCATCCAGGTTAAGTGATTGACTAAGCAGTTTCTTTTTCAAAGACTCCGGTCCAAAGACGACAACTTCTGTCTTGTCTGAATTTAGAAGCAGAAAATTTAAAGTCATCCAAGTTTTTTTTGTCTTGAAGACATGCTTGTTGTCTATCTAACTGGTTGGGTTCATCGGGATTTATGGATAAGTAAAGCTGAGTATCATCAGCGTAACAGTGAAAATTTATTCTATGCTGCCTGATAATTTGACCTATTGGAAGCATATATATAGTAAAGAGAACTGGCCCAAGTACTAAACCCTGTGGTACTCCACAATTAACCCTGGAGTTTAAAGAGGATTTATCATTTACATGAACAAACTGGAATCTGTCAGACAAATAAGATTTAAACCAGCCTAGCGCTGTTCCCCTGATCCCTACAGAATATTCCAGCCTTTCTAAGAGAATATTGTGATCGACTGTATCAAATGCAGCACTGAGATCTAACAGAACCAGTATAGACACAAGTCCATTATCTGAGGGAATAAGAACATCATTAGTGACTTTCAGCAGAGCTGTTTCAGTGCTATGATGAGCTCTGAAGCCTGACTGAAACTCTTCAAACAGGTCATTGCTGTGTAAATGCTCACACATTTGATTAGCAACTATTTTCTCAAGAATTTTAGATAAGAACGGAAGATTGGATATAGGTCTGTAATTTTTCAAGCGAAGGTTTCTTAAGTAAAAGTTTAATTACAGTTACCTAAAACTTGTGGTACCTATCCATTTACTAAGGTTAGATTAATCATATCTAAAATGGGGCTGGTAATCAGAGGGAACACTTCCTTAAATAATTTGGGTGGAATTGGGTCTAACATACAAGTTGAAGGTTTAGATGAAGCTAATATTTCTGCTAACTCAGGAAACTACAGTCATTTGTAGTTTGCAAAACATAATTTAAACTTTAGGAGAAAGAAGAGAGGACAGAAGAGGTAAAGAAACATGGACAATAATCACCTCACTGCAGCTGTGTCCCACCCTCGCCTTTTATTAGAAGTAGGCTCCACGCGTGTGCAGAAGGGTTACGAATGAGTTCATACAACAACCCGTTTGCATTCAGGTTGAGCTTAAAAAATTCAAACATGTTTGAATAGACTGAGGTCAGACACATACTAACAGAGATCTGTGCCAGCTACCCATGCAGACTGTTCCAAACAGTGTGGATAGGTGAAGACTTTGTCCAACAGGAATTTGAAGGTAAAAAATAAGTCTTGAAGGGTGTTCTCGCTTGAGGTTGCGAATACTTTTGCAAGGCAATGTACATTTAAAGTAAGGCTCTACTTCATTGATATCTTATGACAAAAGAAACTCAGTGTCATTTTATTGTATTTGTTTGATACGTGAAATATCAATAAATTTATTGTTAATACCAGATGGAGATGGTGACAACATGAGCTCCAAAAGGGCTGTACCATTATGGCCAAAATGAGTAATGACGCAATACTGATCAATACTATGAATTGTTTATAAGGTTCTTAATTGCTGAACATTTGTTTATCCAATTTATTCATTGATTTAAAATTTAATTGTTTGCACATTTTATATCATTGTTTTTGGCTTTGTTTTAATGGACTTTATGACTATGTGACATGCAATTATTGCATCCATAGCTGTAATGTTTATGTTTTTGATCATTTTACACTTTTACTCAAACACTGGGTGCACTTCATAATTTGTGGCACTGAGACACACAGTTTTAGTGTATTTTACATTTGTCTTGAATGGAAATAAAATTATTGTGAGTATAAATATTTTCCAAAATGGACTCTTTTCTAAGATGAAAATATAGTTTAAAATCAGAGCAGTCAGCTGGAGGCCTTGTGGCACATCTGTGAGCACTATAGGACGCATCAGCTTGCAGCGGCGCCCATAGTGCAGAGGGATAGTTTCGCTTTTGGTTTTCTGCCTGGCAAAGGGAATGTTTCCATTATTAGGAAATTACAGAAAATGCGTAAGTGCAGCCTGTAATTCAAGTCTCCAGTGTGTTAAACGTTTGCTTTCAGACTTAACAGCAAATGAATATTTGCCTGGGGTAGAAACAAAAATCCCAGCCACAATCTAAAGCAGTCTCTGCTAATTGTTTTATCTTTGATTCTGTTTCAGCTGTAGTTTTCTTTAATTTTAAAGTTGAGTTTTCTTCATAACCACCTAACAACTGCAGTTTTTATGGGCCCCCCTTTCACTTTAGAGAAAAAGCTTTGGCATTGTCTGCTTTTATGAATGGAGTATAAGTTTGTTTTACACTTATGTTCCATTGTGTGGGTTTGCATTAAGGTGGGCGGTGGTATTGAGCAACCATCGAGCTGCATGTTGGAAACAATGTTTGAACATGGTGTTCATTATGGACAATCCGTGACTAGCACAGAAGTCCAATAACGAAACACCACTCGGATTCAGATCGGGGAGGCCATTCCTCCCGATCACGCCTCTCCAGGTGTCACTGTCGTTTCGCACGTGGGCGTTGAAGTCCCCCAGCAGAATAATGGAGTCCCCGGGAGGGGCACTATCCAGCACCCCCGACAGGGACAACAAGAAGGCTGGGTACTCCGCACTAGCACTCGGGCCGTAGGCCGTAATGACAGTCAGAGACCTGTCCCCAACCTGAAGGCGCAGGGATGCGACCCTCTCATCCACTGGGGTAAACCCCAACACGAGCAATCCCCGAACCCGGTGGTTGACACCGGCAGTAAGAGACGCTGTCAAGTTGAAGAAGGAGTCCTATCGGCTGTGGTTGGCTTGTGGGACTCCTGAGGGGGATCACACTCCTCAGCCTCCCTGGTAAGGCCTACGCCAGCGTATTGGAGAGGAGAGTCCGGCCGATAGTCGAACCTCGGTTTCAGGAGGAGCAGTGTGATTTTCGTCCCGGCCTTGGAAAACTGGACCAGCTCTATACCCTCTACAGGGTACTTGAGGGCTCATGGGAATTTGCCCAACCGGTCCACATGTGTTTTGTGGACCTGGAGAAAGCATTCGACTGTGTCCCTCGTGATGCCTTGTCGGGGGTGCTCCAGGGGTATGGAATCGGGGGCCCTTTATTAGGGGCCATCCGGTCCCTGTACGAGCGGAGCAGGAGTTTGGTCCACATTGCACTAAGTCGGACCTGTTCCCGGTGCATGTTGGACTCCGGCAGGGCTGCCCTTTGTCACCGGTCCTGTTCATAACTTTTATGGACAGGATTTCTAGGCGCAGCCAAGGGCCGGAGGGGGGTCTGGTTTGGGGACCAGAGGATTTCTTCTCTTCATTTTGCAGATGACGTGGTCCTGCTGGCCCCCTCTAGCCAAGACCTACAGCATGCGCTGGGGCGGTTCGCAGCCGAGTGTGAAGCGGCTGGGATGAGGATCAGCTCCTCCAAGTCCGAGGCCATGGTACTCAACCGGAAAAGGGTGGCTTGTCCTCTTCAGGTTGGAGGGGAGTTCCTGCTTCAAGTGGAGGAGTTTAAGTATCTTGGGGTCTTGTTCACGAGTGGGGGAAGAATGGAGTGGGAGATCGACAGACGGATCGGTGCGGCTGCCGCAGTAATGGGGGCGCTGTGCCAGTCCGTTGTGGTGAAGAGAGAGCTGAGCCGAAAAGCAAAGCTCTCGATATACCGGTCGGTCTACGTTCCTACCCTCACCTATGGCCACGAACTTTGGGTCATGACCGAAAAAATGAGATCCCGGATACAAGCAGCTAAAATGAGCTTCCTCCGTAGAGTGGCCGGGCACTCCCTTAGAGATAGGGTGAGGAGCTCGGCCATCCGGGAGGGGCTCGGAGTAGAGCCGCTGCTCCTCCACATCGAGAGGAGACAGTTGAGGTGGCTCGGGCATCTATACTGGACGCCTTCCTCGGGAGGTGTTCCAGGCACGCTGGAGGGACTATGTTTCTCGGCTGGCCTGGGAACGCCTTGGGCTCCCCCCGGAGGAGCTGGAGGAGGTGTCTGAGGAGAGGGACGTCTGGGCGTCTCTGCTGAGTCTGCTGCCCCCGCGACCCAGTCCCGGATAAAGCGGAAGACGATGAGTACGAGTACGAGTACGAGTATGAGTATGAATATAAAACACATTTTCTAAAAAATATTATTTGACCTAATTTAATTATAACTAAAATACTAGGTACAAATCTATCAACAAGAAGTAATAAGAAATAAAACGTAAACATGGCAGTAGGACTTATGTTAGCAGAATTGATTATTGATAATGTATATTTGCAGATCAACTTCAGACTGTGTGGGAGATGATTCCATTGTTTGATCGATTTGAATGAAGGCTGATTGTGCAGAGGTACACAAGGTGTAGGTAACATCTGCATAACAATTGGCTGTGCAGGATTTTATTGAGGGGTATTAAAGTAAATGGGGATAAATATGAAATCAGATTTTTATTTGTAAAATGTTTTGAAGTTCGTGCATCATGTTTCTTTGACTCTACAATTATGCACTGCTTTGTGTTGGACTATAACAGAAAAGTGACATCAAAATACACTGAAATTAGTTTTTGTATTATACTTAAAACATGTAAAAGTTCCAGGGGTTGAGATACTTTTTAAAGCACGTTACTTGCTGTCCTTCGTTTAAAGAACCATATTTTTCTATTATCTGTGGAAATGTGATTATTTTATTTTTTTGCAAAGTCACAAGCAACATAAAAAAAAATATATTCCTCTGCTCTTAACTGCATACATCCAAGTACATCCTGTCTAAAACCGGAGTTTTGACAGACTTGAGTAATGCAGTAAATGTACTGTTGATGGCTTTTAGAAAAAGGTCATTTGCTGTAGAATACAGGCTGGCAACATATATGATTGAAATTTCAAAGAATGTCCACTTGAAAGCAGAGAGGTGGATGTGACACGGGGACAGCTGAGCCAGGTAATTCTGTCTCAAGTACTGACATCTCTTACAGTGATGTGCGTGTATTTATAAACCAGGGAGGTTTTCCTTCGACATTTGCCAGGTACTTTGCATTTTTTCAGCATCTGCAGAGAGTTACAGCATGTACTTCTTTAAGCAGAAGAACCTGCCAAAACTTGCTTGCACTAAAAACTGAAACATTTTGGGGATTTAATGATTTTGTTTCCAGCACAAAAAGCTTTTCTTGAGCATTTACACGAAGCTATGGCTTTAACAAGTTTAAAAAATGACCCTTTTTCAAGCCTCATGAGTTCATTCAAGCTGCACTGCTGATATTAGAGTCATTTTCAAATTATGTAATGTGAAATTTTCATGCACAATGGGTCCTTAGCTATTCAGACATGAGAGAAATCTTGGCGCTAATGCAAAAAGAACATAATCCTCAGATTCACTCTTAATGGGGTGCAAGAAGACTGACTAATAGGCTAATAAGCGGCATTTAAGAGGATTATGTTTTGTTTCAACTAAATTGGATTATTAACCCCTGATTTTGGACTCTTTGGTGTTGAGCGGGATCATGAGTGAAAGTTCATTTTAGTGATTGTTGCCTGCCGTCAAACAATAACTTCATTACACTCATGTGATCATAAAGTCATGAAGCTAAAAATCTCAGATAAATCATGGGTAAAGGAGAGAGAAAAAAGAAAGAAAGAAAGAAAGAAAGAAAGAAAAAAAGAAAAAAGAAAGAAAGAAAGATCTTCGCTAGATTACAACTAGGACATACAAATAAAAAACCTGTAAAATCTTCTCCTTTTCCCTGCGAAATCTCAATCCATCAGTCTACAGCAGGAGTTTGTATGTTGTGAGAAGGTAAACCTACAATCAAGAAATGTTTGGACACATTTTTTCCTAATGTTATGGATGCATATAGAATTCCTAATCTGTTGTTTAAGTCCATACCAATTAATACATCCATCCACACCATCTTTATTATTTAATAATGGCACCAGTAAAAACACAAAAGCAATTCAAGCAAAATGAAAAATAATTTACTGGGAAAATCCATTACAAGAAAATTAATATCTGGAGTTTGCTAAGTGTGCAAAGGCTGATTTTAGACAGGTGTGGGATAACTAAATGGAGGTAAAAGAGGAAAATAAAAGCAAGGAAGTCAAAAGTTGGCTTGTATATTTATTTCAGAAACAAAGCATGAAATTTTGGACCCCATGTATAAACTGTCTCGGTGGGCCCTCATGCTCACTTTACCAATATGTCTCACTTATATTTTCTCATGGCATATGACAAAAATAATAAAAATCATCTTAGTTTAATCGCCATATTGACAAATTGCCTAATTTCCAGAAGAGAAAAACTAAAGTGGCCAAATGTAATTTAAATTTTTTTTGGAAAGACACTGTGTTGGAATTTGTCCTGCAATAAATGCTCACTGGTAGGTCTATCCATGTGGTTCATAAGCCTTACAAAAACATTACACGCCAACAGGGATACTGGAAGGTAAAATGCAGTTTGCTATACAGCAAACCATTTGGTAGGTTGTGGTTACAAATGTAAATCAGTCATGTTTAGTGTTGGAAATCTTGTTTTATGTTGAAGTTATTCTACTCTGTATCTTATTATCCCATGCAGGCTGGGCAGCTTCTTTTCTATTAAATGCAATTAATTTAGTAATAAGGTAATAGTTGTTAAACAGCCCTTGCTGAGGATCAAATAGTTCTTACAAGACATTAAATCCTACTCAAATACACCAACAATAGCTCATATAGTAGTTAGACTCTGTCTTGCTCCTCATTGATTGTGGCCTTAAATAATGAATTCAAGTTGGACTATTTGATTTGACCAATGTTCAAACTCTGTTAATTTACAGCAGGTCATTTGACACAACCATTACAGTTTTGAGGTTCATTGTATTAAGTTTTTTAACTAACTCGATGACAGTGGCATCTCCACAATCATAAGATTACAAGGAATCCACAGATACTAAATATATCATGATCAATTACGAGAAAAAGGGTAAAAAATCGGTACGATGTTAAACTCTTTTTTACTGCAACATCTCACTGTCAAATAAAAAATAATTTTCTGGTCTTCTTCTGTGTTTCTGGGGCCTCATTGCAGCTTCTTATCTAAAGATGTGACTTTTCTACCCTCTTCTCTTCTGGCTGTCAAATTGCTCTATATGTAACTGAGTTTAATCAGTTGTTTTTCAAAGGGAAATGATCAGATTAGATGGCTAGAAGTTTAAACATAAAAGTGAAGCTTACCATTAGTCAGACAAAACTAATATCTGGATTCTTAAAGCAACTTCAGTTCAGTTCATGCAAGAGCCTTTACATTACTATCAGTTTTACATTAGACATTATTAACACAGAGTGGATGGTTATATATATGGCAGCGTAGCCTCACAATCCGTTACAATATTGTTCTGTGTAGAAGACAGACAACATGAGTGTGTTACATGTACCATGAGTCCATGATGTTTGGACACGTGGATCTTAAATAATAATTTCAACAACACTTAAAAATTTCAAGTAATATAATCGAACAATAAATACTGAGAAAAGACCTTTTATTTTTTTAACCTTTAAATTGTATATAAAAAATGCAATGTCTGTTGAGGAATACATAAGGATATCCCACAAAAACTGAAAACTAAAAAACAGGGTCATCATTGGGTCTTTTAACGGGATTATGACCCAAAATAGAAATGGTTCGCCTCACTCAACCTTCATCCATCGCCATCTGAGACTTGTGTGAAACTTGTGCGATGAGCAAAAGAGATGAGAACACAGTGTTACACAAAATGTTATTGGAGGAGACCATTTTTGTGCTGCTGTGGTGAAAGAATTATTTTCAGGCTTTTCCTTTACCTTTAGAGCCAACAGTTTCAGAGGGTGATGTACATGCACAATATAATGGACTTGAAAGATCTCTGTGACCTGATTTGATGACAGCTTCTAAGTGTAGAAAATGTGTTGATCATTTTAAGATATTACTGAGATATTTTCACAGATTTTATCTGCGCTTCGGTGTGCTTTGTTGTTTGGTTATTAACACTCTTTGCATTTGATTATTCATGTTCTTGCTTTGATTGCTTCCATGCTGAGTTGTGCATTTATCACTGGGCTTGTGCAGTAAATTTGTTCTTTAAACTACATTCCTATGTTATTTTTTAACTGAGTGGTGGGTGTTCATTATTATTCAAGAAACCAGCCAGTTTGAACTTTTCACATGGATCAAGAAAGTGGCACAGACTCAATGCTTTACTTAAAAGCTTTGCATGAGCTTGTCAGGTTTTACTTATTGTACTTTTTTCTAAGTGCTTTTTTACATCTCTGATTCATTGGCTGAGAATTTCTCAGAGGAAAATTTTATTTAAAGTAAGATCCACAGGCAAACCACTGAACAGATCATGGAATATAGTTTCTGGAGGTAAATTGTATTAGTATTCTCAAGGGTTTCTGCCTGCAACCTCAATACATATATTCACACACGATAACAAACAGGAGCTGACCGGAGAATTTTGGTATGTATCAAACTCCAGCTTTCGAGGGCCAGTGTATTGAAACTTTCAGATATGCCGGTTTTGAACCTTCTGGTTGGTTTTATATTGTTTATGCTTGGCAGATTAATGTGACAGTAAGTAACTCAAAGTGGACCATAACTATTAAGGCGCCCATAAATAATAGTCCGTTTGTGTGGTAGCTCTGCCATGTAATATCAAGCTATTTGGTGTTTACTCCGCCACTCCCTCAATGATAGCTTTGATAGCCTGGTAACCTTAGACAGCATTATGGAAATATAAATGCTGGATTACAAAGACACTCTAAACACCTATATACAGTAGCTTTTTGGATGCAGATTCAGCATAGCAACATTATTATATTAATTTTAAAGTAGCATGGTGCACTGAAGTACATGGAGGGAAATAATTTGTGATGGATGCATCTGTTGCCAGCACATGAGTAAAATTGGTCAGTAGTCCGGGATTTAACATTAGGCCCTGACTCTGGAAGAGACTGAACAATGTCACTTTGAGGCTCTGATATACTGTTCACATCATTGCCAGTGATGCCCTTGACTGTCTTACTGCCCCCTCCCCATGTTAGCTATCCAAACAAGCGGCTCCTGATTAGCTGATATCATGCAGCCCTTTTCTTTCCTCTCTCTTAGCTGTCCTTGGATTTACATGAGATTCAAAGTCTCAGAGTCACAGTACAAATTAATGAATGCTGATTGCTGTGGGTTTTTAACATTATTTTTTATCAGCCTCACTGTTAAGACTTTGAACCAGTTAATTATTGATTGTAATAATTAGAGTAATAAACTCCCCATAAGATAATTGGTGTGTGAAACTTGTTTAACATCTTATTTTATTATCTACTTCATTGTCTGATTGGCATAACAAACAACAGAGAGAGCAGAACATGTTGCAGAAAGATCACATTATGATGCAATATTCAAAGAGCTTCTGAGAAGATTAACAACATTTTACTAAACTTTAACCAGTTTAAAATGAAACTGAAAACTATATGCAAATACACTACATCCTGTTTAACATGCTAAGTGTTGGTAATTGCCTCCCCTGAGTCCTTATGCTATATCAAAACAGATGTATTAGAAAACTGACAAAGTGACTGACATTAGGGCCTTGGAAGGATTAATGAGTTTAATTCCAGGGTACAAGGACAAATACAAAAGGAGACAGGGGACCAACACCAGAATGTAAAGTTTTCAGCTGCCAATCACACAACTATTGACACACAAAGTCAGCATAAAAACAGGAAATGCATGCCAGAAGCTTACCATTATGTGCTGAACAATTAAAAAGTAAGGATAACATAACTGCTAATGTCATGAAATAACTGAAAAATCTAAAATACACATATTGGACAAATATACCACAAAGAAAAAATACTAAAAAATCAACATGGACAACATACCTTCCAAAAACTGAGTGTGACTATTTTCTGAAGGCATTATAGATAGCAAAAAGACAAACATGTGCCTAATTAACTTAAAACGACTGTACTGAGTACTGAGACACAAAATTGACTCAGAAATTAACCTGAAATGTCGTTTATCCAACAAAGATGAAGAAAGCACTCCTGACACAAGTAAAACACATCTGTATTTTTTTGAAGATGTTACACTTGATTTAGGACCATTGGAAAATAAATAACTCACTTGAAATTAACTCTTGTAATGTAACAAATTGTTATTTGACTTCTGACCATCTGTGACACTGGTGATGACCCTGCAACCATTTGTATCAACAGGGGAAACTAAAGTAGACCATTTTACACAATCTACACATTTTTATACAAAAATGACTACTTCTCAGACCAACAGATTAGTTAAAAACGAATCAAAAGGAAAAATATATGTTCGATTTCAACATGACCTAGATACTGAATTTGTCATGATTCTCCTGTGTTAGGTTTTGAGTTTGACTTCCTTATCTTTTTCTCTGCATTGTCTTCTTTTTAGTGCATTTATAGAAATGTACGTCCATGACTCATTTTTGTGTTTAGACATTTCTGTTACTTATCTGGACTCCATGCTCATCTGTGTTAGTTAGCCTCCCTCCTTCAGTTGCCCTGCATTCTCCCTGTCACCAGCTGCTCTATATTTCTACTGATTTTTGCTTTATTTGTTTGTAAATGGCAAATTAAAAATAATCTAAAATTCTTCTAAATATTAAAATTAAACTCTCACCCACTAACGGCTGGAGAGAGGTACTAGCTACCCTCCAACCCTGCAAGGACAAGCCGGTATAGACAATGGGTGGATAGATGGAAGGAATAAAGCTGACTTTAATTTATTTAAAGAAATATGATAGTTGTAATCATGCAGAGGAATGTCATAATTTAATGTTGCTAGCTCAATCGTTTTTGCTGCTTGTGTTTGTTCTGGATCCATAATTCATGTACACTAACTACAAATTATCCATTATCGAAGAGCAATTTTTTGTGTGTGGTTGTTAAGACATCCCATTATTTGGTTGACTCTGCTGAGTCAGCATAGAAACTTTATACATTAGACATAACTGCTAGACCAAATGAGAGAGGTGCATAAACAACCCTTTCCTCCATTTATTTAATGCTATATGTTAAGTAAACAATGCAAAGGTCAAATCTGGACAATTTAAATCAGATGTTATTAGGTTTCTGGCAAATGGTGGGTTATGGCATTTAGTGGAAGGGGGGGTGGGTGGGGTGGTTGGGGGGTGCCAAATTCAGCTAAGGGCCCCCATGCAATTGTAGGCCAGCTGTGGCTGAAGTGTCACATTTTTGGCACAGCGTTTTGCTCCTGGAACACAGGAAAATGTTTAGAAACGGTGTAGTCTGAATTTATGTTGGTAGGATGAGTGACTAATCTTATTAAGTATGATCAGTGAGGTGTTCTTACATGTAGGGAGTGGTACAAGCAAAAAGGAAAAAAAAAAGTAGCTACATGACTTCAAAGAGCTTGACATTTGAAAATAATCCAAGTAAAATCCAAGCCCACCTGTAAAGAAGCAGGACCTTTCTTTTCTTTAGATGAAAGACTCACTGTTACAGCTCCTCAGGCAAACTTATCTAACACATCTAAGGGTTGTAATTATCACAGCATGCTTTAGCAAGATATATACATGGGCCTGCTGTGATGGATGATTTGACTTAAATTGCTTAAGTAATCTTTCACACCTTTGAAACATGTGGCTATAAGTTTGTGAATTACCAACTCCATTTATTATATGAAACTGAAAACTGGCTTTGGTGACACTGCCATGTAAAATCCTGCTCCAATTGATCTTCACCTCGCGGTGGGTTTTGATTTAATTTCCAAATGCGTCTCATGACAGCAAATCAGCCACATTAAAAAACAGGTTGAGAAAATCAAGTGCCAAGTCATTACATAAGCAGCATGAGCCAGGAGTATGAGTGTGCAGATCCCTCACATGTTACTTCATTAAGAGCTCAGGCCTGAACCTTGTCTCTAATTAGATCTGTCAGCTCAAAGCCCAGTATGTGTGGGAAGGAGACCTGCTGAGCAACTGAAATCCATCATGGGGATGGAATATCCACACAGCATTACTGTGTGTGAAAAAAGAGGTGGAAGCTGGACTAACCTTGCTTTTTTAATAATGCTGGGTATGATTGCCAGCAAACATTTAGCGCACAAGATTATCGCGGTGCTAGTGTTTACTATATATGCAATATCCTCATCTATTTGTAAATCTCAGGCCTGGCATTGATTCTGCAGCTGACGTCCCTGTGCCATATCAGCTGTATGACTAAACAAACAGCTGTCCATTCACTGTCACTCTCCTTAAACACTCTCACCAAGCTTGATGTCAGTTGCCAGGACAACACTTTTCTTCATCATGCTTTTTATATTTTAACAAATGACGTCAAACTATAAGAAAGGAAGCTATATTCATTTCCCAAGTGGAAATTCTCATATTACAACGAAGTTAAAATGGATGAATGAAACAACATACCTGTTGTAGTACACTGCCTTACAAGATAATTAAATTACGGACATTTTTCAGCAACAAAAGCTACATGTGCAGTGCCACCGAAAGTATCCACACCCATGAACATTTTCATAGTTTGTCATATTGCAACCACGTATTTTATGTGACACAGCAATCGAGAAGTGGAAGGAAAATAACAGATAGTTTTCTATATGTTTTCCTTTTAGAAAAAATAAATGAATAAAAAATTTTGAAAATGTGGTATACATTTTATTTCCCCATTTTACTTTGACACCCTTAAATAAAATCCATTGCAAGAAAATCAATTTCCTTTAGAAGTCATCTAATCAATAAATAGACTCCATGTGTGTCCTGTTTAATCTCAGTTTTAATCCAGCTGTTCTGTGAAGGCCTCAGAGGTTAGTTAGAGAACACCAGTGAACAAACAGCATCATGAAGACTAAAGAACACAGCAGGTGGCTGTCCACATAAACAATCAGAAAATCAGCCAAGAGGGCGAGCTCATCTCTGGCAGAGCTGCCTTTACCTAAAGCTCTGGTGGGAGAAACTGTTGACAGGACACCTATGTTACTAGTCATGCACTCCAGAAATAATTTTTTTATTGAAGAAAGTCAAACAGAAGTCCTGTTTAATGTTTGCCACAAGCCACTTAGAGGACAAAAGACATATGTAGAAGAAGGTTCTCTGGTCAACTGAGATAAAACCAAACTTTTTTTTACTTATGCCCAATGTTGGAAAACCAACACTGTACATCACCCAGAATACGCAGGGATATGAAAACTTGTTAGAGCTTGATGTAGCTTAAAACTGGGAAATCATGGAAGTAAAGGCGCTTCAGGTTAAGATGGAGGTTCACCTTCCAGCAGGCCAACAAACCTAAACATACATATAAAGCCCCAATGGAAAAGTTTAGCTCAAAGCATTTTTTTGTGTTAAAATGGCCCAGTTAAAGTCCAGATGTAAATCTAAATCAGAACCTATTGCAAGACTTGAAAATTGATGTTCGGAGACGCTTTTCATTCAATCTGGCTGAGCTTGACCAGTTTTGTAAAACCAATAAGCAAATGTTTGATCTCTAAATGCAAAGCTGGTACACGGATGTCAGAAATTAGGTGTAAATGCAACAAAGTACTGACATAAGGAGGTTAAACATAAATGCACCCCACACTTTGTCAAACTTTGTAAAGAAATGTTAAAAACAATAAACCAAAATCCTCCTCTTCATGATTATGTGCTACTTTGTTTATCATAAAACCCAACTAAAATGTAAACATGACAAAATGTGAAAAAATAAGGAGTATGAAAATCATTGGAAGGCACTTTGTTTATTTGTTAACCACATTAGACCAGAAACCTCTGGCTTTGCTTTTCTGTGGAATCATTTTTAATTATATGATTACATGTCAGCAGATCCTGGTCTAGCGTTCTCCCTTCTCTCACCACCCTGAACTGGGCCTGGCAGTTTATAAACCCATTAAAATCAGATTTTCTCCTTCAGAGTCCCTAATGCCAGAAGATCTAGGCACATATTTTTTGCCATCTGTAATATTCCTCAGTTTCTCTCTATGACAGTTTATGCTAACCACAAAGACTAAGGGCCTGGACTTCCCAAAGAGTTGTCATCAGGATTTACCCTTGTCATGACAAACAGAAGCTCCCTTGCCATTTTTTTAATCCCCCAAATGTTTTCTTTGATTGACTATGCCTGAGCTGGAGGCAGAGAGTCATTTAAACCTTTACTTTAATTGGAATTTTCCTGTAAATCCTGAAAGTTTTAGCAGAAATAAATGAGGTCTTAAAACTGTCTCCTACAAAAGAACAGTCGTTACTTTTTAATTACGTACAGCCTTTGCAGAGGGTTAAATGACATGTGCAACTAATTTTTGCATAGCCAGCATTTGTTTTAAACTATGCTAACAGTATTCTGCGTTGAATTCCAAAGCTATTAGAATGGATACTGAATATTCCCAAGTAGCACTAATTTGATTATCCCTAAATTTTACTTAACTACATGTATCAAACCATTTTGATGAGGATAATGTAGACTTTTAGATGTTAATGTATGTCATAAATCAGAGATTGGATCTTTATAACTTCTACAGTGGACATGCAGACTGTCTTATCATTAATGTATTTATATGATTTTCATACAGCAATTTCTTGAGTACCAATCCTTGAAAATCAAGAAAGAAATTAGTAAAACAACAGTGGTAAACCTGTTAATTGATACTTATATTTGATCTGAAAGTGTTCAAGTTCATTGATCGGTGCATTACAGATATTTGCTACAGAGTGAATTAGAACTGCTATAATTATAGTCAGTGAATAAACAACAATACTCATTTTTTATAGCTTTTATTCTTGAGTTCTGTTCTTTGTGCATTTGGTTTTCTTTCGCTTAGAGTGTGCACTGCAAGTGTGAAAAAGCATTCATCTCTTACTGATTTCTTCTGTTTTAAGCTCTTTTTGAAATGACATTTCCAAATTATTATGAAAAAAAGCAAAAAACAACCTGGTCCTATATGAAAAAGTGACTCCCCCTAACCCCGTTAACTGCAAGTGTTTGTAACAACTGTCTTTTCCATCACTGTGGATTAACTTTAATCTACTCTTAATTGTTTAAATTTAGCCACATAGGAGAGTTTTCCAGCATAAACAGCCTGCTTTAGTGCATGCCACAGCATCTCAAACGGATTTCAGTCCAGACATTAACTAGGTCACTCCAAAACTTAATAACCTTTAATAAATTTAATTTTCTGAACAAATGTTCTGTTTCATGCCTTAGCCAGTAAAAAGATATCTAAGTGGTTTAATGCCATCACAGATATAGAATTTGCTAATTTTATCTACAAACAGTCATATATATTTTTTTGTTTTGTTCATGGAACAATCAGAAACGTTTACAATTAGGTTTAGACAATCAAACATCTCTTCTGTTGCACTGTCAAATGTTTGTCAGTTATTTTGCAAAATGACTACACGTTTACCTCAATTCCTATGTTTTTTTCTGTTCATACAGTCATTGCAGCCTTTGGTGTCCAAATGGATCTTGAATGGATGTTGTAATTTAGCTGCGTGTCCCAATTGTATGCAGCCATTTTCTCTGAGATCTTATTTAGTTTGGTGACAATGCGAGTTTTAATGTATGGAGAGTATAATGTGGTTATGGGATGCTTGTGGAATGAACTGAAGAAGACAGAGTTTGGTAACATTTTGCAACAAACCATCAACTAATGAGCAACTGCATGTAAAGACAGGCTGAGAGCATCAAATACCAATTTTACCAGTTCAAGCCTGGGACATGATTGAGACAATCCAGACTTTGAAAGAATAAACCTTAATTTGCACAACTTTTACATATGGTCTGCTATCAGGCTGCTTCATGCAGTAATTACACCTGGTTTTCACAAGATTGTCTACTGATAGCAGGCCGAACATCAGCTGGCCGTCAAACACACAAACACGCATTACATTTTCTCATCATCTGTAATGAACCTTTTATGGGCAAAGTCAGTAATTTGCAGCACAAGCGTACAGTGAGAATATCACACAGCACTGTTCAGTCCCTTATCTGAAAACACAAAAAGTATGTCCCAACAATATGTCTACCCGCACCTGGCTATCCTTCTGTACAGACAGATCAGGCAGGGAGAGCATTAATCAGAGAAGCAGCAAAGTGGTGCATGGCAACTCTGGAGGAGCTGGAGAGGTCCACAGCTCAAATGAGAGAATGTGGTAACAAGACAACTATTTGTTATGATTCCTTAACTCTTGTCTTCATTGAAGTGTCAAAAACATTCAGCCAGAGCTGAAGTTCAATGGTTTACATTGGTGCATTTTCATCTGTTAGAATGGCCCAGTCAAAGTCCAGACCTAAATTCAATTGAGAATATGTGGCAAGATGTGAAAATTGATGTTTGCAGTTGCTCTCTTTCAAAAATGTCTCCAGATGTGCAAAGCTGGTACAGACATAGCTCAAGAGACTCTAAATAAAGGTCCAAGGTGTATGAATAGTTTTGCAAAGCACCTGAGATGTTGTTCCTAGTTTCTTCAGAAAATAGGCAAAAACGTTTCGGTTTTCCAGAAAACTATCAAGTTATAAAAATCTATTTTCAGGTAAGCTTAAAATGAACTAAACTGACTTGCTTGTTTTTTTTTTTTTAAATGTTGCTCCATTTCATCTCTTCATTCATCATCTGCAACGTTTTCAAACCACTGAACTCTCATCTAGCCACTCACTACTTTCTGTAGAACCTCAATGACGTTTAACAACGCCAGACGTTCTCCGCTTCATTTGTTGTATTGGGACAGTTTTATTCATCATCATGTTTTTTTCAGACCATTCAGTTTCATTACTCACATGCTGACTTGTCTTTTGTGGCTCAGCTGATATATGGTCGGGGAGGTCATTATACATTTCTTATTCTAAAGACAGGTACTCTGATTTAATGCATCATTATTCTTCTAATTTCCAGGCCCCCTTAAATCAACTCCAGCCTCTGAGTAACCACTTTAAAGTCCTGGGATGTCTGCCCATTTTCCAAAATCAAACCTAAAACAGGGAAGCCTCACTGGCACACATATTATATCCCTGGAGATTTAAAAGACATCCCACCCCCCCAACTGTTTGGTATCACAGACTGTTTTTCTGCAGGGCTGTGCCCAATGATTGCTGGAGATAGGCACTAGCCTCTCCCCCACCCCCTTGACCCTGCAGGAATAACTGGGTATGGACAATGCATGAATGGATAGAAATCGTTAGTCCTTATTCATTCAATCAAGATACTCAGCTGCTAAGTTCATTTATTTTGTGTCATACTGGTAAGCTGCTGATATTATTTGTTTATTTCTCTATAAAATAAAACGAATGCATTTTTATCTTTCAAGACTGACCACTATTTATTTATGTATTTTTTTTATTTTTAGGCACTTTTCAATCAAGCTAGAGTGCTTCTCTGTTAAATGAGTTAGTCATTTGTATCATTTTTGAAACAGCTGAGTGAATATCTTTCAAGGATAGCAATTTTATTTATTTATTGACAGGAACTGTAAGTTGTGTTTTCTTTCATTGTTGGGGTTTTAGCTTGGATTTGTGAAAGCACATGGGTATAATTCCTTTTCTATCTTATTGTCTGACAGTATTGCCCTCTGTAGCTTCTGCTTTATGAACATATTTGCTTGTTACCAATAGTAACTAATTAGTAGCCGTATACTACCGACTGTTATAAAGCTCAAATTAAATCTAAATTTCAAATAATTTGTATAGGTTATCTTTTGATTTTACATTAAGTATTTGAGATTTGATTGTTTTAAAGGTTGTATTAAAAATAATTGTTATCATTGAAGTCCTTAGCATTGCAACATTGCACTTGGCAGAAGGGTTGTGGGAAGAGAGGATAAAAATGTCCTCAGAGAAATTCATGGAATGAATCACATGGACATAAAGATAGGAATCACACAAGATCTCCAATAAATTTAACTAAGCTAATGTCCACTATGTGTAAGTGAAAAGATGATTTCAGTTATTTTCATTCTATGCTGATAAATTGGTTATGGACAAATTAATTAGAAATAGATAACTAGAATGAAAAGCGGTTCCCTCTTGCGTCATTAAAGTAAAATCAATGACAAAGTGTATTGTTCTATTCCCTTGATGCTAAACAGTTTACATTCTCAAAAGATCAATAAGACTTTAGAAAAGCTCAAAGCGGGCGATAACATCCGCTCAGAGATGCCTTTTGATATGGGCAATAAAAAGCACATGTTTACAGCGCCGAGGGTGATTTTCTAGGAATACGTTGGCGGTGCTTTTAGTGCGTCTCCTGAGCAAGCTTATGGCTCAAACATTTTATGTGCCGACAAATGCATTCACCCATTTATTCCCAGAGCAGCTTAAAAGGGTGAGTGGATGGTTTTGTGTGTGTGTGTGTGGGGGGGGTTTGGACCCCAATCCAAATTAATAGAAATCACAATTCAAATTAATAGAAATAGATGCTTGAAATATACCACTTTGTGTAAATAATCTAAACAATAAATATTAATACTTTTTAGATGCATATATGTATTTTTATGCATAGAAATTGTTTCAAATGTTCGTGATATAAAACAGCTCTGAAGTTATCTCCCTACCTAAGGGTGATTCGTGCTGCAAAGCCGATAGTGTGCATGGCCACCAAGTGGTGGTGATGAGTAAGGCTTTTTTATTGCTCCTGGCGAACTGGGGACCCTATAATAGAGGCTCATATGCTACGTTACTGCCCATTCTGAAAATTCTCAGCAGAGATGATGTAGAGCTTCAATGGTCACTTATTTTTTTAAACTCCAGTTTTAATCTCCAGTCTGTTTAGACTTTCGGAGCAAAAGACCAGAGACTGTCATTTTTAAAAAGCACATATTTTAGGTTTTTATTTTTGTTGTTGTTTTGGGGATCACAATGAGCAGGTGAGTGTAATAATATACTTTATAATTGTGTTTTATTGTTTTGCAGATTCACTGTTTTGATCTCAGCATCTCATACTTAAAAAAACATTTTTTTCAGTTTTTTCTGTTTGTAGAGTAACACCTATCTTGTTTGTTCTCCTCTCTTTTTACAGACTATGGGTGACGTCGTAACAACGTAAATCCCCTTTGTCAACTGGGAATCATGAACTGACCCTGATTATACCTTGGCACCCGTAAGGACGCAAGGAAGACTTAGGCTCTCACGACCCTCTCCAGGTGACCAAACCATTGCAAGACCACACACAGCCTTCTCGCATCTGCAGGGAGGAAGAGACTGCGGCAATGGAAACTATTTCCAATGAAAGTGACATCTGGCAACTAAACGAATCTTGGAGAAACTCCACCCTCCTGAACGGTACTAGCGGACTCAATCAAACGAACCCCCTGAAGCGGAATGAGGAGGTGGCGAAGGTGGAGGTGACCGTGCTCGCTCTGGTGCTTTTCCTGGCGCTTGCAGGGAACCTATGCGTCCTGCTGGCCATCCACACCACCAAACACAGCCAGTCCCGCATGTATTACTTCATGAAGCACCTGAGCATCGCCGATCTGGTCGTGGCTATTTTCCAGGTCCTCCCCCAACTTATCTGGGACATCACGTTTCGCTTCTACGGACCAGATATTTTGTGCAGGTTGGTGAAATACTTGCAGGTCGTCGGGATGTTTGCTTCCACTTACATGTTGGTGTTAATGTCCGTAGACCGCTGTTTGGCCATATGTCAGCCTCTCCGCTCTCTGCACAGAAGGAAAGACCGCTTTTATGTGATATTTTCTTGGGTCCTGAGCCTGCTCTTCAGCATCCCGCAGATGTTTATCTTTTCCCTCAGAGAGGTAGGCTCGGGAGTCTACGACTGCTGGGGCGACTTCGTGAAACCCTGGGGAGCCAAAGCATATATTACATGGATCAGCCTCACTATCTACATCATCCCGGTGGCCATACTGAGTATTTGTTACGGGCTGATCAGCTTTAAGATATGGCAAAACTTTAAGATGAAAACAAGACGCGAGCAGTGCATAAACCTGACACCCAAAACCTGCAAGAGCAACACGCTGGCCCGGGTGAGCAGCGTAAGGCTCATCTCCAAAGCCAAGATAACCACCGTGAAAATGACTTTTGTGATTGTGGTGGCATACATCGTGTGCTGGACCCCCTTTTTCTCAGTCCAGATGTGGTCTGCGTGGGATCCAGCTGCACCCCGTGAGGGTAGGTTGATCAAGAAGGCTCTTATAAAGAATGCGCGCTGTGCGCAAAAAGGTGGCTGTGCGCTACATGGCGCATTACGCACTTAGAATACTTAAAAACAACAACACAGAAACCGTCATCTTCCTTTTGCACATGTTTCAAACACTGTTACCAACACATTTTATAACTTATTATTCATCTGGCTTAAGAAGCTTAAGTTTCATCTGTTGCAACAAAACTGGACATTTTCGGGTCTCCACAAATATTATTTTTCAGAATGCAGTGTGTTTGTGCCCTGTGACATAGTAATCCGGAGCATTTATAACCAGATTAACACGAGTGTTTTGTGTTTGTATCAGATGTTTCGTGATAGTCTGTAGCACATGAAATCTAAAATAAGTAAAAGCTAAAATTGTTGTATCTTAACACACAGATAAAATAAATTCCAATTAATAATTTTGATTGTTAAATATTAAAATAGGTATAAATTGTTGTATGTTTATATACGTATAGATACTTGTTTTATTTATTCAATGCATTTATTAATTTATATTTCTAGTTTTTAATATTTTAACTTATTATTTATTTAACAGATTGTCGCACTTTTGACCCTTGGTAAATGTCCTGTACACAAAAATGTTATAGTCTCCTTATTTTTAATTAATGCAATATAAATAACACATTATGCATGACTTAAAACAACATGATCAATTGTGTTTTTTGAAGAACAGGACACATACAGAATTTTATAACTTTCCTCCTACCCTCCCTGAGCTGCAGAGACCTATTGATGGCTAATCATTAATCAAATTAGTGTGCACCACCTCGCATCAGGCAGCTTTGGTGCCTGTGGGGGGACTTTGACATTTAACCACAATAAGCGACTAACAGCCACCTACTGCATGAGGTCTACGCATCAACTGTCAGTGACCACACTTAATTTTATGCTTTGTCTTGTTTTTTATTCTTTTTTGCAAAGGTGTGGAAGTAAATTAAATTTAAAACAATGAATCATTAGAATGCAGCAATATTTTGTGGAAAATTCTAAAAAGAAAAATGCTTTTGCTATTTACAGAAAAGAAATGCAAAGCACGTTTTTTAAGCTTCCATCACTTAACCCAGGAAATATTTGTGAATTAATAGTTGAAAACAGAGCCATAACGTGTGCACAAGACAACTATGAGCCTCGAAACTATTCAAAGTATAAAACAGTAATCTTGGGAGGTTTCGTTTTGAGCACAGAGACATAACATTTTTAGCAGTGTTGGTTCTTGCATGTTTTTACCCTGAGCCCCGTTTCTCTACAAACACAACCAAACAGTACACTCTGCAGATGGAGCTTTGGGCGTCATAGAATTCCAACCTTTTTTCAAGTTAACTTATTATTACCATGAGGAACTAAAGACGTGCTATGTTTATTAGGTCTTTGCAGTTAGTATAGTTCAGTCCAAGTTTGAGCCGACTATATATTGAGTTTTAATGCTTGTCCCCACATAAGGTGGTCCTAATGCCAGAAAACATTGAAATTACTCTTTTTGTGGGTTTCCACAAACAGAGCTTTAGCTTTGACCAGTGTAAGTATTTTAAGTTTTGAAATAGTGAGGATGAAATTCAGTGCACATTTCCTTAATGAGATACCAGCTTCTGCAGTGCCCAGGCAAATTATCTTACATGCTTACACTCTGCGTGACACAGGGGGCGCCCACTCGCCATTGACTGTAGATGAAAAGGAACAGAAACACTGATGGATGTCTAACTTTTTTCCAGTGCGTCTGGCACCCTTTTGACATGGCGCCCTGGGCAATGCTCATATCAATAACCACCACTGATTTTAATGTATACTAGAAAAGAGCACTCTGCCACTGCCAAGGCCACTGCATGTTGGCTGCTGAGAGGGTGAGGAACCATGTGGGAACTCCAAGCTCTCGCATCGTGGTCTGGCAAGGACAAACAATCCCTCGAATAGGTCCTAGATCCAGATGTCCAAACACCAAAATCGAATGATCTGTTCCTTGTCTGAAAATTTCTTCATGATCCGCTCATAACTTTTTGGGATAAACTATATGGTCAAAACTATTTGTATGTCTACTTTTACATGTACATGAACTTTGATGAGATCCTACTCTTAATCTATAAGGTCCAATTTGTTGATGGACCCACCGTGACCAGCAATAGCAACTTTAACTAGGCTGTAAACATCTTCCACAAGGTTTAGGAGTGTGTTCATATTTAGATGAGAAAACTGGAATTGCAGCCTCTGCTCTAATTTATCCCAAAGGTGTTCAAGAAGGTTGAGGTCAGGACACCAAACTTTATACACCTGCAGCCAAGAGATTAAAACACCAAAATTCATTGATTTGGTGGTGTGACCTAATAGTTTTGGCAGTATTGTGTATTTTGCAAACAAATGGGCATAAAACATAATATCCTTGTTAATAACAATTTCTTTTCTGACAGGTTTGTTTAAAATTGTTCGCACATCTCAAACTCAGAGCCACCCCAACGCATAGGCAAACTAAACTGCTGCTAAGGCCTCACCAGGTCAGCAGGGGGCGCTCAAGAGCACTTTACTTATTACAAAGACTGTAGAATTGGATTAAGGTTTTTTTCTAGAATGAGCTCATATTTTACTTTATAGGTTGATCAGTAGCTATTTTAAAATAATCCCAAATTCTTTGAATATGAAATAGTGAATTGTTTAGTAATTCAAAGAATTTACAAGTCACTATTTGTAAGAAAAATGGTAAAGGTTTGATCATTTAATGCTGTGTGTTTTATTTTTTCTACTGCTTGAGTCATATTTCATGGACACTAGCTGCAAATTAATTTATCAATAAATGTAAATTTACTGTGCTTGTAAACACAACCAGTTTTTACCAACTTGTTTTAATTTACTTAATTAATGATTTAATACAACATATATGATGATCACGCTTGGACAATTTATTTAAGATATTTTTTGGTACAGTGGGGCCCCTTGTTAAATTCTGCTAAGGGCCTCTTGCAATTTTGGACCAGCTCTTCCACATATCAGCCAGTTTGATGCATTACAAGCAAAGACACATTGCTTGATGAAAAAGTCATTGGCTGTGACACTACATCTTGCTGTGATATTTAGAGGAACAGTGGCCAGGGAGACGAGAAACAAAATTGTTTTAGTGTGTGGAAAAAGAAGAAAATGATTAATCCATTTCCTGTTAGGGAGGGTGAATTAGTGCAGAGAAGGAGGCTGAGTTTGGACGTCAGCGACACTTGATAATCACAGAGTTTGGCAGCAACGTGTGCCAATGTTTGTGTACAAAAGGAGAGCAGGAGTGTCATCTGTATGTTCAGATAAAGAGTTAATTAGAGGCAGCCAGCAAGCCCAGAACAGACAGCTCAGGAAATAAACCTCAGCCAATCTGAAACATTTCTGTGTTACAAAAACATGATAAAATATATCAGTAAAGATTTAATTATGTCAGTTTCAGTTGAGCTGAGAGCTGAGAATACTCGTCTGGCCTGACTATGTCTCTCGGCTGGCCTGGGAATGCCTCGGACTTCCCCCAGAGGAGCTGGAGGAGATGTCTGGGGAGAGGGAAGTCTGGGTGTCTCTGCTTTGACTGCTGCCACGACCATGTCCTGGTTTCATTTAAAAAAATATATATGATAGACCCCGTTATTGTGATCACTCATTAAAAACAACAGTAAATACTCATCCTTAAAGGTAATCAGAAGCTACTGGTGTATTCATTCAGGTTTGAGAAAATAGACTATATGGATGGGAATCTTGTCAGTCAGTCAGTCATTTTCTGCCGCTTATTCCATAGTGGGTTGCGGGGGAGCTGGTGCCTATCCCCAGCAGTTTATGGGCGAGAGGTGGGGTACACCCTGGACAAGTCACCAGTCCATCGCAGGGCAACACACAAACCATAGTGGTCATAGTGGATTAGTTCCTATGCAAGGTGAAAACCACCCATATGCTTAACTAAGCCTAATGACAAGAAACAGACCCCTGCTTGCCTGACCTTTGTTTTCCCCAGTATGTCCAGCTCCTTGAGTGTGGGTTTTTTAGGCTGAACCAGCAATACAATTCTCTGTTATCTGACTATGAAATAGTCCAGTCCCATTTCAACCTTTTACATTTTACAGAGATTAATCTGGTAACAAATAATATAATACTTTGCAATCTGATTCAAAAAGTGGAACTTTGAAGCTGGGAGGAGCGTAATTAGTAAAAATTGCAAAATGTCTTTAGATGTATAGAGACTTTCTGGTAAGTGTTTGAATACAGTATGTTGAAAAAATATTCACATCCCATGAACCTACATTTTCTTAGTTACAAACACAAAATTCTATGTAGTTTATTGGGATTCAATGTGACAGAGACTAACACAAAGTAGTCCATAGTGCTAAAGTGAAAGGAAAATGCTGAAAGGCCTCACCAAAAATAAAAATCTGAAAAGTGTGGCATGCACTTGTATTCAGCCCCCTTTGCTCTTATACCCCTAAATACAATCTGGTCCAAACAAAGTTCTAAGAAGTCACCAAAATAGTAAACCGAGTCCATTTGTGTAAATGTCTCTAATTAAAAACGCAGCTGTTCTGTGAAGACTTCAGAGGTTTGTTACAGAACAAACAGCATCATGAAATACTAAGGAACACACAAGAAAAGTCAAAGTTGTAAGGAGGTTTAAAGCAGGGTTAGATCATAAAATAATAACCCAAGTTAAAAACTGTTTAACCAATCACCTGAAATGGAAAAAGCTTTTCACAAATGCAGACCCATCAAGATATGATGGGTCTTGATGGGTCTGCATCATTATAACTGTGGAAGAGCTTTAAGGATCTACAGCTCAGATGTTGACAGGACAACTGCCCCGCACTCCCTAAATGTGGTTTTAATGGAAGAGTGACAAGTTGAAAGTGATTTTTAAAGGAAAAGCTGCTAGAATTCCTGTTTGTAATTTTCCTCAAGCCATGCTGGAGAAACAGCCAACCCATGGACTGAGGTTCTCTGGTCAGAAGAGACCATAATTAAACATTTTGATCTATCTGCAAAATGCTATGTATGGTGGAAAAAACACTGATGTTTTCTTTTCAATCTGACTGAGCTTGAGTTATTTTTGCATAGGACAATGAGCTTAAATTTCAGCTTCTATGTGCAGGCCTTGTAGCTTGTAGAGATATGCCTGAAAAGGCTTGCAGCTTTTTGTGCAGTGAAAGGTGATTCTACAACATGGACTAAGGAAGCTGAATCTAAATGCATGCCACACCTTTTACCATTTTATTTGTAAAAAAAAAAATAAATCTGAAAACCCTGCCTCATTTCCTTTCCAGTCAACAGCTATGTCTAATTTGCGTTAGTCTATTACATTAAGTCCCATTAAAATGCACTGAGGTTGTAGGCTGTAGCATCACAGAACAGTTCAGGAGGTTATAGATAAATTTGTAAGGCACTATATAAGAGACATTTGACAATGTTTAGAGCACCTGGATGACTTCAAGTCTCATTGATAACCTGAATTCCGTTGTACAGAGAGAAAGGACAGCCTTTATTAGTTGAAAGTTGTGTTAACTTGGTCATAATGAAAAGCAACTTTCTGCTCCGCGTGTCTGACCTGGGAGAACATTTTTTTGCACAGTGTAATTAGTTGTCAGTAAATCAGCAAATAATGGTCTTATTTTCCATTTTCTACAGCAGATGAACAGCCCAAGCACATGTGGTGTTATGTTTTTATTCAAGTTTTATAAAATAATTTTTCTTAATATATTATAATGTTACAGTGCATACGCTAAATAAAATGTTGCTCTTAGTCTTTACATTCTGGACAAGAAACAAATGTTTCCTTTGCATTTTTCTCTTTGCTAACTTCAGAATGTACAAATAAAACAAAATAATATATAAAAGAAGCTGAAAAACAATATTAACATGCATGGAAATTAGTTGATTTTACTATTTCCTTAAATAGAAAAGAGGAAATAATGGACTATCCTGTCTGAACGCTTTCATATGTGTTCAATATTTGTAGACAGCTTTAAACAATTAATATTGAATTTAAGATTCAAAGTGCTTTTTATTGTTGGTGCAGCAGGTAGTAGCAAAACAAGAGGTGATGCAGTTATGCATCGTAATGTAATAATGATTAAACATGGGCAATTAACCTTTCTGTCTAAACATGTTAACATCTAAAAGATAACTTCATCTTAATATAGAAAACAATCAAGGCTTAATCTATTTCTCCAAGTTATTCTCTAACAACTGAGATGTCAGCTTCATGACACTGTGACAATGTGTCTGAGCCTGGACCTGTCGTAGAGCGGAGGTTTACCATTTTTAGCACCTGATTACGTTAATCAGCATTATTTCTGAAAATGTCAGAAGATGACAAAATCACCCGTTCTCTCTGAGGTTTGTTAGAGGGAAATCATCTGCCTGTGTGTGTGATTTCACATTTAGCAGCCAGACAGGTTTCGTGGTAGACAAAAACAGATGAATGTTAAACCTTGACTCAGACGCGCACACAAACCCCCCTAAAGCAAGATTTTGCACTGCATCATCTCCTTTCTGTGGCTGCCGCCCTTGGAAGCTGAATTACATCGCACTATTGATTTGCATTAAGCCTTTAAATGACACAATATCCACCAATGAATCACTAAAGTCATTTTTTTTTTTTAAAGGTCACTTCTTGTGTTTCATGTTCACAAGGAAGAAGGATCAAAACCATTTTCTGTTTAACATTCCATATAATTCAGTGTTAAAATCCAAATCAGGTTACTGCTAATGCATGTTTACGATCAGCATTAAATGAATTGCTAAGGAGTCTTTTGGACTGAGCAGAATCAACTCTGACAGCCACAGAGATGTACCACCCGCAGGGTGATTAGTCTGCCATTTTATTTTCTGTCTGATCTATCATTCTCCAGTGAAAGGCTCCATGAGCCAATTCAGCAAAGGGTTCTTTCCCCATGAAGCCACACAATATTCTAATTAGATCCAGGCCCCATTCTCATCTGCTTTGATGATAAATCCCTGATAAGCTCCAGTTTGTGTTTTTGCACCACCCAGCTTGCACTACATCCCAGAAGTTATAACTCAAAGGTAGATGGTGAAACCTATGACACTAACTCAGTAGAGTCACATTCTGGTTCATGGGGCCTGACCCATAAAGGACAGTTTTTCTTAATAATGTGTAAAAGAGTTTTCAGCTTCCTAAGATGGCATTTACTCTGCGGTTTTTAATGAATCTAGGGGACAGAAGCAACAAGGGTAACTGGGGCACAGGCAGACTGAGAGAAAGATTAGCAAACACTGAGAAGAGGTTAAATACAGGATACAAACCAATTACATGATCCGAAACTCATTTGCCAAATGTCAGGTGGACGTTGGAGTTAGCCGTGTAAATGTCATCCAGCGTGCCACTTCAGGTTGCTCTCTGTTATGTATCACTACAACACTGGGCAAGGAACAGTTTCACTTCTCCGATCCTGACACTTAAAATATGTTTGCAGAACTTTAGATGTATACAGTCTGTGTTAGTTGGCATAGTCTGAAATCATTCCCTATTCTCATGTTTTTTTTTAAACAGATTTTTACGCTACTGTGTTCTCCTGTATCCCTTTCTGATGCTCTGACTGTGATTTGAGAGACTGAGAAACTATAGGCACAGGCAACCGGTATGACTGTATGGATGAAGCAGACAGCGTGAACTAATTTTATTCTTGTAGAAAACAACACTTTTAGTTTAGCAAAACCAAACCTTGACATACCTGCGCTATGAGCTCATAAAAGAAAAGTACCTGTTTGCTAACAGTATGTCACCTCATTAGGTTGCTGGCATTTGCTAATTATCTCTTCCTTATGAACTCAACAATGGCTCTAATTGCATTACTTCCATTTGAACATCAAGCTAAAAGAGTAAACATTCAGGTTGAAAAGAATAATTTATACGTCTCCTGTATCGTATTTAATTTAAAAAGATGAGGAACTTTAAGCACATTTTCCCAAGCAATGCATTTGCATGTTGTTAATAACTTCCTTGCTGCATTTCCTTTGCAGTTACACACTAAGGGGATTATTCCCATAGGAGATGAACAAAAATCCACAAGAAAGACCTTTCAGTCTTCTAGGAGGCTATGAAGTCTCCATTGCAGCTATTATAGAATAAAACCTTAATCATTTCCTGCAAATCTTCCGCATACTTGGAGCTTCTCCTAATCAGAGCAACTTCTGAGCAAAATTGACATATTTACCATAGCCTCTGAAAACATTTGACCTCTGATCTGCTTGATTGCATTATTCTAATGCCAGGTGCGCAATGTGAAATGATCACATTTCCCTCAATTATTACAGCTAAAGTGCAACATTGTGTTGGAACATGCAGGGAGAATTTGATTTACAGTATTAAATCAAGCTGAAACTTTCCTGTTTTAGGTCAGTTAGGATTACCAAAATTATTTGTGTTCACCTAATGCCTGAATAATGAGCAAGAGATTTCTTTAAGAGCAATTACATTTTTTTTCTACAAATTTTGAAATGTGTAAACTAAGATTACTATGCTTTTAAAAAGCTTTTTCATTTTCAAAATGAAGCTGCATTTTTTGACTCATAAATAAAATTAAAAATAAATCATCCAAAGTACATTTCCTTTTTCTTCTCCAAGACTGCTCAATTTGTAAATTAATTAAAATGATAAACAAAATAATGTTTAACATTTCAATTTCAAAACATGTCCCAGCAAAAAGTGACTGAGTCAAATTTGAAAATCAAAATGTATTAACAGAAATGCTTTTTCATTTTAAAGTCATAGCTGCATTTTTTGACACTTAAATGAAATTGCTAATAGATCTTTAGAAAACTAAGAGGAAAAGGCTTTTTCATATTCGCCCCCGCAAAAAATTGGACTTCGCAATTCCAAGTTGCGCAGGAGAGTGACGTCAGTGGCAACTCTTCTTCTCCTGCCCCAGACCGCACCATTACACAACTTGTGCGTTAGGGAGCAGTCTGCATTGCTCCCGAGATGAGATGAGAGCGCGAAAATTGTGTTCAGAGACAGTGAGAAATCACCGACGTCCAAATCTGTACCAGATCTGTTGGGGAAGCCGCAGCTGCCCTGGAAGGGCAACAAAATCTAATATGTCTCTGAAGACTGGAAACCACAGTTTCAGTACTGCGCGTTCACACATCCAGTTCTAGATCGCTTGTTTTCGCGGCTGAAATAAAAATGTGCCTTTTTTTCACACAAACAAATATTAAGAATTTCCCTTTGGGTATCAATAGGCTACTTCTGATTTCAATTTAGCCTGAGGTCTTTTTAGCAGCAGCTATTAAAGCTAATTAAAGCACTGATTTTAATAGTTTAGAGATTTAGTGCACCCCGATACCAAACAGTTTGAAGTTTATTACATTAAACTACAACATAGTAATATATGCTTTATGCTTCCACAGAAGTATATATCATGTAATAATGTATACATAAAACCATTCATGTGCTTCAGCTGATAGCAGGAAAATCAAGTCCTGAGAAATGTGAGAAATTCAGCAAACAATTTTAATAATGCATGTTTACCCATCTATTATAATACATGTATACACGTCTATTACATGTAGTCACATCCACAGCTAATACAAGTCCTGATGAACTTTGTATTATAATAACATCATGACTTGATGTTGAAATTCAAACATGACTTCAGACATGTGTCCCTGACGGATTCAGAGGGAGGTGATCTGCTTCATGGCACCTTGATAGATCGGAACATAGTGGTGGACGGCTCCTCTCTGTTTAATGCAGGATAGAGAGATTTTGAAGATCCTCCAATCCTGCAGCCATCAGGCTTTCTTTTTATCCTTGTCTTCTTTTATCCTTTTTAAAAGCAAAATGAAAAATGAAAATGAAGTTTGCTGGGTGCCTCAAAACTTTGAATACATTAGCTTAAAACTAAAACTGAACTTGAACAATTTCTGGTCTGCTTACTTGTTCGGTCTGCTTGCTGCTGTTCGGACCTAACTGTGTGGGATTAAATAAAGTTGAGCTGCAAAAGGGACAGTGAACATTTGTGCAGCAGGTCCTGCATCTGTCCAATATGGGCAAGGTTTTTCTGTTCTGGACAGTTATATGCAACCGAAAAAGAGAGAGCCTAGTTAGTCCAAGTTAATATTTTTCTAAAATACAGTCTCAAAATATAGGTCAACATCTTGAAGAACTAACCACAGATCTGTGGATGTAGGCTTTCTCACATCCTTGAAGATGTTGAGATCAGGGCTCTGTGGGGCACATACCATCACTTCCAGTAAGTCTTGTTCTTCTGTATGTTTGGGTTCGCTCACTTAGTATTTTGTAAATTGATAAAAAAAATGAAAGGTCACTCAGAGAAGAAGAACCCATTATCAAAAAGCAACACAAAAAGCTAAATTACAGTTTGCAAAGACAAAGGGACAAAGACCTTAATTCTGTATCAATATGGGGTCTGATAAAACTAAAAGTGAAGTGTTCGGCCATAATGATCATTGTTACATTTGGAGGAAAAAGAGGGAAGCCTTGAAGTCCTACATCCCAGCTCTGGACTGGTGCATTTCGGAAAACAGATGAAATCATGAGGAAAGAACTTTTTGTTAAAGCATTAAAGCAACATGTCAAGAGATCAGGCAGGAATTTGAAATGTTGGTGTTAATGGGTCTTCTGAACAATCTATCAATGCTCAGCCCGCTTTGCGCCACGAAAACATCTCGCCGCCAGCCCTACATATTTTTATAATTTTCCTTGTACTTTGTTTAGCCAGGGATTTGCCTCTTCCCACAAACGTAGGTATTTTTTAAAGCGTTTTCCTCTTACGATGTGGTCTCAGGTTTAATGCAGAAGACTGAAAGCAGAGGAGGTGTGTGATGTCCATCTCTAGGCAACTGTGACAGCATCACACATGGAGCTGGGGAGGTCCTGCTTAGACTCCGCTACTACAATTTTGCTGGCCTTAGTATCTCATGCATTTTATTTGTTTAATTAGTTGATAAAATCTTAACGACTGTGACAGAATTGTATGTCGGATATTTCGTATGTTACGGGAAGGGGGGCAACCAACATGGCATTCTGAAGTTACCATTCAGAAACTGTTTGCTGCATCCTTGATAGTTGTTCAGGAGGCTGGCCACGCCCCCCAACATTGAGCTGAGGGTCACGGCCAGATACAGCTAATTTGCATAAAGGTGACAGAGCCCTAAAACAGCTCATTCTGAAAGGAGCTCAAAATAGGGGGGACTGAACAGGTGAAATCTCATTATTTGAGAATGATTTTGTGCGAAACATGTAATTAACATGTTTTGTATAGCCCATAGACCTATACCAAATGTTTAAAAGGAAGTATAATAGGTCACCTTTAAGGACAACAAAGTCAATGTTTTGGAGTGACTGTTAAAAAGGTCCTGTTCTCAGTCCCTCTCAGGTGGGAAGAGTTGAAAAGGTTTGTTTGAGCAGGACAGCCTACAAACCTGACTCCCGAATTAAACAAAGAAAAGAAATCTCTCTTTGTTCTTGCATTCAGCATATACAAGAATATTTGGATATTTGCTAACCCAACCAACCTAAACCAGGAACATTTTAATCTGGTTTAATGTAGATTTGATTTTTGCTGAGTTGTTTTTATTTCTGCCTTTTATAAAAATTGCACAATTACAAATAAAAAGTTTTGTGTGCAAATCGCATTATTTAAAGGGCTTAGGCTAACAGCAGAGAATAAATTCATATTAAGTTTATTCTATGAGCAACTATTAATAACTTAATATTAGTTTGAATGCTGACTTAACTGAAGCAAACTGTTTGAAGTGTAATTGAATGCATCTATGTTCAACAGGATCAAGAGAGAAACTGGTGTAGAAAGGACAGGTACTTTATACTTAAGGGAGGATCCGCACTTGTTCTCCCTTGTTTCGCTTCAGGGCCCAAAAGGATAATTAATTGTGCTGAATAAATCCCACCTTTACATGTCTAAATATCGACTTTTAAAACTGGTCCTTTGAGGTAATTGCATGGAGAGTCATTAAAGGATTATGGTTTGGAGTGGGATTAGGACTAGCTGTATAGGGTCTTGAAAGGGTCTCCTCTTGTAAAGTGCAGGATAAATAATGTACTAAACAACAACAACAACAAAAAAATGTATTCAGTAATTACTTTTTTTGCTAAAATAAAGCCAAGTATTGGTAGTGGATATGTGGTTTCCACCTGCACCCCCAAAACGTCTTACAGAGAACTTCAGAATTGGTACAAGTCTTTCTTTTTCCATCTAACAGCAGTAACTTTCTCTGTGTCTCCCCGTATGCAGCCATGCCCTTCATTATCTCCATGCTGCTTGCAAGCCTCAACAGCTGCTGTAACCCCTGGATCTATATGTGCTTCGCTGGGCATCTCTTCCACGACCTGAGGCAGAACTTTCTGTGTTGTTCCGCTCACTACCTCAAGTCATCCCAGTGCCGGTGCGAGCGTGACTTTGACTCCAGCCACAAGAGCAACTCGTCAACCTTTGCCATTAAGAGCACCAGCAGTCAGAGGAGCATCACACAGACATCCACCACATAAGCCCCTGGCGCTCATTTTTCCTCTCTCCCAAGCTGCCCACTCAGCCTCTCACTACTTGCTGCTCCCCATAAATTTTCCAGCGGTTCCTTTCTTCAAAAAGCCTCTTTCTGCAAGACTTACTGTTAAAGCCCAGGAGGTGGAAAACAACCCGCACAGTACATTCATTTCAGGATAATAATTTAACTGTGAAACTGAGAACTTTAATCAACAGATTACTTTTCCATTAAATTTTAATAAAATATTAATGGACTAAAAAGAGTGATTGAATGAGACTTTTCTTGTATTTTTACATTTGATCGAAATGTACAGGATGTATGTTAATGTTAGATGTGCATACAAACAGAATGAAAAGAGTATTTCACAAATGTTCATGCGCTGTAAATTGTGACGGTTTTGTCACCAGCACACGTTATGGATCGAGTTTGTCTGTGCTGTTATGAATTTATTCCTCTGTTATAAATACTATGTATCCTGTTGTTCAGCTTGTTACATATTTGCACAAATAGGAACTGTTACTTCAGATCTTGTTAAATTCAATACGCCATGCCTGTCTCTGCTAAACATCGGACAAACTGTTAAAAAACAATAAAAAAAAAATTAAAGCAATAACAGGTTTTGATGATGTTATTGTTTGCGTCCAGCTGATTTTCCTCAGGGCTCATTTTACTGAAGGTAAAATTATTGCCACATAGGTGTTAGGTTATTCAGTGCTCAAACATCTTTAAATAAAGTTCAGGATACAATTACTTGCAAAAGTATTTATACCTTTTGAACTTTTCCAAATGTTTATATTGTGAAGTGGAAGAAAAATGATTCAAGGCTCTCAAAATAGTGTGATGTGCATTTGCATTCAGCTCTATTTACTCAGGTATCCTTCAATAAAAGCCAGTGCAACCATCTGACTTCAGAAGTCACCTAATTACCTGTGTTTAATCCAGCTGTTCTCCAAAGGCCTCAGAGGATTATTAGAGATCACTAGGCAAAAAAAAAAACAGCCTTATGAAGACCAAGGAGGACAGCAGAAAGGTCAGGGAGAAGGTTGTGTAGAGGTTTCAAGCAGAGTTAGAGTATCTTGAGCTTTGAACGTCTTACAGAGCACTTTTCATTCCATTTTTTGGGAATGAAAAGAGTATGACACAGTGACAAACCTATAGTTGGAAGAATCTGTTGACACTACAACTACTAGTAGTAGTGCTATATGTGGTGGAAACCTGACATCGCACAGTACCCTGAACACATCATTTCCATGGTGATACATGGTGATGGCCGCATCATGCTGTTGTTTTTCTTAAGCAGGGACAGGGAAACTGGTCGGATTTTAAACCTAAATCCAACTGGGAATTTGTGGTAAGGCTTGGAAATTCCTGTTCAGACACCCTCCATCTGATCTGAATGAGTGTCAGGAGTTTTGCAATTGAGAATGGGCAAAACTTTTAGTCTTGCAAAGCTGGACCAAAGCTGGTAGAGTATTGACTCAGGAGGCCCGAATGCAGTAGTTTATTTGTTAAAAATGACGAAAAACATGCATGATTTTACTTCCAATTTGCGTTAGTCTATTACATAAGATCTCAATAAAAGACACCAAAGTTTGTTGTAACATGACAAAATTTTGAGTTCAAGGGGAAATAATACTTTTGCTAAAAACTGTATATTGATGGACACTCTTGATAATATTAAAAGGGACCTGTTATGCAAAATTCTGAGTACTGCCCCTGGCTAGCAACTGAAGCGGAGCTCCACCCACTTGAGGATCACGGTTCGCTGGCTAGTTTTACCTTACTCGCGGTTTACAATGGCTACCCTCAATGGCAGATGTTCTGTTGTTGGCTACAAAGACCCACATGTGTCCATGCACATTCTCCCACTGTTGGATAACAGAGATTCGTGGCTTCATTTTATTTTTGAGGGCAATGTTCCAGTCACATTGCCGACAGTACTAGTTTGCACGAGTTGGTTCCCTACAGACTGCTTTGAGAACTCACATCAGTACACGTCAGGATTTGCAGAAAGACTTAAAATGAAGAAATATTCAGTCTCTACTGTCCGTGGAAAATCTGCAGATGACAGAAATGTAAGTACTTATTGTTGGGTCTTATAAGTTTCGTACTTCCGTTTGGCTTGAATGTGCTTGTCATTTAGCATTAAGCAATAGCTAACTAAACCCAGGCCTTGCTACTAACAGCCTGTAAATACCATCAGCAATAACATTACTTCCAATAAAAGCACATTTACTCTTGGAAACCTAAAGTATTACATAGAAAATACAATTTTAAATATAGATCACTGAGTAGTATGTTGTTAGTATGTTGTTACAGGAAGGGTGGCAACCCTAATTGAGATGGTAATAAATAATAACATTTTGATTTATGAACACGACATTCTGAATTTACCCTTCAGAAACTGTTTGCTGCATCCTTGATGATTTCCAGGAGGCTCCACTTTTGCTCCTGGGTCTGACTCAGGGTCAAAGATGTATTGCTGTACTGTTGCACATCTGCTGGCAGCCATTTTCACGTACGAAGTGATGGCCGCGCCCCCCAGGTCACTGTTGGGGATACAGCTAATTTGCGTAAGTGACACAGCAGTGACACAGAAGTGACACAGCCCTAAAACAGCTCATTCTGAAAGGTGGTCAAAGTAGGGCGAACTGAGGAGGTGAAATCTCATTATTTGAGAATGATTTTGTGTGAAAAATGTAATGAACATGTTTTGTATACCCCATAGACCTGTCCCAACTGTTTAAAAGGACGTATAATAGGCCACCTTTAACAGCAGGGAAATTATGAAAACCAAACCCTGGAAGATAAATGTCTCCCAACTTGACAATTTTCCAAAAAGATTTTTTTTTATTTTGGTCAGTATTTATTTCAGTTTGGTTTTACGTAATTGCTCAGTTCTAGCTTCAACTTAGATAATTTTCCTTTTTGTTACTGAGTTCACTTTTTTGTAAAACTACAAGATCCAACAGCGTCTCCTTAAACAGCATTAGACATTAATACTATTCAACTAAATATTAAGACTTACCTGGCACATATGATGATTAACCAATCTGTCCATTTAACAATTTTGTTTTTGTCACATTTGGCAAGTCTTGTTAACCTTTAAGAGGGGTTTTCAGTCAGCTAACTTACCCAACACATTTTCAGAATCCTCCCTGCCAAATGCTTTAAATTTTTTAAGACCTTTTAACCAACATTTTCAGGGCTAGCTTTCAGTTCTGTTATGTCCGAAGAACATGAGTTTCCTGGTAAAATAGGGGAGGTAAGAGGTCGTCTTTGCCTGACATTCTGTATCCCATTGTTTTTACCTAATAAGTCCATATGACTTTCTTTCTAAAGGGCAACAGACTTGTTTGGATGTTCATCTAAAATTTCCAGGATGATTCAGGACATCCCTCCTCCGTGAATGCCAGTTTGTTAGTTTGCTGCAGAACCTGCCAAATATTAAAGATTATCTTCCACAAACCGACAGTTTACCTTTCTAACATACTTTTCAGTTACATCTTCTTAGTAAGTTATATTCTTATTAAGTTTCAATACCTGATAAAAACAAACAAGAGCAGATCTCATGCAAGAAGGGGGTGTTAAGGCTACACTTACCTTTAAGCTGCTTCATTGGACTCTACTGTGCCATTCCATACAGTATCACCTACTGGTCAAACAGTGTAATAACATGAAACCCCTGGAGGATATCTTGCCAGTTCATCTATAGTATGAGACCCTTGCAGATAAAAATGCTGGTGTCAGTTAACAACTAGGGACTAATATAATTGTTAAAATGTTGAAGCATTGTTTTTGAGATAGGAGAAAATTGCAATTTATCATTTGTTCATTAAAGTTGATACCATGCATCATTGGTCATATTTTAACTTAGATTTTTACAGCTATTGTGACTATTATATTTTTAAAATACTTAAACAGCAGCTACTGTTTTTTAAGGAAACTTTATCTTTGCAGATTAGTCAATTGTGTCGGGCTTACAGTGAGAGTAATTTGCAGCACATGAAAGAAAGCTCCATAGGGAAGGCAGTGATGCCACTATCCGAGTGAAATGATGATGGTGGTATTAACAGTGTCTCATGCAGGATTGGTGACAGGCTGAGGAGATATATGAGCCATTTAAATCAGGTGAGTTGTTGCAGGAACACATATAAAACATCCAGGAAAACAGCCCTCAAGGGCTGGAAATGGTCAGTGATTGTTAATTGACAATGTTGAGGGAGCTAAGAATGCTAAAAATCCTGATGTAGAAAAAAATGAGGATTTGCAACCTGACCAAGCTACAGGACAAAAGTAAGGACGGTATCATATATATCCAGAAGCTCAAAAATTACCTATTTCAGTGTGGGAGCCTTGTTTTATGTTCTATACTAGTAATGAAAATGGGTTGCTATTAAGTTTGTATACAAAGGAGTACACTTTTTCGCTGTTGTTTTGGGGCAAAGGATATCCGTGGCGGATGCTGGTCTTTCAAGGAGGGGAAGCTCAATTTCAAGATCGCTGATTTGCTGATTCGCTCATTTCGCTGTCAATCAAAAAGGGATTCAGCCTCAGACAGATCATCCAATCATCATGCAGAAGCTGAGCATCCGGGCAGCCGAGGCCAGCCCACTGCCCCATAGACCCCCAGAGACGCTGAGCGTCTGATGGGCGGGACAAAGCCCAGCATCTTTGCTTCGCTATTGAGCTCACTGTTTAAAGCACTGTGAAGCTGCGGGAATGAGTGAGAGGAAAGCCGCGTCGTTACCAGTGATAAGAAGCTGTTTCTGAACAAAAGTTGAGCGCGTTGTAGCGCATATTTAGTCAATGACATGTACACACAACAGTATATATATGATCACTTAGTTTTTGACATTTTAGGGGAAGCTGAGCTTCCCTTGCAGTCTTAGAGCAATCGCCACTGAAGGGTATATGATTTTTAATTACCTAAAATACACAATTGAAAAGTAGGAAGAAGGGAGGATGTAAAAGCTCAAGATAGAGAGCTTAGAGGGATAGGACAGGGATATGTAAAGAGCACAGAAAGACTTTAATATATTTTCATTTTGAGGATCACCACCACAGATAAAACACCTTGAGGTGTTGACTGTGTTGGTGATCCAGTCTGAATCACCCATAGAGGCTGCACGAAAATAAAGAGCAACAGAACATTTGAAATTTGTGACATAATTAGCTGGAATATTTTAACAACAATACATTTGTTAGTTATCACACATTTTGAAATTTCAATTATTTGTCATATACATATTTTTGCGGCACGGTGGCGCAGTTGGTAGTACTGTTCCTTGCAGCAGGAAGGTCTTGGGTTCGATTGTAAACCTGGGGTCTTTCCTCCCACAGTCCAAAAACATGACTGTTAAGATATATGGTCTATAAAATTGCCCTATGGTGCGAATGGGTGTGTGCATGGTTGTTTGTCCTGTGTGTCTCTGTGTTGACCTGCAATGGACTGGCGACCTGTCCAGGGTGTACCCCCCTCTCACCTGTAGACCGCTGGAGATTCGCACCAGCTCCCCCGCGACCCTGTACGGAAGAAGCGGACATACAGAATGGATGGATGGATACATATGCAAAAATATCACCTAAAAAAGAAAGTTACATTTTTCATATGCATATAAAAAGCTAATGAATGAATAAAATATTGCATGAAAGGTTTGTACAGAAACAAAAGACCAGAACACAGTGCCCAGAGTTAAAAACAACAATGTTATGAACAAAGCAGGGTGTTGTGGTAGCGAACCATTAAGAAATGGTCTAAGAACAGAACAACAACATCCTCTAGTGGGTTTCAGTTCACTGGTCAGTGCTTCCAGGTTTCAAAAGCTTTGCTGTGAATGATTTCTGAAGCTTATGAAAATGTTTTACATTATTGCATACAATGAACTCTACTTTCCTGTGCTGATTATAAGTTTTCATTACAAGTTTTAAAGTGTTTGTTTATCCTCAGTTAGTTAAAAATATTATAAGAGATGTCACATTTTGATGTAAATATCAGACTGAGAAACCTGTTTGTATCAAAAAATCCCTATTTTCAGACTGCATCTTAAAGGGTAATCATAAAATATACAGAAAATGAAGCAGAACACATATTTAAAGCACATAAAAAGAATATTGAAATATACGACACAGAAGTTGTTTGCAATTCATTTCATTCCATTGAGGTATATAGTGAACAACATGAAGTAAATTGATAACAGGACAATGCAAAACCTCTTTTAAGGAGCCAAATTAAATGCACACAGGTGACAACATCCAGCAATATAAATGTTTTGCATATTTGTGAATAAACTTCATTTTCTGCTGGATGCATATATAGTGCCTCTCAAAAGTGGACACACATCTGTACAAATGCCAGGGTTTGTGAGGTAAAATAATCAATCTATAATAAATAATTTCAAAACCTTTACACCGACAATGTGCCATATATCCTGTTCAATTCACATGAAAAAATAACAAATCTATTAAACTCTCTGTCTTACAAAGGTTCTACAAATCAATTTGATTTATCAACCTTTGTTATGTGAGCCCACAGATCTTCTGTCAGTTCTGATCTCTGTCTCGGCCATTCCAAATCTCACTCTGAAATAAAATCTCACTCCACCAGTTTTCTTGCAGGCGTTTTTGTCAAAAAAAGACTAGCATTTAGAGCTGCTCATATTTTCATCAATCTTGACAAAAACATAAGTTCCATCTGAAGAAATGAAACCCAGATAATGATGCTGCCAACACCGTGTTTTAGTGTCAGTATGGTGTTCTTTTGGTAGTGTTATTTCTATGTCATAATCTTGTCATTTTGTATTTGTGACCCAGAGTTAACAGAGTTAACCCAGATTTTTTATTCTATCAGACCATAACACATTTTGCCACATATTTTTTAGATTTTAGCCAGTCTTGGATCAGTCTTTTGTGAACACAGATTGAGAATAGAAGAGATTGTTTCTTCAGCTCCTGTGTTGCTGTTTGCCTCTTGGCAGCCTTCCTGGCAAATGTCCTGCTTGTTCTTAAATACTGGAGAAACATCTGGCTTTAGTAATGTTAATATTATTGTTGAGCATTGTTGTTGATGTTTGATGCTGTGGATTTTTGCATCTTTCTCTTGGCAGATACATTTGTATATACTTTGGAACAATTGTAACCTCTCTGCAAACTATGGCTGTAGTTAATCAATACAAATGAAGAAATGTCAAGAAAATCCAAAACAGCTGAACTTTTTCTGATTCTTTTCTACATTTATTCACCTAACAGATTTGTTTGTTTTTCAGGTGGATTGAGCAGGACACATACCACATGAAAGGTGAAACCGATTTGGATGAAAGGATGAAATGATTCCTCATGGTGTTTATTTTTTTTACATTACAAAAACCTGTTATTTGGTGTAAACTATTGAGATCACTGTAGGTGTAAATACTGAGATTTCCCTCATGACAGTTGGGCCTTCGCCTTCTGTTAGAGCCAACCTAGAACTGCCAGAGCTGTCAGGGAATATACCGCCCGCTGCAGCTGTCAAAGCACTTCTGGTGGCTAAATGCATGCTGGGTATGTCAGTCTTTAGATCTCTGGTTCAGACTTTGGAGGGCAGAGAACAGCATGTTATAATGAGATAAAGATGAGTCGGTTGCAAAGCAAAATTCCACGGATGGATTATTTTTCTGCTGTATAAAAAGATACTACACTTTCTCCGATCATACTTCAAACTGCAGTGTGAGCTCTTAGACTTCTTTGCGCAGTGCCACGCGGACACTGCTGAAAATCTTGCCCAGAGCTTCAAAGAAGGGATCACAGAAGGTCTGAATGCACAGTGAGTAAATGCGGCTGACGCACTGCGACTCAATCAGGCAGCTCTTGATGCAGGGAACCACGGCCCAGATGTGGCAGAAGGAGATGCAGGCGAACAGGAAGCCCCAGAGCAAAGCGACTGGGATGCCGAAGATCGCGGACAGGATGCGGTAGCACCAGTATTTGGACACAGTAAAGGTGGTGTAGCTGAGCTTCCACACTCCGTCCAGGCTGTGTGTGCCATCAGGCTCTGCGATTACATCCTCAAACTCCACCTAATGAGACATTTTAAACAGGGAGTCATTAGCACAGATCCTTGAGGGAGTACAGCTTTGATGCCCCTTCTCAAACCAGACCTCTGAGGAACTTTAAACAGTTCTCACAAATTCATCTAAAGTGTAAAGTGTATGCTTTGTATGCAGAGAAACTAATAACCTGTGCACTTCACGCATGTACAGTGGCACAGATTGAGGGGTAGACTGGCTTTTAATGTTGCACCCGGATCAGTCAAAAGGCTTTTTTCCAGGCCATTTTTGCTAAATCAAAGCTAGCCTCATGCAAAATTCATGAGAGAGTGGTTCCACAATGTTTCAATCTGTTTTTGGATTGCATTACGAGCCACCTGGTCCTCCTGAAAAAAGTAGGCCATTACATTCTCAGCTGAGGTTTGGCATCGAAATGCTGTCAGTTATCATCAGTAATCAAACTTCTGCAGGCAGAAACACACTGCACATCTGAAGCCATCTGAAACTCATCAGTAATAAGTAGGTCTTCAAATGTGATAGCAGGCTGAGATCTGATTACAAATGAATGGATTATAAACAAATGTTCTACTGTGTTAATTATTTTTCCATTTTTTAACTTTTCTTAAAAAAATGTGAGCAAACATTTTACAGCTGAAAAAAAGTCAATCATCCACCTGCTCCATTTAAATATGGTTGCACCAACCAGTAAGTTTTACAGACATTAAAGACATTACTTTCTTATGTAGGAGCCTGCAATCATTTTACAATTCTTGTGAATTTCAAATTTAATTGCTAATTGAATTGATAATTTGACAATAGCAAAAACATAAGACTCTTGCAAGTTTTTTTCAAAATATACGGTGTCCAGTTTTCTAAAAACTGCCAGGAACTGGTTTGTACATTTTTCTAAAGTGTGTCATGGAATCGCTAAAAACGTTCATAACCATCCTAATAAACACATTTAAGCTATCCCAACTTATTCAAATAAAGTATACTTATGTTAGCTTATTTGGTCTTAACAGCAAACATATATTTTCTGTTATTTCCATAGCAACAAATAAAAAATAAACAGTAAAAGAAAATCAGAGCCATAGAGCGTATCAGTTTCAAACTCCTTCTAGCCCATCCCCAAAATAAATCTTTGCTCTGCTCAAGCAACAGGAATAGCTCCTGGTCTATTTCAGGGTTTCTCTGCTAGTACAATGCCTGTTCTACAGTCAACATTCCCAGCGCCTGCCTTTGCAATTTTGTCTAAATTTTCACACATGCAATTAAAGACAGTTTCATCCCTAAACCTTTCACATGGCAGTTTTTTGTTCCTTTCTGCACAAACCTTCACCACGTCCTCATTGATCTGCTTGGGGTCTCTGTTGATCAGATCAATTTCCTTGGTGTGGCTGTCCTTTACAATCTTCTCCTCGTTGGTGTTGTACTGGTACTGATCCGCCATGGTCGGGGCTGTGCAGGTCCCAGATCTGACTGAAGATAAGAGCACTGAGAACCTTTCTGGAAACTGCAAGCAGCAGTTCTCAGTTCAGTTCTGACCCTTTCTGTAGCAAGACTCTGACGCTCCTCGCTGACATGCCAAGGGACAGCTGCTGCAGGCGCCCTGGTAGAAATGGTGGTCTTGCCCCCACCCTGCATGGACACACTCACACAAACACACACCACTGCACACACACGCAACTGTATACTCACACACATTGTACACAATGTAATGACCACAGAGAGAAAAGGAATGCCTTAAAGAAGAACCCAGAGTTGTGTCATATTTCACATGGAGTTGTTGGGCTAACTGGGATGGGTTTGCACAGTGGCACTAACTTCCACAAAAAAGCACAAACACATCCACATGCTCTGGCTTCAGTTAGGTTTGTACTATATATTACGAAGTCTAATTTCAGATGGGCAAAATTATTCATATCTCTTGAACTTTGTCACATTTTGTCACATTACAAGCACAAACCTCAATGTATTTTAATGTTTTTTTATGTAACAAACACAAAGTAGTGCATAATTGTGAAAAATGTGCTGTGCATTTGTATTCAGCCCCCCTCCCTACAAATACTAGAATGATGTATCACCGGAAATCTTTTGCGAAATGATTTAATTAGCTTTGCATATCTAAAGACTGATTTTTGCCCATTTGTCTTTGCAAAATAGCTCAAGCTTAGAGTGGATGGAGAGCATCTCTGAACATCAATCTTCAAGTCCTACCACAGATTCTCAATTGTAGCTAGGTCTGGACTTTGACTTTTGGTCCGGACCAATTCAACAGCATAGGCTTTGATCTATACTATTCAGCTGTAGCTTTGATTGTATGTTATACCTGGATTGTGTGCTATATTTTTTTTATATTTATTTCTATTTATTCCATCAGTTCTAACCAACTTACCTTCTGCAGAAGAAAAAACATCCTCACAGTTGCCACTACTATGTATCAGTGTGATCAATGTTTTTTTCAGCAGTTTGCATGTCAACAAAAAGGAACATTTTGGTCTCATCCAACCAAAGCACCTTCTTTCAGATGTTTTTTCTCCTACATGTGATGTCACAAATAGATCTGGCTGCTTCGTGGATAAACATTGGATATAAAAAGAGTTTATTTATCCCCCAAGGGGGAAATTGACTTGTCACAGCAGCAAGACAGAGTAAAAGCTGCACATCTATGAAGATAATTTAAAGAATATTATTAATAAAAATTATTATTACTGTCTTTACCTATTTATGGGTATCTAAAAAACATGGGGTTGATTGATTATGCATGTCATGCCTTTTTAAAATGTATTATGTAAACAATAAAAATTTTATACCACTTCATAAGCATGTGCTACTTTGTGTGGTTTATCAAGTAAAATCTCAATAAAGTACATTAAAGTTTGTGTTTATAGCATGAAAAAATGTGAAGGTTTAAGAGCTTTTGATACTTACAAGGGACTGTATACCAAAATTAAAAAAAACAATAACAAAACAAAACCAGTCTTCACTTTCATTTTATTATATGGAAAATTCTTATTATTCCCATCAACTTTTTACAAAAAACTTTATTCAAAACAAGTTATTTTTTTTGAGAGGTTGTTTGGAAAAATGTTTTAACTTCCCAGAAATCACAAAGCAGTAAAGATATGAGTAAACTTTTTTCTTTATTAGAGTAACAGGCAGAAAAAAGTGAAAACATATATCGTTTGCATTGACTTGTAATCTGGATCAACAGTGACTTGATCCAAAAAATATAAGTAGGTCTTTAACCTCTTTTAAAATCTCAGATTTTAGCAAGGGATATATTATTAAATCCAATCTACCTCCAAAATAAAACCCAGGCAGCCTTATTTAGGCTGTGCAGTTGTTGCTATCAGTCATTGGATTCCATAACAGCATGCAACATAAACAAACCTATTCAGGGGAGCTGCCAAATAAAGATGGTAGAAGGGAAGTCGCTGCAGAGATACTTCTGATGGAAGGTGCGGTCAAAAACTCCCAGCTACGCTACAGCTCTCTGTTGCTGTTTAACAGTTGATGTAAGAGAAGTAGAGGAAGCGTGACTCCATAGTGTGCAATGGCATTCCTCTTCCCAGTTGCCCGGGAGCTGAGGAGACAGTGGGGAAATGAGATCAGTGTTCATGTGATTGGGGACCTGGCCAATTAGATGGCTATTTTTAACGTGGCAGTGGAGAGAGAGAGGGAACAACTTAGGCATGGAGGTAGGTGGACAGGAATAGCTGTGTAGAGCGAGGAAGTGGCATGTCTCTGTGTTCATGGGTATCAATATGGTTAAATCAGACTCCACTGGCTCTTATCTTGTAGAAAGGCAGGGCTCTCAGACCTGTGCTTAGAAACAAATGGAGTGTAATTGGTGAAAGTGCAGTCACTAAAATTATTTAACACATAAAATTGTTGCTACATTTAAAATGTTGGGTGTGTTACTTGTTATATCCTGTCTTGGGAATTTGACTATCAGTGATTTATGTGTTATTTGCAATTGGCCATTTTTAGAAATAAGTAATTCTAGCCTGTCGGCCTGTGAGGCTTCTCTGCTCCAATAGCATAGAAGCAAATTTAAAAGTCAATTCTTAATATATATATATGCTCTCAACATCTAATTGCTCATCTGAACACATCTTAAAACTACAGTTTGTTACAGAATGTTAGACTCCCCCAGTATAACACCACAGTCAGTGGTAGTAGTAGACTGACCCTGGACACCTCAGCAGGCAGAAGAAACATGTTAAGAAAACTGGATTACTGTAACCCTAAATCTGACAGGGGTATGAATAGTTTTATAAATTCTACAACACTTCCTGGGTAACTGTAAAAACAACACAACAATCTCCATTTGATTGGTCCAACTGAACTCTCCAAACAGGTTGAGGGGTTAAGAGGAAAACATACTGGGCCAGAATCCAGTGGAGATGTGTGGTTGTAATTTGAGGGGGGTTAGATATGTTTTAAACCTAGATTTCTGTTTTTTTTAATCCGAAATCAGAGGTTCACAAATTGCAGAAAACTGATACACAAATAAAGATCTTTTCAGTAGACACACACACGTTTTTCTACAAATGTATAAAGTTGAGTAACAAATTCAAATCATAATTTTGCATGTCCACAAACTTTAACTTCTCAAGTAACTATTTCACAAGGATGGTTTATTGTTACCATAGAGATATACTCCCAAAAGAATTACAACTGTAGTTAAAAGTCCAACAAAGTATCGGCTCAGGTGCACGCCAGACTTTTCAGATTTTTTTTTTTTTTTTTTTAAAGTGAAAACATTATGACAATCTGATTTAAATTTTGACTACTTTTTTTGGCTGCACGGTGGTGCAGTTGGTACCACTGTTGCTTTGTAGCAAGAAGGTCCTGGGTTCGATTCTGCATGGAGTTTGCATGCTCATTCTGGAGCTGATTTAAACATCAGTATCAGTGTTTTTAACAGTGACAGATATTTTTGACCTACCTAGAAATGGGCATTTACATGCAGTGTAATTACTAATCTTGCAAAGCTACCACTCGTCCAATATTATTAATTTGGCAGGAGTGTAAATGACCCTTTAAAATACCTTTCACTGCAATGACTGCCTCTGATAAACCTTTGGTTTAGACTAACCATTTGAAAACTTACATAAAAAGGAAGGTAGTTCCTTTACTTTTTCAGTTGCCTTGCAGCAAGAAGGTCCTGGGTTCGACTCCTGGCTCGGGGTCTTTCTGCATGGAGTATGCATGTTCTGCTGTGCATGCGTGGGTTCTCTCCCGGTACTCCAGCTTCCTCCCACATTTCAAAACATGACTGTTAGGTTAATTGGTTTCTCTAATTTGCACTTAGGCGTGAATGAGTGTGTGTGTGGTTGTTTGTCCTGTGTGTGTCTGTGTTGCCCTGCGATTGACTGGCAAACTGTCCAGGGTGTACCCCACCTCCTGCCCATAGACTGCTGCAGATAGGCACCAGCTTCCCCGCTACCCACTATGGAATAAGCGGTAGGGAATGACTGACTGACTGACATTCATTTCTAAAAAACATAACTTCAGTCTTCAAAAAAAAACTGATGTCTTGCCTATGCTGACAATGTTGTCACATAAATCACTGTACTGGACTGTTAATTCAATTCAATTCAATTCAGTTTATTTATATAGCGCCAATTCACAACACATGTCGTCTCAAGGCACCTCACAAAAGTCAGGTACATACATTCCAATTAATCTTAATCATTGAACAGTGCAGTCAGATTCTGTTATTTTTTCAAATTGGATAAAAAAATTTTTTTATCTAAGGAAACCCCCGGATTGCATCCAGTCAGTGACTTGCAGCATTCACTCCCCCCGGATGAGCATGTAGAGACAGTGGACAGTCACTGGCGTTGACTTTGCAGCAATCCCCCAAAGCATGCATGTAGCGACAGTGGAGAGGAAAAAAACCCTTTAACAGGGAAAAACCTCCAGCAGAACCCGGGGTAGGGGACAGCCATCTCCACGACCGATGGGGGTTAGAGAGACAGAGCAGAGACACAAAGAGAACAAAAAAGCACTGATCCAGGAGTACTTTCTATGGAAGGAAAAGGTAATTTTAATGGATGTAGCTCCTTTTAGTCGTTTCACCTAGAAAGAAGGAACGATAACTCTGAGCCATTTTTTTCAATTTTTAGAGTCTAAAAAGCACATAGAGTTAGTCACAGTAAAAGCTCAGTCAATTGCCATGTCTAGGGGAAAAAGGGGTTAAAACATTGAAAGACAGGGCCCTGCGGTCATCGGTAGAGGGTAGCATTAAATTGTTGCCAGCAGAAGCTTGGACGATGCCCCTCTCCAAAAGGTGTCACAGGTAGACCAGAGTCAGGCCCGGGGGGGGGGGGTTTAGCTTCTTTGGAAAAAAAAAGAAAAAAAAACATAAAGTTAGAAGCTGAAAAAAGCAAACAAAAACAAATTGGAGAGTAGTGTGAGAATGTAGCGAAGAGGGTGAAAGTGGTCATTATGTCCTCCAGCAGCCTAAGCCTATAGCAGCATAACTACAGAGATAGCTCAGGATTAAGCTAACGATAGCATGTTTACTCTGTGTTTTGATATTACTTGTTGATATTTCAGAAAGTAACATATTTATTTATTGATTTAAAAAAAGGAAAGTGCTAAGGAACATTAAAATCCTTTCTGGACAAATGCACCTTCCACCACCAAAAAGGTCCATTCACCCCAGCGTTTAAGCTTTGTCCTTGGAACATCCAATAAAAAATAACTGGATGACCTCAAGAACATTCCAAGCACAAACACTTCAAAGTTCAGAAAAATACGAGGCAAAAAGCTGTTAAGAGATTTGGGAGGTGTGAGTTAAAAGACAAGTAGCTGCATCCTGGACAAGCTGAAGGCAGTTTAGGCTTGACTGGGTCTCTAATGTGTCCCAGTGGAGTCTCCCAGTCAAGCCAGGCATGAATGGCCTTCTCAAGTTAGTTAATTGTGTGCAGACGGAAGTTACAGCAAAAGTTGTTCTCCCACTTCATAACTTTATAACTTGGCATTTTCCATTGAATATTAAAAATTTTAATCATGAGTATTTCGGCTTCTGACTACTATCCTTCACAAAGACAGCAGGTGGAAAGATCTGAGCACAGTTTACAGAGTGGGTCACATTAAACAGATAGACAGGGATCTGCAGCAACCAATACAGTTTCTCTTTCAATGTGAAGGGTTAAAAAAAATATTTTTAAAGAAGAAATTCGGATTTGTTAGATTGAATACTGACTGCAGAAACATTGTGAATACATACACTGCTGGTCAAAATTGTTATAAAACCTTTCTCATTTAATGGTTTTCTTTATGTTTATGACTATTTACATTGTACGTTGTTCTCAATGTAGGCATCAAAACAGCGAAGTAACACATATGCAATTATGTAGCAAACCAAAAATTGTAAAATAACTTTTAATATGTTATATGTTAGAATCCTTAAAATAGCCACCCTTTGCTGTAATGATTGAAATATTAACCTCTGGCCATCTTTCAATGAAAGTCCGGGAAGTTCTTACAGGACTCTTTGGAAAACCATATCAGGTGACCACCTCAAGAAGCTCATGGAGAGAATGCTAAAAGAGCAAAAGCAGTCATCAAAGCAAAGGGTGGCTATTTTGTAAAAATCTAAATTATAAAAATGTTTAGAGTTTATTCACACCTTTTGTTTACTACATAATTCCATGTGTGTTCATTCACAGGTTTGTTGTCTCTGGTGAGAATCTACAGTTTAAATAGTCATGAAAATAAAGAGACCCATTAAGTGAGAAAGGCATTCTAAAACTTAAAACATAGAAATATTACGATGGTGGCTCTGGTGGTAGGGGTTCATCCTGTAACTGGTAGGTTGCCAGTTTGAACCTTCGCTCCGTCCATCTCAGTCATTGTGTCCTTGGGCAAAACATTTCACCTGTCTTCCCTGCTGATGGTGGTCCGAGGGCCTGGTGGAGCTGACTGTATGGCAGCCGCTATTCTGTCAGTCTGCCCCACGGCAGCTGTGGCTACAATGTAGCCTACCACTATCATTGTGTGAATGTGTGTATGAATGGGTGGATGACTGATTGTAGTGTAAAGCACCTAGGAGGAGACTTAATAAAAGCGCTAGACAAGTACCGACCATCTACCATACAATAATAGTCATTTTTAAAAACATAAGCACAAAAAGCTAAACTGAAGGCTTGGTTGCCATAAAAATCACAGACATTAGACCAACAACAGGCATCAGGGGTTAAATTTAGTCAGGGGATCTGATAACAATAATTTAAAAATGCCTTGATTTGGACTTAGATCCAACTATTGGCATTACACCTCCCTATTTACAGTGCAGTCAAATCATATTTGCCCTCTTACAGATTTCTTCAGTTTTTTCTCATTCTTCAATGGTTCAGATTCTCAAATTGATTTTAGTTTCAAACAAAGATAACTTGAGTAAATACAAAAAGTATTTTTCAGATGATGGTTTCATTTATCAAGAGAAAAAAAACTATCCAAACCTTCTGGACATATATGGAAAAAAGTAATTGCTCCTGATTAATTAAGTAATGAATGAAGAATTACATTTTCTGGAGAGCTGAGTCCAACTGTATTAGCAATGCCCTGCCCTGATTCCTGCCAGAACTGTAAAATAAGAAAATCACTTAAATAGAACCTGTCTGACAACTTGAAGTAGCCTAAAACATCTCAAAATGCAAAACATGATGCCCAAATAAAAAGAAATTCAAAAACAGAGCAAACAATGTCCTTACCATCTATCAGTCTGAGAGGGGTTATGAAGCTGTTTAGGACTTCAGCAAACCACAGTGAGAGCCATCATCTACTGTGGACACTGTAACAGCGCCGAACCTATCCATGACCCTATTCTCTAAACATAAGGCCAGGTTTATTTTAACTCCTTTTTCTTTTAATAGTTAAAATATTTGATAACTACATTTTGTGTTTACGCTGGCTGTAATTTATGAGAAAATACTCTTAAATGGTTTTCTGCCTATACGTTTTTATAAATCTGGCCCCAGGGGACATGTTTATTGCTCTGTTTGTTAGAAGTGCTACAGTAAATGACATCCTTCTAAAATTTGAAATGTGACCCAGAAATGAACGTGTCAAAAAGTATGTGGGTCTGTTGTCCATATGTTAAAGTGTGCTTAGGTAAAAATAGTATAATCATTACTGTAGATTGTGTGTGCAGTCTTCCAGCAGTGGGGGAACAGTTTCAAAGTGGATTTAACATTTGCTTGTCTAAATGTCTGACAAAGTAAATGGTAAATTGCCCTAAAGCATCATCCACCTATTCAGACACACATTCACACACTGACAGTGGTAAGCTACATTGTTGACAGAAGTGGGGCTGCAATACAATCTGCGCCACCAGGCCCTCTTGCCCAAGGACACAATGACTGAAACGGACAGAGCGTGGGGTTGAACTGGCAACCCATTGTTTGTAGGACAAACCTCTACTTCCTGAGCCACCGACAAAGGATTTCATGAGATGAAATTGGACAACTGTTTTCTTAGACTGAGACAGGTGTAAGGTGGTACACTTTCAGATCCGTCTTGTCCAACTTTGAGTATTTGTTAACTCAATTTTCAAATCCTGAATTCTGCCAGACACATTCCATGGTTGGAACACTAACATACAGAAACAACTGAAAACATTTGCTTTATGTCAAAAATACTTTTATTCATCAATTTACAATTTTGTTAAATGTTGAAAACAAAATATCAGAAAAATCTTTGTCTCTCCAGTCGTTCTTATGCCTCTCTTCACACTCATATAACAGTTTATGTGCAAGCAATTTAGCGATTTATTAATTTTCATTAAATTGTGCTTCCTTTGGCATCTCATTTGTATTTGTGTCGTTAGCATACACATATTCCCTGCTCTTGTGAGCTTCTGCTGAAGTTATTAGAAGGTCCATACATCAATGTCATTACAAAATGGAAAACCTGATGAATGTGTCAGCATGCCAAAAAAACATGACAGCTGCATAAAAGCACAAAATAATCACAAATGATACATGTTCCTTGTCAGCAAATAGCAATCCATTACTGCTCCTCCTTTCTTAGAATTACTAAATAATTAGTTTTTATCAGTTTTCAGCACTCTCCAGGTAGATAATAATTTGACTATAACACTTTCCAAAACTGCTGAAGAAAGGACTAATAAAAATATTCAGAATGTTGGCCCACACAGCCTGGATCCACTGCATATTGATGAGAAGAAGCTGCACGCAGGGCATGATCAGCCTAGAAGGACACAAAGGGGAGGACACAACATGAGATAATTCTTTAATAAACCCCAATCCCCCCCCCCCGGACGAAACAACATAATGAAGAGAGCATAACTGAAACCTTCACAAAATGACTTTTATTTACTAACAGCATGTTGAGCACCTCATCCTGTTCTGTTTTATGTATCTGTACTTTATATCTGCGCTCCGGTCTTACCAGATGTGGAGGCAGCTGAGAACAGCAAAGAGCAGCCCTGCTGCCAGCGACACCGGCACTGCCAGCACAAGGGAGATGAAGCGGTAGCACCACAGTCTGGACACCTCGAACAGGGCATGACTCCAAAACCAGACTTTATCAAAGCTCCGCACTGAAGGGGGCTCTGCAATCACATCCTCAAATGTGACCTTAAGGCACAAACAGACGATGCTGTTACATATGTAAAAATAAGCATGGAGACAATAATGCATTATATGCATGTCTGTAAAACAATGACTTGATGTACTTTGCCCTAATAAAGGATCCTGTATGAATATAAATGCCTCTATGAATGACTATCTATTTAGGGTATAGTGGTAAACAGTTTTTAGTCTGCATCAATTGGCTTTATGTGATAGGCCAATATGAAGTAGCAAATAATTCTGAAGAAGAGAAAAAAATTATAGATGGCTTTCATAATGTTGGTGCAAATAAAAATCTAAATATTATGACACACATTTGTGTTCGTTAGACAATATGTCATACAAATAAGGGCTGTGTGCAGGTGTCCTACAGGGTGTGACTGGCAGGTGCAGCTCCGCAGGTGCTTCTCGTTGAGTCCAATCAAGAGGGCTTCTTAAGGAGCAGGAACCTGGAGGGAGACTTTAGCTTGTTATCTCTCCCAGTGTGGTAACCTGACTGTGTTCTGCAGTTCTCTTGTGTTTGCTGAGCCAGCTCTAATCGGGTTTCTTTGTCCTGCCTATGCAGATCTGGATCCCTCTGATAACCGTGTCCTGGATTCCCCGCTCCTGTTCTTGGAACTACTCCCAGCCGCTCCAACCATGAGCCTCCCTCCCTTCCTCTCCTGTCTCCAGCCCTGCGACCCAGTAATCACTTCTTCGAGATACCAAACCATTGCTCACCTGCCTCTCCAGCCTCCCAACACGGCACGCTCAACTGAATTGCTGCCACTTTGAAGATCACAATGTGAGAGAATCAGTACTGAAACCTCTGTGCCACTCCTCCTGCCTAACTCAGCCTCTGTGGGAAAACCTACCTCCTACAAATCATCATCCACTGTCAACAGTAAGCATACCTCACTCCTGTCCTGCACAACTTTGAATATCTTCTCCAGAACAAACAATAATCTCTATCCTCTGCTCCTCAGTGCCTACCCGGATCCCTCTGGCAGACCCAGTCTGTGTTCTGTCTCACTTTTGCTGTTTAATCTCCTCTTCTGCCTCTGTAATTGTTTGCCCATGCTCAGAGTTGGTAAACCAACATTATGACAGAATATTAATTAACAAACTGCTAAATGAAGACCAAGGAAGTCACTGGAGATAAAGCTGGACTTTAACATCCCACAGACCATGGCGCAACTGCAAACTAACCAAGACATAGTTGTCCACAAAAACAGACAGGGTGGGCAAGGACGTGATTAATAAAAGTAATACCCAAGAGCCCATGGTAACTCTGGAGGAGCTGCAGAGTTCCTCTGATCGGTTAAAAGAAATCATGTTGACAGGACAACTATTAGTCGTGCACTCTCTTCTTTATAGAAGAGTGACAAGAAGAAAAACATTTTTGAAAGCTATAAGAAGTAAGATTAAACATGTAGGAAAGACAGCAAAATGGAAGGTGTTCTGGTCCCATGAGACCAAAATACATTTTTTTGGCTTACAAGCATAACACAACAGTAAGTGTCACAGAAAGTATTAAACAAACCATACCATAACTCATCATGGTATGTTTTAGAGTGACCAATTAAGCCAACATGCATATACAGTTAAATAAATGATGCTAGGTATATAAGAATTCAAAAATTGTTTTGAAAAACAACATTCCCGATAGTACAAGCTTAAAAACCATGAAGCTGATTTATACCTAAATATTCATAGCTTGTAATTTGTATGCATAAGAGAAATTAGTGTGTGTAGGGCACCAAAATTGGATGTAGGCTACAGACCCACACCCTCCTAAAGTCTGTTCATTCAACCTGACTGAACTTTAGCTGTTTTGCAAACATAAATGGTCAACAGTAGTGACTTAGAGTGGCTGAATACTAATGCACGGCATACTTTTAAACTTTTCATTCATTCACACAGGGGAGTTGGTGCCTCCAGCAGTCTACGGGCGAGAGGCAGAGTACACCCTGGACAGGTCGCCAGTCCATCACCGGGCAACACAGAGCCACACAGGACAAACAACCATGCACACACTCATTCACACCTACGGGCAATTTAGAGAGACCACTTAACCTAACAGTCATGTTTTTGGACTGTGGGAGGAAGCCGGAGTACCCGGTCAGAACGGGGAGAACATGCAAACTCCATGCAGAAAGACCCCGACCAAGAGTCGAACCTAGGACCTTCTTGCTGCTACAGTGCTACCAACCGTGCAGACCACTTTTAAGATTTTAATTCGCAAAATCAATTTCAACCCTTTCCTTACACAGTTATGCATCATTTTGTATCAGTTTATGTCATAAAATCCAAGTAAAGAACCATGACATTGTCATTTTCTCTGGTCCCATCCCCGATCTAACCAGTGACGACATGTTTAGCCGCATGCTGTCATTCAACCACTGGCTGTCTAGGTGGTGTCAAGAAAACAATGTGGGCTACATTGATAATTGGCGAACAGTTTGGGGAAAACCTGGTCTGATCCGGAGAGACGGCATCCATCCCACTTTGGATGGAGCAGCTTGGAGAGAAAATGGTGCTCTACACACCTAGAGGATCCCTACTTAGTCTGGAAAAATAGCCTACTGTTGTATAAAAAGACACTTCACCAAGCTAGAACAGCTTATTTCTCATCATTAATAGAAGAGAACAAGAATAATCCTAGGTTTCTCTTTAGTACAGTTGCCAAGATGATTACTTCATCCTCAAGAAGTGAAACAACATTGGAAGTAACTGTAAAACCTGATCTGTGTTTGGACTGTTTTGATCCTGTGGAGCTTCCTGAGTTATCAGAAATATTAGCTTCATCTAAACATTCAACTTGTATGTTAGACCCAATCCCAACCAAATTATTTAAGGAAGTGTTCCCTCTGATTACCAGCCCCATTTTCGATATGATTAATTTATCTTTAGTAAATGGATATGTACCACAAGCTTTTAAGGTAGCTGTAATTAAACCTTTGCTTAAGAAACCTTTGCTTGATCGTGATGACTTAATAAATTACAGACCTATATCCAATCTTCCATTTTTATCTAAATTTCTTGAGAAAATAGTTGCTAATCAAATGTGTGAGCATTTACACAGCAATGGCCTGTTTGAAGAGTTTCAGTCAGGTTTCAGAGCTCATTATAGCACTGAAACAGCTCTGCTGAAAGTCACTAATGATATTCTTATTGCCTCAGATAATGGACTTGTGTCTGTACTTGTCCTCTTAGATCTCAGTGCTGCATTTGATACAGTCAATCACAATATTCTCTTAGAAAGGCTGGAATATGCTGTAGGGATCAGGGGAACAGCGCTAGGCTGGTTTAAATCTTATTTGTCTGACAGATTCCAGTCTGTTCATGTAAATAATAAATCATCTTTAAACTCCAGGGTTGATTGTGGAGTACCACAGGGTTCAGTACTTGGGCCAAATTTCTCTTTTTACTATATATAGCTTCCAATAGGTCAAATTATCAGGCAGCATAAAAAAATTTCCACTGTTACGCTGATGACACTCAGCTTTACTTATCCATGAATCCTGATGACCCAACCAGTTAGATAGACTAAAAGCATGTCTTAAAGACAAAAAAAACGGGGATGACTTTAAATTTTTCTGCTTCTAAATTCAGACAAGACAGAAGTTGTCGTTTTTTGGCCCGGAGTCTTTAAAAAAAAACTGCTTAGTCAATCACTTAACCTGGATGGCATTAAAATTGACCTCCGATAATAAGTAAAAACCTTTGTGTTATTTTTGACCAGGACATGTCATTTAAATCCCATATTAAAACGGTTTCTAGGATTTCCTTCTTTCATCCCCGGAACATTGCCAAAATTGAAAATCCTGTCCAGGAGTGACGCTAAAAAAACTAGTCCATGCATTTGTTACTTCAAGGGCGGGCTATTGTAATTTTTTATTTTTGGATGTCCACAAAATGCAGTTAAAAGCCTTCAGCTGATTCAAAAATGCTGCAGCAAGAGTTTTTGAGAAATTAAAAAGAGAGATCATATTTCCCCCTACTTTAGCTTCCCTTCATTGGCTCCCTGTTAAAACCAAATAGAATTTAAAATTCTCCTCCTCACATATAAACCCTTAATGATCTAGCTCCATCATACATCAGGTTTTGATTGTTCCATACGTTCCTAACAGAGCACTTCGTTCTCAGACTCGGGGTTTACTGGGGGTTCCTAGAGTCTCTAGAAGTAGAATGGGAGGCAGATCCTTTATTATCAGGCTCCTCTCCTGTGGACCCAGCTCCCAGATTTAGTCCTTGAGGGGGACACCCTGTCTACCTTTAAGGCTAATTTAAAAATTTTCCCTTTTTGATAAAAGCTTATAGTTAGATTTGGCTTAGGTTATCCTGAGCTATCTTCCTTATTTTTAAAACCTCCGTCTTTTTTCCCTCCCTTTTGGATGGAGTAAGGGGGGAGTCAGGTTTAGGCCTAAAACAGGCTCAGTTATGGTTGAGGTGCAAACACACCCTCCATTTCTGCTACCTGTATGACCCCCTCTCTTTTCCAATGGTTATGGTCAATCTGACAGAGAGAGGTATCCCAATCGTTTAGGTTATCTTAGCTTAGGTTATCCTGAGCTATCTCTGTAGTTATGCTGCTATAGGCTTAGGCTGCTGGAGGACATAATGACCAATTTCCCCCTCTTCGCTACATTCTCACACTACTCTCCAATTTTGTATTGTTTGCTGTTATTTCAGCTTCTAACTTTATGTTCTCTCTCTTTTCTCTTCCTAGAAGCTACACCTGGCCTGACTCTGTGTCTGCCTGTGACACCTTTCTGGAGAGGGGCATTGTCCAAGCTTCTGCTGGCAACAACTTAATGCTCACCCTCTACCGATGATCCACATCAGTAGAGGGTGGATCATCGGTAGATGATCCACCTGTCTTTCAGTGTTAACCCTTTCTCTCTCGTAGACATGGCAATTGACTGAGCTTTTACTGTGGCTATCTCTATGTACTCTCTTTCAGACTCTTTCAGACTACACCCTTGAAAACTGGCTCAGAGTTTATCTGTTCTTTCTTTCTAGGTGAAACGACTAAAGGAGCTACATCCATTAACATTTACTTTTCCTTCCCATAGAAAGTACCCCTGGATCAGTGCTTCTGTGTTCTCTTTGTGTCTCTGCTCTGTTCTCTCAAACTCCCAGTCGGTCGTGGCAGATGGCCGCTCACACTGAGCCTGGTTCTGCTCGAGGTTTCTTCCTGTTAAAAGGGAGTTTTTCCTCTCCACTGTCGCTACAGGCATGCTCAGTATGAGGGATTGCTGCAAAGTCAACGCCAGTGACTGTCAACTGTCTCTATATGCTCATACGGGAGGAGGGAATGCTGCAAGTCACTGACTGGATACAATCTGCTGGGTTTCCTTAGACAGAAAAACTTTTTAACCAATTTGAATAAATAACTGAATCTGGCTGCACTGTTCAATGATTAAGATTAATTGGAATGTATGTACCTAACATTTGTAAAGTGCCTTGAGACGACATGTGTTGTGAATTGGCGCTATATAAATAAACTGAATTGAATTGAATAAACAAACATGACCTTTTGACACACTATGTCATCCTTGTCATACAGATTTAACCATGCAGTACTAATGTTTGCTAACTATTGCAAAACAGTGATTCCAGTTGTAAGGGTGGTTTAACTTCACATTTCAGAACCCACTCTCCTCTAAAAGTTAAAACACGTTTTGGGAGTGTGTCTACAGACATCTTAAGGTAATAGTTTGGACTTCTGGATGCAATCTGCTGGGTTTCCTTAGACAGAAAAACTTTTTATCCAATTTGAATAAAAAACTGAATCTGACTGCACTGTTCAAAGATTAGGATTAATTGGAATGTATGTACCTAACATTTGTAAAGTGCCTTGAGACGACATGTGTTGTGAATTGGCGCTATATAAATAAACTGAATTGAATTGAATAAACAAACATGACCTTTTGACACACTATGTCATCCTTGTCATACAGATTTAACCATGCAGTACTAATGTTTGCTAACTATTGCAAAACAGTGATTCCAGTTGTAAGGGTGGTTTAACTTCACATTTCAGAACCCACTCTCCTCTAAAAGTTTAAAAACACGTTTTGGGAGTGTGTCTACAAAACATCTTAAGGTAATAGGTTTGGACTTCTGGATGCAATCTGCTGGGTTTCCTTAGACAGAAAAACTTTTTATCCAATTTGAATAAAAAACTGAATCTGACTGCACTGTTCAAAGATTAGGATTAATTGGAATGTATGTACCTGACTTTTGTGAAGTCCCTTGAGACGACATTAGGTGTGAATTGGCGCTACATAAATAAACTGAATTGAAAAACTGAATTTGAAGGTAATAAATGTGAATAATTACAAGGGGTGTGACTAATTGCTTGCACTGTATTAATAACAGCAAAACACACTTTTTGAGATCTAACAAGCAGTATTAGAAAGGTTTGAACTATTTCTTTTTTCCTCTTACTTTTCATAATATAAAACAGCTTCCACAGATGCAGAAACAGAGACAGCAGGGGTGGTTTCACTGTCATGTGCAAATCTCTATAATTCAAAACCAAAAAGTTAAATGTGGTTCAACCTGTGTTATGCTTTGCGCTCAGTGAGTATTTTTCATATTTATTCAATGCAAATGAGAATAGAAAAGACGTACCTTTAGACTGCTGTTGAGTTTTTTGGGATCCCTGTCCTCAATCTTAGGTCCCGTATCACTCCCGGTGAAATACAGACCTTCATCCACCTTTACTTCCATCAGCTCCCCAGATTTCATTCTCTGCTCGTCCATTTCCATTCTGCTGAGCTGTGCCCCTGCTTGGAATCATGGAGAATGAGGGTGTGTAGCTGCCAGGGGGACAGGCTTATGGTTGACACCCAGGTGGAACATAGTACACTGATGACTTCCTTGACCATTTCTGAGGAATGTTTTTATTAGCTTTGCGTGATATGCAACACGATCAGTCTAATTTATACCTGCATGAGAATAGCCGCACAGATCTTTAATCATGGGAGCAGTGATGATGTTTGCCAGAGTTCTGGTCATTAAATGCACACTAACCACACTCAGCAGGGTTTGGCAGTAGCTGTTCTGCCAATTGCACATCTGAGCTGAATCCCCAATGCTTTCCTGGTTCAACAATCCTCCACAGATCACCAAACCGCATGTTTTATACACTTATTTTAGAGAAAAAAGTCAATCCATCTTACATATATGGCAGGTTAACAAGCCAATTTTCAACTTGGTTTTTTAAAACCTAAATACACATTTTTTTCTTACATGTATTGCTGCTTCACAGTTTTTGTGGTCCGGTTATATTTTTTTCAGAATATGACCTCCTCCAGGAGACCATCAGAGACCTTGGAAACAAAATGAAACATAGTGAAATATCATACATGATTCATCTCTACAATATTGTCTATGTTTATAGCAACCTTCAATAGAATCTGGCCAGTGAATGTTCCACAGACAGCCATCTGACGTCTCATCAATTTTCCTATGATGTTATTTAAAATTTAAAAGCACATTATCACAGACTGATGAACAACATAAATCTGTGTGTTTTATAGTTATTTTTTAGGCTGATCTCCATGTAGACAGAAGCTAGAAGAATGAATTGCCATATTGCGCCCTCTGTTGGCCAAGATATGTCCTTGCCGTTTCATTACCCGTTGACATTTTTTTCTTAAATCAGCAGCCTAGATTCCCACCATGAATAATGCCTAATTTCACGTAATGAAAGCAGAGGTTCAATGAGATAAGAACTAATAGTTTGTTAGGAAACATTTGCGATTCTTTTTTACAAAATAAAATATATATTTTTAAGTAATAATATAATTAAGAACGTAAATGTAAATGTCTGAATTGTAAAAAGTGGCCAGCCACATGCATTCTCCAGTTCGAAGTACATGCTGTCCAGCTGTTTCACTTTAAAATGTGACTGAGAAAACATTTTTGAAGAAATATTTTATTAAAGGTTGCGTTCTTTCATGCAAAATGCTTTTTGATGTAGAAATGCAAACGTAGAAACAGTAAAAAATACATGATTACATTGTTAGGTTTCACATTTTGTTTAGAAATAAATAGGTTCCCCTTGCATTCTTCTAAAATGCTATCATGATACATATCTGAGATTATTAGAGTTGAACTCTGGGGTTGTGATAGTAAGAGTTTTACTATTTTAAGATACTTTATGAGACTTGTACATTTAGGTGTACATAAATACTTTATGGTAAAAGAAAAATGAAAAAAAAAACAATGTCAAAGCCTTCTCCCATTTTTGTCTAATATTAGTTTTATTTAATTAATAAATTATATATTACAATTTGTTTGAATGTTTAAATAGGACTTTTGTTTATTTAACTATTTGCAAGTTCATGAGCAATAACAAAAGTGTAAAATGTCTAAAGCCAAAAAAGGATATAACAGGTGTTATATCTAAACCATCTGACGAATGATTGGAGTAAAAAGTCACATTGGAAACAGTGATATGCAAGAACGTCTGTGTGGCTATACTACAGGTAAGGAAATGTAATTAGTTATTTTTCATTAGAACAAATCAGAAGTGATACTGGAAAATTTGTTAGTCATGTTTTATTATTATTGAACAGGATTTTAGTGCCTTGTATGCGAGTGAAGAGTTTCAAAAAGAGGGCCAAGTTGTTGCCTATCAGAAAGTTTGATACTAAGATTGTTTCCCTTTGTCTCTTTGTTAAAGATATTTCCTTTTATTTCAACCCATTTAGTTGAAAAGCTAATGCTTTAATAACACGGTTGTTGAGTACACACCTACAGTTATGTAAGATTGTATATACCTAAATAACATCCATTTTGCAGAATGGTGTTTGCTGCTATGTCCTCTAACCACCCTATTCTGTCTTGAACGAGGGCTAAAACATATACCAGAGGCAATAAAACAGCACTTTGTTACCTCTCTCTGGTGTTTTATCAATGCCCAGTAATGATTTTCATTGTAGATTTACTATCTCTTCCTTCCCTTATCCATGTCCCGATTATGTTAGTCCATATTCACAGAGGCTAGTGCTATCTATCGTTGCTCACATGTAAATGTGTTTTTATCTGACTCAGTCTGTATTTGAGCTGACTTGAATAAAAAAATATACATCTAGCCAGCGGGCTGTTTTGTTTTGTTGCTATGTGAGTCCATTTTATTTTATATGACAAGAGAGAGAGGTGACGTTAAAATCTATCTGTTTTAGGCAGGAAGTCTGAGCTATTATCTCTACATCTCCTGACAGTTTCTCTCCCTGACAACGCGGAGACAAATGAGAACATCACAACACATTTGTGCTTTTAATAATGAGTTTGAACAGTTCTTTTTACAATGTGGAATGATTACACATGATAAATATTCTGTGATTCTTACAAACCCAGAATTGGGTGCATAACTTTGAATTTATAGTGGTTTTTCTTCTAATCTGCACAGGGTCAAAATTAGACATATAGGCACAAATACATATATACATATACACATACATATACATCTAATGTTTGGTTAAATGTTCCTTTGCAAGTTGCCACGAATCTACGCTCTTTACTAAAAAGCTTCTGGCATGTTTCTGGCTGGTTGTAACCATCCTTCTTGGTTAATTTAGATTAATGGGTTTCCTGGAATAGGCACTATTTTTAAACAAAGCCAGTACATTTTTAATAAGGTTTAGGTTGTTTCAACTTCAAAAGATTATTGTAGGACTGATTTATCCATCCCAGTGTTTTAATGTTTGTTTTGGTTTCTTTTTCTTGTTGGAACAGACAATTGTGCACCGGTTTCAATAATCTGACCTAAACTGTCACCCTTAGTTGAAAGGAAAGGGTCGTTAGGATATTTAAGAGTAACCAAGATCTCACCAAAGCTCTAACCATTTTTTTACATTACCACTAACCAAAGAGTGCAGAGCAAGAAAGAAAAAAAAAGCTCAAAATTGACACTTTCCAATACGACTGAAGTTTGCTGCTGTCTACATTGACACATGAAATGCTTTGTGGAAAAATAACATTTACATTCATAGGGGACTTAACTTGCCCTATTTGGTCACAATGACTAGAAGTATGTGTGGAGAACTCAAGGTGAAGGTTTCAAACCTAGTACTATCAACTGTGAAGTACTGTCACAATCCTGAGATGTTTGAGTTTTGATTTTATTTTGTGTATGTATTTCGACGATTTCTTTGGTGTTTATCATATTCTTTAGGTCCTGCTATCGCAAGATATTTCCTTGTGCTTATTCTTGTTAGGTGTTTTCCTTATTAGTTCATGCTTTTGTGTTTTATTCTTCTTTCCACATCTAGAGTTATTTACTTTTAGATTTTTCCTTGGGTTTTTATATGTTGGAGCTACTTTGCTCCAACTGGTTAATTAGTTTCCCTCCTTAAGCTGCTCTGCCTTTCTCTCTGCCTCAGCTCCTACTCATTCCTTCTGGTTAAGGTATTTGGTTTGCCTGTTATTTCTTTACCATACCTCAGTATATAAGTCCACTGGTTCTCATTTTTCTATGCTGGATTCATCTCTTTGTCTGTCGTTTAATGTCCGGTCCAATCTTTGTGCTTCTAGTCCTGTTTCTTCATGTGCAAGACCATTTCACCATGGGAACCGGCCCATTGCAAAAAGTGGGTGGAAGAACAAGCTGGTTAAAACTTTGCTGCAGCTGGTTGTTCCAACAAGACAAAGATCCCAAAGACAAATTAAAACTGTTTTTGGTATGGATAAAGAAGGCTAACATTAGGTTTTCAGGATGGCCCTGACCTCATACCTATTGAAAATTTATAGATTGTGTCTAAAAGACAAGTCTGTGCCAAGAAACAAACCAGTTTAAATTAGTTCTATCAATTAACAGTGGGGGTGCAAACATCTTCAATCTGATGCATACGTTTGAACCTATAACTCATTATAAAACTTGTGCAGCCAAATCTTGCTTACATATAATCATTGAAATTGTTTGTTTGTATTAGAACTCTACCCTGAAAAAAAAAACAGTTCAAATAAATCAGGAAACAAAAAATGATAGTAAGGCAACTATGACCATGATGAGTGCATGTAAACTTTTGACTGAAACTGCATATACTTTAGGGTTACAGCACAGACACCTTTTGCTTTTTTTAAATAAGGAAAACATTTAATTAGTAAAGAGCACAAATCTAAGAAAATGTAACAAAATACAATAATATGAGAAATAAGTTTCCGGAAATAATGGGTTGCTGGCCTACAAACATTTAAATGTTGCACTCTTGGCATGTTAGCATTGTGTTCCCTATTTGTTAAAATCTACGCGTGCTCCTCTGGTATTTGTCCTGGAATAACGTTTGCTTGGTTTAATGTGTTTGTGGGACTGGGGTTAGAACAGCTTGAGCGTCTTTCAGGTGTGCTGATGGTTCTCTGAATGAACTGAAGGAAGTTTTCCTGAAATGAGGCTTCTTGGCTGGATGCTCCAACCTCCGTGGGCTGGTTCAAGCAACAACGTCGAAACTTCACCAGCTCATCTCTGATTTGTCTGTTTAAGAGGCCATAGAAGAATGGGTTAACTGCGAAGGAAGAGTAAGCAAGCCAGGTTACCACTTCCTCTAAATCCCCTGGGCTCTGCATAGAGCTGGTCAGAGACATTTGAACATGGAAGATGAAGTAGGGCAACCAACAAACCAAGAATTGGCCAACGATGAACACCAAAGTTATTGCAGCTTTTCCACCACTGAAGGCCCTTTCTGGAGACAGTCTTTGAGGCACAGTGCGGGTGGTAGCGATCATGGTCGTTTGGCTGTTGATGGAGTCAGAGCGGCCTTTTGCTGGGCACGTGTTTACCCATGTGGGAACAGCTGGGACTTGCTGCAGAGCTGCTGAACGAGCAACCTTGTACACAGCACAGTAAACACTAAAGATGACCACTGCAGGAGCTAAAAAACAAATAACACTAAAGAGCACACCAAATACTCTTCTCAGGCGGCTGTGGGTTGCATGAAGAGAGCAGTGTGCTGCAGCAATAGAGCTCTGAGGTCCATAAGCTGGCCATCCAAACAGCGTGACCAGAGCTAAGAGGAGTGATTTAACCCAAATTAGGACCATCACACTAATAGTCAGGTTGATGGTCATCTTGACTTCGTAACGCAGTGGGTGCACAATGTAGAAGTAACGCTCCAAGCTGATGGCAGTGATGGTGAGGATGGAAAGACAAATGAGGAAAACATTGAGAAAGATGTAAACCTGGCACTCAAGAACAGTGAAAACCACCGTGCCGAAGAATGGTGAGCTAGATATGATGCCCAAAGGCATCAGGAGAATGGCGCACAGCAGATCTACTGCACACAGGTGACACACAAATGCAAACCTCTTCAGGTGAGGAGCGCGAGCTATGGCTACCATCACACCAGTGTTGGCCAGCAGGGCGATGAGGTTAAGTGTCACCATGCAGAACAACCCGAAAAGATCTTTGATTTGGGACTGGGAGCTTGTGACGACGCTGACATCAGCAGGGACAGTGGGATTGGGCTCCCTCAGGGCAGTGGTAGAGTTTGCAACAGAAGGATCAGAAACAGAGGTGATCATGGACCCAGTCATGTCCGCCATCATTTATTTACCTCTTCCCCCATTTCCAGCTCTAATGTTCCCATGGGTGAAATTCCACTGTTGAAAGAAAAAATTATATTTTCTTTAAAATTTTTATTGTTATGATACAAAAATCATGAATAATTTTGAATCATGTGAAGTAGTCATATTTAATAAATTTTAATATACATTCTGATGAGGCCTGTTTCTCAGATTTAAAATTACCTTTAGAAAATAACCTTTAAACACGTTTTTAAACATTTTTCATTAAGCCCACTTTCCTTTATTGAAAATGTTTTTTAATCGGTCTGATGTAATACTAATCGTAAATGTCGTTAAATTTTAATACCAGATACAAACATACCACAAAATGTTGCTGTAACTGCAGCAAAAGATGGTTGTACTAAGTGCTGACTCAGGCTTGTTAAATACGTTTTTTATATTTTTATTGGTAAAACTTCGGGGGTAGACATTTTTGAAAACCAGGTATCGTTTTCCTTACACTTCAAAATTAGGTGCTAATTGTGTTGTTCCTTCACTTAAGATGCCATTAAACACATTGACGTTTGGGATTGTAATGTAGCATGTGAAAAACATCAAGGGTTTATGGATACTTTTACAAAGCACTGCACGCCTATAAAAATAAACTGAGAGTTTTCAGCTGTTCAGTATCATCCTTTCAGCGACATCCTTACTCCTTCATGTAGCTACAAAACTTTAGATTAATTTGCAGTGCTGTAAAATGTTGTCAACAATATGCAGAACCTCCTAAAATCACTATTTTCATCTATTAGGTCTGATTGTGCTTTAATATGATTGTTATTATTATTATCATTATTATTATTATCGTCATTATTCTTTAGAGGAGATTAGCGTTTGTTATTTAAGTAACTTCTTCTGATTGTCAGATACATAAATGTTGCATCCAATAGTAAGGTTATAAGGCTAATAAATAAAAACACCAATGTTGATTTTGATAAAAATGACTTACCCCTGGTTTGCTCTCAGTTTGTTGTTTGGTTTTAATCAGTTGCTTTGAGTTCAAGTTGGCATGCTGTTTACAAAAGTATACAGGAGTGATCCTTTATTTCTTTTTCATCAAAAGTCTTTCAATCATTACTTCCACCTGTTTAAAAAAATAAAAACTATCTAAGGTTTGGCTTTTCCGTATACAGGCATCAGAGCTGCATTACCTTTTATATTCCCAAATAAAAGGAAAATTATGAAAGAATATTCCATGTTGGTGGTAAATTATTTCCGCTCTTCTCTCACCCCTCCTCTGATAACCCTCTGGGTCCTGTTCTGTGCTGTGTATGGCAGTGACTGTCACACATTGTTTTGTGTAATGGTGCACTCTGAAGTTTTTTCCCCTTTTGGCATCAGACACACACTCCTCTGTCCCTCTACCAGCCTTCTCTGGGTCCTAGTTTTCTCCATTTTAAAGGAAAAAAATCGCAATATCCCCCTAGCAGTCTGCATCTTCTCAAAGTCAGTCAAAACATATTATTTAAGAGAATGCTCATGAAAGCATTGAAACCCCTTGAACTATTTTATATTTTACCAACACAAACCTCAGAGTATTTTATCAGGATGTTACATTTTATAACAGAAAGTAATGCATTACTGTGAAGTGGAAGAAAAGGTATGCAGCATTTTCAAACTTTTTATAAATACAAATCTGTGTGGTGTCCTCAGAATTTCCCTGAAATCCAAGGAGAACATTATTCAGAGGACACTGACAATTCTGGTGGCACTACAGAGACCCACATTAGTCCAGCGCTCCACAAATCTGACCTTTCTAGAGGAATTACAAAAAAGAGTCATGAAATCTTGTTCGCAGTTTGGCCCAAATCATGCAGCTGACACAGAAAGTCTGTGGAGGGGGGTGCTCTTGTCAGATGGGACCAAAATCGAACTTTTGGGCTGCATGTAAAATGCTATTTGTGGAAAACTAACATAGCACAACACCCTGAACACACCATCCTCACACTATCACATGATGGCACCATCATGCACTGAGGGATGCTTTTCTTCAACAGGCACAGAGAAGACAGTCAGAGATTACAGCCAGATGGATTAACAGTTGTGTTAAAGATAACAGGTGTGTTTTTAAAACGTGATTATAGCTCAAAATCCTTAAAATAGTTTTTATTTCCATGCATTAGGAACACTGCACATTATATTCTAAATCAAACCATGAGAAAAAAAAATTTATCAATCTTTTAACCACATTTCAGAAAATGAAGAAAAATGATCATTGGGATCTTCAACAAAATAGCAGTGTCAGCATTTTTTATTACAAACTCTAATATTTACTGTATAAACTGAAAATCTTTACGTTTTATCATTCCTATGAATCACTAAACTAATGTTTATTTGTATAACCACTGTTTCTGAGAACTGTCACCTGGAGTCAACCAACTACTGGCTCCTGTAAACACCAGTGGCGGAAGCTGGTCTTTCAAGGAGGGGAAGCTCAGTTTCAAGATTGCTGATTCGCTGATTTCACTGTCAATCAAACAGGCATTCAGCCTCAGACAGATCATCCAACCATCATGCAGAAGCTGAGCGTCCAATGGGCGGGACAAAGCACTCTTTGCTTCGCTATTAAACTCACTGTTTAAAGCACTGTGAAGCTGCGGGAATGATTGAGAGGAAAGCCGCGTCGGTACCAGTGATAAGAAGCTGATTCTGAACAAAAGTTGAGCGCGTTGTAGCGCATATTTCGTCAATGACATGTACACACAACAGTATATATTTGATCATTTAAGCTGAGCTTCCCTTGCAGTCTGAGGGCAATCGCCACTGGTAAACAGGTATTCCAGCCCAGGATGATCTGACAACATTCCATAATTACTCTGCATTTCTTGCTTTTGTCTCAGAAACAGGATTTTTGATGTCACTCCACACGTTTTCAATCAGATTAGGGTCCAAGGGTTAGTCTGGCCACTCCATAACTTTTTGTTTACATACCAGTAAGCGAGCAGCAGCTCGCTTACTGGTATGTTTGGGGTCGTTGCCTTGTTAAAACACCCATTTCAAGGGCATTTCCTCTTCAGAATAAAGCAACATGACCTCTTCAAGTATTTTGATATATGCAAACTGATCCATGATCCCTTTATGCAAAAAAAAATGGGCCCGGGACAAAATGTAAGAGAAACACCCATTCATCATGTTTAACCACCATGTTTAAATGCCCAATGATGGGGCTAAATTAAGAGTTTTGGGGGTCATTAAAAAAACTTTTTTATGCCCTTGGACCCAAAAAGAACATCTTACATTCATCAGTCCATTAAATGTTTCTTTCTCTTTTGGCCAGCTGATGTGCTCTTTGGCAAATCGTGTCCTCTATCGTACGTCTTTTTTTAACAATGGGACTTTGCGAGGGCGGGGGTAGGGGGGGGGGGGGGGGGGGGGGGTGTTTGGACGTAAATTAGCTTTACATTTGTCCAGTACTTTTAAATTTTTTCAAAACATCTATGATCAACCTGGAGCTGATTGTTGGCTGAGTCTTTGACATTCTGGCTATTCTTCAATCCATTTGAATGGTAGTCCTTCGGTTTTCCATTTTAAATTATTAGAGCTCATTTTAGCCGAGCAGCCTTTCATTTTCTGCACTTCTTTATGTTTCCCCTCTCCAATCAACTTCTTAAAGTACGCTGCACCTCTGAACACTGAACAATGCCTTGAACGACCCATTTTTTGTCAGGTTTTCAGAGAGAAATGCATATACATGTGCTGTGCATCATCCTTAAATAAGGGCAACCTGATTGACACCCGACTCTTCACAGAATGAACGATCTCAGTAAGTGAACTCCACACCGCTATTATTTTGAACACGCCTTTTTCAATAAATTTTTCAATTACAGACTCGGGGCATGCATATAATGAAAGTTGGTCTTGCTGGTTTTCTGACTACTAAATCCTACTAAAGTTATTTACTATGTGGCAATATGATTTCTACAATAGGCAGTGATTGGTTAGTCTAGTTGGACAAGAAAACCTGTTGGAGGTGGCAAAAAACTGAAGACTGGAGCAAAGGTTTACTGGAGAAAACAAAGGTGTCTTACCTCAATTTTAATATCTTCCTTTGTATGATGGTGGGTAATGTGAAAACAAGACATTAATGACAATGGAGGATAAACATTTTCACTAGTGTATTTGAGTTTATTGAACCATCTATGGTTCAGGTTTTGTCAGTGCAAAATAAACAGTTTATTGGTCAGTAGGTTGCAACAGGTTGACAAAATATGTAGCCATAAGTACATAAAGATATTAGCAATTTCCATACGGCTTCACGTTGGATAACCTCAAGAGTTTTTTTTACTGGTTTAAGAAACAGTTCCTCATTCTGGAAACACAAATGTACATTATTTTCCATTCTGATCCTGCTCTACCTTTGTTATTCAGAATATGGAGATGCAAATCCATACTGGAAGTCAGTGTTAAATAACTTAAATGTTAACATTTTTAAAAGAGTCCATTTTGTCAGACCTTTGTCAGAAAGTAAAAATAAACTTTATGTTTTTTTTCTCGTCTTTGTCAACTAACCTTCATGAATTAAGTGGCAGGTTTTGCATATAATTACATGTATTCTGCCTTAACTGGAAAATAATAATTTTCCCAATGCTAACCCATAACTAAGCATATAAGGTTTTCAGATAAAGTTGTGGGATATCATTCAAAAACCCCAGAGTGCAAACAAAACCTTTGAACATTTCAACGTGGTCAACTAAAGATTACCAATAGCATTAAGAAAGATCAACATCTTTTACAGAGTACCGAATATTATTATTATTATTTACTAATAAAGTATATGTAAAGCCAAAGCACATTCAATGGGTCCTGCATACGATTATAGGGAACAGAACAGAAAGAGGCGCTTATGCAGTATGGTAGAAACAACCATCCTTAAGGAACTGCACAATCTTCCTTCTCTCTTTAAGCAAAACTTTTAATGTATTTCGATCTCAAGCAGGTAGCGAAGGCGACACTGGCTCTCCTTGTAGATCAGATATTCACTGTTGCTAAAGTAGCTTTCAGAGTACTGGGGCTGCTGGATGACATCTCCCTGAGGAACAGCAACCTTCTTGCCTTCGATGGTGATGACAATGTCTTTAGACGGATCTGCAAACAAAGCAGAAAGACACATTCACATCAACCCCACAGATCCAACCTTTTTACAAATGTTTACTGCTTGTTTTCACCATCACATTGAAGGGCCTTTGTTGGTCACTTGGAGTAAGCAAAACAATCGGTAATCCTAAATTGCATTCCTGACTCTCTGACTGGATCCTGACTGGATCTGTTTATGACCCCTTAGTGTAATGATCAATAGTTTGTTTCAATGCCTGTTAATACATTGAAGTGTCCCTTTAAATACAAACAATCCTCCTCTGCTACTTTAGCAATCAGGAAAGCTTTTGAAATTACCCAAGTTGTGACTTTAGAAAATGATTCTGTGAAACTGAAATGTAGGCCTGCTTTTTTAGTCGTTAGATGATTACATGTAGATAACCTAGAAAGGGTAAAAAAAAAAAAAACACTAATCAATTCTATTTTTCTGATTGGCTGTCGACTGAGACAAGATCACACTCTTGCTAAATTCCATCTCTGATTGGCTGATCGGGTTTGATTATATTTATGTTTCCTAAGAACATAGGTATAAGTGCTGACTGAGGCCAAAAAAGGTCCTAATAAATAACATGAAAATGTTATGCCCAGTCAATCAAAACCAGGTCAGATGAACCTGATCGGATTTGGTTGCATATTTGTTTTGGTGCACTATATGCTTTATATTTTTGTTTTTCTGTGTGAACTTGTGGAAACATTTTTCTTCCACACACACATTTTCTTGAATTACCGTAAATTCCGGACTACAGAGCGCACCTGATTAAAAGCCGCATGCTCTAATTTTAGAAAGAAAACCAATTTTGTACTTGTACAGGCTGCACCGGATGTTAAGCCGCGGGTGTCCCACGTTGTAATATGATTTACACAGAAAGATATTACACGTGAGGAATTTTTAACTTTTAATTTAATCCGTATGGTAATATAAAGAAATGCTTATTGCAAATGCTTTTTTTCTTACAGTGGCTAACACGGCTACTTTTAAATATATGTACGTTATCGATAACACACAAATTACGTTGACTATGATTTTTTACTGAACAGTGCACAAACAACATTCCAATATCTCCTAACTGATATACACTGCAGCCTACCAGGTCAAAAGTCATTGATCGCCTTCTTCATCGTCTTCCTGCGCACTGAAACCATCAAAGTCCTGTTCTTCAGTGTCCGAATTGAACAGCCTCAGGATCTCGTCACTCAAATCAGCCTCTTCATTGACGCTCTCACTTGAGCGCACCCGGTCCCCTTAATCACGCAGCAGTCCAGCCTTTCGAAACCCGTTGGTGATTTTCCATGGTGATGAGGGTGAATATAAATGACTGATTTACAATACCGGTAATTGAATTGTGAAAGTGCTCTTGATTCATTGGACTGCTTTGAACTACTCATCAATTTGATTGGTCTACTGTTACCAGGCTAAATGTTTTTGGCGGCATGGAAAAAAAAAACATGCATTAGCCGCATGGTTGTATAGGCCGCAGTGTGGGAAACGGTAGCGGCTTATAATCCGGAATTTACGGTAGTCATTTTGAATTCATTGCTCCTTCTTCCCCCCTAAGCCTTTTAACCTCAAAATAACATTGGGTTAGTAAAATAATTAAGCCTTTAAACTCTAGAGAGAGATGTGAATCTTTAAAAAAGTTAAGACTGTTATTTAATGTATTTTCTTATCATTTTCCCATCACCTAAATAAACTTTAGAGAGTAGACCTTAGATAAATAATATGATTCTTAATTCTGTGTAATCAATTCAACTGCAAATAAAATTGTATGTTTTATAATTATACAAAAGTGCTTCATTCCTTCTTTAAATTCTGCAATAAGATTGAACCTTGATTAGAAAATCTTCAGATTGATTTTTTTTAGAGATGAGACTCATCAACTTTATTAATAAGTGGTAAATTCATGATAAATTAATATAATTTTAAAAAGTTCTGCTGCAGTGTTGTATTTTGTGAGTAATTGGGGTAGAGCAAGATGATCTGAGATAAGAACTGTATTTCTTGTAAAGCTTGGTTCTGGTGTTATTAAATGCTTCGTATTGTATGCAAAAAATTAAAAGCACAACTTCAACACCAAGAGATGTACTGAGATCTCCTGCACAGACAATGACCTTAAGAGCAAGGTCATCTGAAGTATGTTACTGTACCAAATGTATTTTACCTGGTTCCACGTTGCCTCGTGCTACCACGCTGTCATAACCTGCAGGAGCCTTCTTCAAGGTACAATCATCTTTGGTAATGGTGAACTCCTTCCCAAGAGCCACCTCACTCAGAAACATCACTCCAGTGTTGTTTGAGGGACGCACTAACAATGAGCAAAATACATTTAAGTCAAATATAATGTTATGTTTTCAAACCATTTAAAAGAAATGGCCTTCCTAAAGGTGTCTCACCGTAACTTATAGATTTGGCGTTTTCAGAGGCAAAATAGATCCCACTGCCAACACGGCCTCCTGAATGGGGCATGATCCTTAGACCACTTTTGAGGATAGCTGCCACCACTGCTATGTTTGTGCCGTGCCACAGCAGGCGGCGGTTCTCTAGACTGTCGTTCTCACTAAAGCGTTCTCCCTGAAAGCAGCAATGTGTTAGATCACAAGCTTTTGGGCTTCTTCATTGCAAGTGTAAAACTTGCAGAAGTGGCTTACCTCTGTCTCCCGATCCACTTCCCAAATATTGAGAAGCTTTGGCTTACAATAGCTAGATGCAGTCGCCTTCATGTATTTCTCAATGATCTTCAAATGCAAAAAACATGAAACACGAATACTTTAGGAACTGGAACATGATATTCATTTGACAGCTATTAATGATTTAGGACACAATACCTTATACATTTGTGTTTTTTTGGCCAGTAAAGACAGCTTGCATTTGAGAGACATGTAGTCTTGGTCAATGGGATGAGGAACTGTTTCTATCATCTCGTCCTGAGCCTTCTCTGTTTCTGACTTCAGCGTCTGGGTGAGCTCAATGTCTGCCAGCACCTTGACAACAGCATTTAAAGGGACATTAGGACAGAACTTTGTAAAAACTTAACAAATCAAACTAAATGAAAATCTTACCATAAGCATCTCCTTTTTCTGTTCAACAATCTCTTTGGTGTTAATGGTTGGAGGTCTGGTCCTGCCAAAGTTGTGAGGAATTGTGGTGAAGAACTTTGATGAGAGTTCTTCCAGGTGTCCTTTTCCACCTTTTTGGTTCATAGCAGCTACGATCTCCTCCAAAACGTCAAAGCCCTTTGCAATCTGTGCCTTACTGAGCTTACCCAAAGGCATCTTCTTGATGTCTGAAGTTAAAAAACACACACAAAAAACGGGTCAAATTAAGGGTTTCAATATCGTAATTAGCCCTTTTGTTTTTCTAGGGAAGCATGTTAAAAAGTGTAATATGTGTTTCTAAGACCCTCTACATTCTGGAGACCGCTTTACACTCTTTAGGATCTTCAAGTGTTTAAACATTGATGGCTTGTGACAAATTTAAGGAAACTTATTTCAGTGCGAAAAAAATAACCATACTCTCAAGAATCTTGCTGCCTTCTCCGCCATCCTATTACAACATGAATCACATCCGCTCTAGGGTGTTTCCTCACAATCTGCACAATTTTGATTCAAACATGAGGTTTCTGCACCCCCATAATCAGTTCAGTCTTACTGTGGTGGATTAATTACTGTAAAGATTTGAAATATATTTTGTGCAGTATGCCTGCCTATAAGCAAAATTTGGAGTTGTGTGCACTTCTCCACAGCTAAAAACTTAATTTTATCAGGATTGCAGCACATACATATTTATGTGCCAGCAGTCTCACAATGGCTGTGTTCACAACCCACATCCAACTTTTTCATGGATGTCTAAACGCCCCAATTCGATTTTTCCGCCTCCAAAAAAAACCTTCATATGTGGTACTAAATCAGATATATATCCGATAGTTTTCAAAGTGTCCGCAGTCTGAATTTCATGTCGCATTTCATCCAACTTTTACATCGTTGTCCTGGATCTGACTACGCATCGGCACAGACTTCTCAACAGCAGTAGCAGCCACTGCTCCACAAAAGGCCATGGTAATTATTTATGCTCTCTTTTATCTTACTTTCCTTTGTCTTATGATGTGGTCACAACAACACAGACATCCATTTTTACTTCTGCAAACGTGAGCTGCGGTGTGACGACTATATTCTCTTTCTGTGCGCGTGGGTTGCTTTGGAGTCGTGAACAGTACAGACTGAAGTCTGGTGGTGGCCGCAATTAAATAGTAATGCGAACCACCACGCAAAAAAAAAATCTGATTTCAGCACAAAAAAAAAATCGGAACTTAGCATCAGGACCTGTTGTGTAAACGTAGCCGATGTCACCTTTTTTATTTGTTGGCATGAAGAGCATAAATTGTTTATGCCAGATGTTTACTAAGATCCTTCTTCTTGCAACAAGAGCAGTGGGATGACACCAGTGCCAGAACAATTCAGTGAATGTGTTCATAAGGTTAGATTAGGTTAGAAGGCCATCTTCAAATTTTATGATGAAGATGCACAAGTGAATTAAATCATGGTCAAGTTAATAATGAACAACCACAATTTTATAATTGAAGTTTTGTGTGTGCATAAAAAAAAAAAGTCAGGGATTTTTAACCAACTCCATCAAGAATGATGTGGAGCGTACTGCATTCTTGCCCAATTCTTGCCCTATCTCCAAGGGCTCGGAGTCACCATCCATGCTGAGGTGGTGAGGTGTGATGGGGCCACTGCATTTTATTATTTTAAATGTGGATAAAAAACGCTACTGTAAGAAGAGACCAGTAAAAATATGATCAGACCTACATTTCAGTATGCAAAGATAAGGTGAGGCCAACTTCAACCTTTGTTTCTAACAATGGTTAATCATTTGCATGTAACAACCTGTTCTTTAATCTCCTTATTTACCTGTAGCTTTAAAATGTTAGGGTAAGCTTAGCCTAGCATGTAACCTGATCTAACCCAAGCTATATAAACCAGTTTGTTTAAAATAGTTGCTCAACTGAGACAGACCCACCTAAATTCATGCATTCCATCGCCTCCTTGAACATGTCGTTGCTGAAAATGAGCTTAATAAGTTTCTGTGTAGCTTCATCAAGAGTGCTTGGGAGGACATTTTTTGGGACTGCTTTTCCATCAACAGTATCCACCTGCGGAGCCAAAAAGTACATCTATAGATTTTTTTCCCCACTGACAATGCCCATTAACATATTAACAGCAGCTGTAGCTGATCAAAGCTTCGTGTTGCACAGAGATGAACAGTTACACTACCTTGACCTCAGCATCCTGCTCACCGTCCACCTCAATCAGTGTGTACTTCCCAGTGTAAGAGACAAAGTTCATCCGGTCACCCCAGTTGTTCTTTGTTTTGTCCTTAAACTTCTTCTCAAAATCTTTCACAGCCAACTCAAGCTTAGCAAACGGAGTCAGTTTGGATTGTCCCACTTCCCCCTGAAAAGCAGAGAATAACACTGTGTTTTAATGTTTCAATACCAATGGTCATTTATCATTAATTAGGGTAACAAATGTTTTTCTTAGGAAATCTCATACTGTCAACAAATAGAGTTATCTCTTTCATGCAGTTTTAAAACTCTTAACAAGAGTGAAAAATGTAAGAAGATTTTAAATTAAAAAGAAAAATACATCCTAAACAAGGTTTTTAAATTGTGGACCAGGTACCACTAGTGGTATTTCATCTGCTTTTAGCGGATCTCAGAAGCTTGTGTAAAAAACAGTTACAAAAGTAAATACAAAAGGCCAATTAATTTTGATACAGACCAGGAACAAATACTGGTTGCTACTTATATACCTCTGAAATGAGAGAGTGAAACTGAGAATTACATCAAATCCTACTTAACTGTGTTGCAGTTACAAGACGAGAAACCAGTAAAATATTCTAATTGCTGCACTTAGTGAGAGGCTATGAGCGTTGTCAGGTAATAAGACTGTATTTCTGTCTGTCCATTTTACATATTCAAACACCAAGGGTCCTGGGTCTTTCTGCATGAAGTTTGCATGTTCTCCCTGTTCATGCGTGGGTTCTCTCCGGGTACTCCGGCTTCTTCCCACAGTCCAAAAACATGACTGTTAGGTTAACTGGTTTCTCTAAATTGCCCTTAGATGTAAATGAGTGTGTGTGTGGTTGTTTGTCTTGTGTGTGTCTGTGTGGCCTGCAATGGACTGGCGACCTTTCCAGGGTGTACCCCACCTCCCGCCCATAGACTGCTGGAGCTCCCCCGCGAACCAGTATGGAAGAAGAAAATGACTGATGACCATTAATAATAAAATTAAACTGGTTTTTAATGCAGTAGTCACTGTATTTTAAACGTAGGGCAGTCATATTAGATTTCTAGAGGGTTAGTGAGAAACTTGTGTTTCACTAATTCAAATTCTGACTCAAAGGGACCCTTAGTTGTTTATTTTTCCAAATTCCTACTTGAAAATTTTAACTAATAAATGGCATTCTGCAACCAAACGTGTAGTACCAACGAATAAGAACCATTTTTGTGTTTTTATTCTGTTCTTAAAAGAAAAACCGAACTTATGTATTATTAAGGTTTTAAAATATCTGTCAATATGGTGAAACCTGAAAAGCTTAGAGTTTATTAAGGTCTTACTTGTAATAAAAACTTTCATAACCACTGACCTAAACCATATTTTTGTGGTGGCAGTGCACCTTATTCAACAGGCAGCATATCTAAAGTTTTCATGAAGCTTTTGTTTATATTCCAAATTATGATGATTTTATTCACAGTAAAATCCTCATCGAACTTAATAGCAATAACACCAAGAGTGTATGCTGCCCTTAAAAAACTCAAGATAGCAAAGCAATTAGCCCAAGGAATAACTTAGTTTTAATCAGTGTATGCATATAGTTAGTTCATGACTATAAGTATATATATATATATAAAAAAAATCAACTAATATTAGCACATACCTTTTAGTCTCCACAAATTTTAGGGTCCATAATATCCAAAATGCCGGCTTTCTTATTTCTTCAGCTATAACCATTATGTCAGTATCCCCCCAAAGTTTAGTTTAGGTTCATTTAAATAAAACGGTTCATACATAAAACTCTTTTGATAAAAGTTTTGCTCACAAACTATATGATAAATGCGATTTTATGAAGTGAAAGGAACAGGCAGAAAGTAAAACTTATGTGTCAGGGCAAAACCACAAAACAAAAATGGACTCTGCTTTGGCAGAGAAAACAATTTCTAACCTTTCAAAATATGATGGCATCATATTGCCCAGCCATATTTCCTGTATGTAATTTAAATTATCAATTGTCTGGACTCCTGTGTTGACCTCTACTCTATGTTGTGGCATTGGAGTCGGATGTAGCGATCAGGCACTGCAAAAGAAAGTTGTATTCTAGACTTGGGTTCAGACGGAACAGATAAATAACCAAAATAAAGAATAAAATGAAAGTAATTTAGTAAGAATCTATTTTTGCTTGGTTTTCTGTCTTCTCAACCAGATGCAGATGGTCGCTAGAACGGAGCCTTGTTCTGTCTTCCTGTTAAAAGGAAGCCTTTTCTTTCCACTGTCGGCACATGCTTGCTTGCTCAGGAGGAGGGTTTCCTGCAAAGTCAACAACTTTACACAATTAGCTGGGATTCCTAAGATAATTGGCATATTGTCCTCAACTGATTGTACCATACTCCTCACCTGTCCTTACTCCTTAAGTCTTTCCTTCCTGCTGCTGTCAGGCTGTACAATGGACAACTCTGAATCTATTTTTACTACTAACTGTTATTTTACACATTGTTTAGAGCCATATTTTATATAGTCTTCAATTATTCTAGTGTAGATTTTAATCCTTGTTTTGATTAATATGATTATTACATTTAACTATGCTCTGGTTTGTCCTATACTTCTGTTTGGCACTGCTCTGACTCTGCTGCTGTTGTAATAATTCAATTTCCTCACTGTGGAGCAAATAAAAGTTTTCTCATTCTGAAAATTAGGATCAAACTGCACCACTCATAACTGTATGACCGAATCATATCAGAACACACTTGATTAACCTAAAATAAGTCTGGACCAGACAGGACTGTATAACTGCATTTGAATTTAACCCAATGTCAAAATGGCTCAAGATGACATCTGTTGTAACTCGGGTTTATATAGACAAACTTAACTGAAATGAATTGAATTTTGGTGGATGTAACCTACCACTCTTCCCCATCGGTTCCATGCATAGTATGAGTTGTTTTCTTTTATAACTTGGATGACGTAAAACTTGTTGTTGTTGTGTCCTATGTTTGTTTGGTTGAGCATGCAGTCATAGTCTTCATGCACCTGTTGGAGACGATAAAGAAGATGTAAGACAGTTAAGTCTCATTTATAGATGACGTCTAATAAGGGCTGTTAGTGCTGTTGCTCTACCTCTCCTGTTGAAGACAGGTTACAGTGCTCATCCACTTTCCTTTTGCCTTTATTTTGTGGCCCTGCAGCCAGGAGCGCCTCTTTAGCAGAGGTGAAGGCATCCTTGGGCTCCTCTTTGACCTTTTTTCCACCTGCCTGTGCAGCAGAGGCAGCTCTTCTTTTGGGGGCCATGCTGAAGCTGCAACACCTGCACAGAAACTCGCTCTGCTTATTCCTGGATAGTGCTGCCAGGACAAACAGGAACATGACTGGACTCGCCCAGTGGACCCTTCTTTCGCTTAGCATTAGATGTTAGGTTAATGTTTCCAGACATATACATATTATTACGACTGATCGTGCTAGTTACCATTAAAGTATTGCAATAAGTTAGAAAGACGGATAATTTTTTTAGTTTGGAACAGCTGCAGCTTCCTCAGTTTAACACTAATAACCCGAAAAAGACCAGAGTTTCCTTTGACACGGAACTCACCTTTTAAATACCCAATATCAACAGCAGCGGTAGATCTGTAGTCGGGGATTATTCCCTGCGGAAAGAAAACACTTCCGTGTGCTGTCTCACTCCGATTAGAAGCGCACACATCACTAAAGGAAGAGGTAGGAACCACTTTACTCTGGTTTCCTCTGCTGAGGCTGTCGCCACCTGCCGGTCAGACACGAAAGCGCTTGGATCATCTAAGGAGTTAATTATGTTAAATATCTAACCTTTGAACTTCCTCACATTAAAGATAAATTAAATGTGTATGATCTTCGATTATTTCCCTCTGCTATTTTAATCAACCTGTTAAAAACTTCTGCACCACTACCTTATGAGGTCTGTTTTATTTTGTAAAAATCAGGACAGAAAAAAGATTTTGTTTAAAAAAGGAAGAAAAACAATGAAACGATTAAAACACTAAGTTTTATGGAAGCAAATTTCCACCAATTGAAAGGAAAAAATGAAAAAAAGTTATGCCCTAATAATGATTTCAAAGTAAAACGTTAAACATTCAAAGTTATGAAGTCATAATTTTGATTTATTTTGTATTTCATAATATTGACTTGGAATGGTTAAATTAGGTAATTAGGCCAGATATAATTTTAAAGTCAAAATCTTGACTTATGAAATAAGACTTTGTTTGACATAATTAGGACTTTGAATATGTAGATATCAGCCACTGCAGTATAAAAATCTGACTTTTAAACTCATAATTATGACACACCATGTTTCTCTCTTTCTTTTTGTTTCAAGTGGCAGAAATGATACATTTGTCTGTAAAAGCAAGGAACAAGGGAATTAAAAATGAAATAACAAACAAATTTTGTTTTAAAATGCTATGCTGTAATTGCCTCAGGTTTTAACATAAAAAAATGTCATCACCTCTTATTTTTCAAAATTAGTAAACATTGGAGTAATTAGCATTCCCTCAAAACTGTATAACCACATAAGAGTTAATAATGTGTATAAGATATTTTTCTTAGTAAAAAATTAAAGAGCATATACAGAGATCCTTGTTCATCAAAGATCAAAATGACAACATCTTCTTAGACCAGAATGACATTTTAAAAACTGAACATTTACAGTTAGATTATATTTAATTTGTAATTGCATCATCATTTAAGTAATTAATATATGACTTTGTGAACATTTTTATGGCCTTTTCTGTCTTTTGGAAGTAAAGTAACGGTAATAAAACGTTTTTTTTTTTTACTTTAACTGTTTTACTTTTTGAAAAAAACTCAATAATTTCAGGTATTTTTACAAATATGTTGTCTCACTTTGCTTGAGTTTATTCATTATTATATTTTTTTAAGAGAAAAAATATCTGTCACTTACAAATTGTGTATATTTACCATCTTTACAAGTTGTGTTGTTTACAGTATATGTATAACAAGCATTACATGAACAATCTAATGTAGTGGGGTTAGAGTTTATATTTAAAATGTTGCAATCCATACTACTGCACATTTAATGACCCCCTTAGCAAAGATTTGTAAAAATACTTTTTTTAAATCTTCTTTTATTCCAATACCATCTCAGAGTTAAAAAAGAAAAAAAAATCTAACCTTATGTTACGGGCACTTAATTATTAGGGAAAAACACAATTAAGAAATAATGAGTTTTTGTTTTACAAATCAGTGGTGCCACATTATTGGCACTCCTGATAATTTTTTTAAGTTAAATGTTACTTATGCATGTTTTAATTTCTGATTTACTTCAACAATATTTCAATGAATTTTAAAATGATTAATCCATCAGTGTTTCCCTGTGGTATAAATACAGCATGGCATGACACAAGCCCATATTTTTTAGTCACTCCTCACAATGAAAAAGACAAAAAACGTTATTCTGTCATTCAAGTAAAAAAGTATGTTGATCCCAAATGTATGAAAACAAACTCACTTGCATTCATTTGTACATATTTATAGTCAGATAAATAATTTAAAAAGTTTAAAACTGGAGATTTGACCAACAAGGCTGAAAAATCTCCTAAGTTCAGAGAGCTGTTGCAATGCTTTTAATGAAAGATGCTACCTCCAAAAAGATTAAGTTTAGATGGTGCTGTCAGGCTTGGAGGCTTCCCCCTTTTTTTCATTATAGTCATTATGGCCAAACACTTCAATTTTAATTTCATCAAACCATAGGACATGGCTCTAAAAACTAAGATCTTTGTCTTTTGGGGGCATTTGCAAACTGTATTTTGGCTTCTTGGAGCAATGGCTTCTTCCTCTCTAAGTGACTTTTCAGCCAATGGCTGTACAGGACTCATTTTACTGTGGATATTCAGACTCTCTCACCAGCTTCAGTCAGCTTCTTCACAATGTCTTTCTTTTATTATTCTGGGGTTCTCACCAAAACATGTTTATCTTCGGGACACAGAACGCGTCTCCTTTCTGAACAGTAGAACAGCTGTACATTCCCAAGCTGTTTATAGTGGTTTGTACTGATAAACATGGCACATTCAGGCATCTGGAAACTGTACTCAAGGATGACCCAGACTTGCAGAGGTCAGCATTTCATTTCCAGATAGCTTAGCTGATTTTTTATTTTGATTTTTTTTCATGATGTCACACAAGGTAGCATTATGTTAGATGTGCTGATTAAAGTAAACCTTTGACCTTGATGAAAGTAATGAAACATTGTTTTTCTCATTTTTCTGGCATTAAGCAAATAGATTATTTATGTTAGTAATCTTAGCTGACCTAAAACAAAACAGGTTTAGTCTGATTTAAAGTCAATCAATAAAAAATGGCCATGTGTCAAGTTATTGGTCTCTAAATAATTACGTTGATGTGTTTGTACCATTAGACCATAGAATTATAGCAGTATTTGCAAATACAGCAAATCTATTCTGTTAAATATGAAAACCGTTATTTGATGTAAGATTGTAATTTCTCCAGTATGCTCTTGGAAACCCAAACTGCTACATGCTTTTTTTGCTTTCTCAGTCACAATAAAAAGATGTCGACACAAGATGGCAGTGTGAAGCCACTGATCTGTGTTAGCTCTGTTTTCTTCAGCATTAGTATCTGCTGCCTAATGACAATAACTACTGAGACATTCTTGGATTGCATTTTTGTATTTTTATGCCGTATCACCAGGTGGTGTTTCTGCTAATATAATGAATAGCAAAAATACCCTTTCTTTGGAATACTCAAACTGCTGAAGTGTATATTAAATGCAAGGCTGAAGGTTTGTATTTCTTCTCTTTCGGACTAAAGGTATTTCTTGCAGAAGACACTTTAAACCACTATCACTCAAGTGACGAGAAAAGTTGATAAGTAAAAATTATCTTGCCGCAGAAGACTGTGAAGCAGTTAATGCAAACCAAAGATTTAGCCGCAGTTTAGCTTATTGTGTAGTTAAACCATCAGTCATTTATCTGAAATGTGCGTCCTAATGGTATGTATCGAAACTACACTCAGAAACAAACTCATATTAGTATTTATAAAAACACACTTTATTTACATAAATTACAAGAAAAGCACAAACTGGTTCACCAGAATCTACATTAAAAACGTCTTGAATATATTACATTGAACAGATTTACTATAATTTACTCCATTGTTGCAAGTAGAATCTCCAAAAAACAAGACCTATAACTTCCTTTATTGGCATCTCCTTCAAACTGCTACGAGTCAAAGAACAAAATGACATAATTCGGACATTTGTACTCACAGCACTCTGAGGACAACAAAGTCAGGATGGTAGCCTGTGTGACCCTGTTCTTATCAGAGACACCTGATTCAGGACTAGTGATTATATTACTCTGTTTACAAGACTTGGCAAAAAAAGAACCCATCTTGATCTTCACAATGAGGAGGTTGTGGAGTCCACCACCTCTCGTCCGTTACAAACTGTTGGAACAACGTTGGAGGCTGATGCTGAAAAAACAAAGAAAAAAGATTTAGGCTTTTTAGAAGACCAACAACTATACAGTTAATGTAGCATATCATCACCTTCCTAAAGCAATTGCCTAAGTCATTTTGTGTTAAAATCATCTCCTCATGATGCTAGCCACTTCTTGTAACATTGTCTAAATCTTCATTTGAGGAGGTCATGCAATTCCATGCCTGTTGTCTAACGGCCTAAGTCAAGAGTGTGACTTAGGCAGTTTTAAAGGCTTTTCAGGAAAAAAACTAAATCTACTCAGCCACTGAAATTTCCTTATTTCAGGGTTCATCCCCTATTGGTAAGTGATAAGGATTACCACAATGTAGGCTAGGCATTAAATATTGCATAGATATTTAGTACATTAATTCTATATTTCAGTCAGCATTTTGGTACACAAAGTAACTACATTCATGAAGCTAGCATTTAGCTGAATGAATATATATATATATTCATTCACTAACAATTTCATAGAAAAAATTAATAAGAACAGATGAGTGTTGACAGGCATTTCCTATGGTCCTTTTAATAAAGCTACGTATCTTTCTCAATTAGATCACATAATGTGGAAAATTAAAAGAAAAACAGTTTATGAAGTAATCTTTAAAAAGAAAGAAAAGAGTTGACAAAAACAAAGACTTGCCACAGGTTCTGGACCTCGTCCACTCTTTGCTAAATGCTAGCTTCATGAATGTAGTTACTTTGTGGACCAAAATGCTGACTGAAATATAGAATTAATGTACTAAATATCTATGTAATATTTAATGCCTAGCCTACATTGTGGTAATCCTTATCACTTACCAATAGGGGATGAGCCCTGAAATATGGAAATTTCAGTGGCTGAGTAGATTTAGTTTTTTCCAGAAAAGCCTTTAAAACTGCACGGTGGCGCAGTTGGTAGCACTGTTGCCTTGCAGCCTGGGGGTCTTTCTGCATGGAGTTTGCATGTTCTCCCCGTGCATGCGTGGGCTCTCACCGGGTACTCCAGCTTCCTCCCAGAGTCCAAAGACATGCCTGTTAGGTTTATTGGTCTCTCGAAATTTGCCCTTTGGGTGTATGAAAAGGTGTGGGTGGGTTTTTTGGTGTTGCCCTGCGATGGACTGGCGACCTGTCCAGGGTGGACCTTGCCTCTTGCCCATAGATTGCTGGAGATAGGCACCAGCTCCCCTGTGACCCACTATGGAAGAAGTGGTAGAAAATGACTGACTGATTGACTATATATATTGTGAAGTTTTTTGTGTTTCCTGAAAAACTTGAAAAAAATGACACAGGCCATTATTTTAGGAAAATGATGAATCCACCTTGCATTTATTTTATATTTTGATGCTATTCTACAGTGTCTTGCCTGGAATCACCTAAGCTAACAGGTCAGCATTAATCTGAGAAACTCCCAAAAGGTCCATGGTTGCTTTGGAGGTGTTCCCATGGGCTCAAATGTGAGAATCTGCTAAATCTGTTGTAGGGGACACAGCAAACATGTGGTGGAAGATGCTCTGGTCAGATGAGACCAAAGGTAAACTTTCTACGATCTACGGTCGATGACCAAAAGAAGATCATGGATACAAGCGTCCGAAATTAGTTTCCTCTGCAGGGTGTCTGGGCTCTCCCTTAGAGATAGGGTGAGAAGCTCGGTCATCCAGGAGGGACTCAGAGTAGAGCCGCTGCTTCTCCACGTCTAGAGGAGCCTGTTGAGGTGGCTCAGGCATCTGGTTAGGATGCCTCCTGGATGCCTCCCAGGTGAGGTGTTCCGGGCAAGTCCCACTGGGAGGAGGACCAGAGGAAGAGCCAGGACACGCTGGAGGGACTATGTTTCTCGGCTGGCCTGGGAACGCCTTGGGATTTCCCTGGACGAACTGGCCCAGATGGCTGGAGAGAGGGAAGTCTGGGTCTCTCTGCTTAGGCTGCTGCCCCCGTGACCTGACCCCGGATAAGTGGAAGACAATGGATGGATGGATGGATGGATGGATGGATGGATGGATGGATGGATGGATGGACTTTTCAGATTCTTATAATTTTTTAACTGAAAACCATTCATTCTTTTCTTCCTTTTCACAATTATATGATAATTTGTATCTGGTTGTCACATAAAATCCCAACAAAATACAATAAAGCTTATAGTGTTAATGCGACAGTATGTGAAAAGTTTGTAGAGGTGTGAACACTTTTGCAACATTTTAAATCAAGAATGTCACCCTTCTCCAAAATGAATAAACAGCATAATAACTCAGTAATAAGAGAAATCTATCACATTAATTAACATTAATATCAAGTTAATTCTCCTAAATTATGTAAAACAAGATAATCATCTCAGCCCTGTGCCTCTGGCTCTATTTGTGTTTCATTTATGTAGTAGTAATTTTTCCAAGGAATGAAATGTTTAGCCTTTTTGGTTTTAGACCAAATGCATCATTGGATAGTCTGAGAAAGTGGTTTCAAAACATTTCAGTCTCTGGTTTTAAAAATACCAGTGGCAGAGACCTTCAGACATTCAGCTCCAACTTCCACATGAAAAGTGGGCATAATGACCGCAAAAATCTGTATTTTAACCCATCTAGTACTACTGATTTATCTCTTGTAACAACTATGGGGGGAATGTACTACTGACTTTTTTCATGATCTCAAGACCTTCCTAGTACATGTTTCATGACTCAGGGTGGGGTCTGAAATTCAACCAAACCCAGTGGTCTGATGAATTAGATTCTATTATTAAATTTTTTTTATCTGACAATACCTTGAGAAAAACTAGAGGCCGGACCAGTGTTGACGCTGAAGCGGGTGGTGGCCACCCGAAGGTTGCACACATTCTTCTGTGGTTGGAAGAGGATGATGTGGATTTTTGGAGCAAAGAGACAACCCAGCACCACAGACCCACTGAGGCTGACAGAGATGCACATGGTGGTAGTCTGCACCTGCAGGAAGAAAGAGGGGTAAACCCATTCTCTGTTAAACCCGAGAACCTTTGCAATATGGATCTTTTCAGATGATTTTACATAAATACATTTGGATTTATTAAGATTGCCAAAATTCATGAAATAAGTTATTTCATATCAGTGCCAATTATCAAAGCTCTCAAATCTACACTATTGATAGCGATACTATTGATAAAAAGAACCAAAATACTGCTTCTTACAAACATTTCTTTAATGCTGTAAAAATGTCCCCCATTAGTAAAACCACAAGTAAACACTTTTTAAAACATTTTTAGAATCAAACAGTGGTGAAGTGGAGGAGGGAACAGGATGCTATCTGTGACACCTAACTACAATTGCAAGTTATACATTTATTTATTTGTCAATCAAAAACTTAACCCTCAGTCATTTTTGCCTGACCTTGCTCACACTGCTGTTTACACTCAGTCTGCTCCCTTATTTCCAAGCCTTTCAGGGCCTTTTTTCTCCTGCCTTAATAGGAGAATACAGCCCAGCATTATGCGGTGTGTGGCAAACACATTTCTGTTTCGCAAGGACAGCAGCAGGTGTTTGTCATCACCCTGAATGTTAATGTTGGTATTAAAATGATGTGAGCACCTAGTGTGGCACTGTGCACCAACTCTTCTGCCAAGATGATAATATCAGGCAAGCAGCAAGTGAAAAAAGCAGTACTTAAAAAATTTTTTAAAGCACAGTTTTTCTAGATCTATCTGTGTGTACATGTTTTTGTAGGATAATTCTAATTATATACACCAATTAATTAGAAATACTCAATTAAAAAAATTTAAATATTGTTAATACATATATAGATACAATATATCAAATGATTTTATCAAACTTTTCTATTTCTAATTCAAACTGGTGAATTTGAAAATTGTTAATTTAGACTGAAGTGCACTGAAATTGGATTTTAATCGAGCCTCAGGATGTGGGTGGATGCATTTGAATTCATTGGAGATTTTGTCTGACACAAACCCGGCTTTAACTCATACTCCACATATTTTCATTTGCATTTAGGGCAGGTCCTTTCCAGAAGCTTGCTGTCAGTCTGTGTTATCCATTCTAAAATTAGTTTCAATGTGTATTTGGGACCATCGTCCTGTTGGATCACCCAGTTCTATGTTTTACAGCGGGGAGAATAAGTATTTGATACACTGCCAATTTTCCAGGTTTTCCCACTTGCAAAGCATGTAGAAGTCTTTAATTTATGTCACAGGAACTCTTCAACTGTAAGTGACGAAATCTAAAACAAAAATCCAGAAAATCACATTGTGTGATTTTTAAGCAATTAATTTGCATTTCATTGGATGATATAAGTATTTGATCACCTAACAACCAATAAGAATCCCAGCCTGTTAGTACTTCTTTAAGAAGCCCTCCTGTTCTCCACTCATTACCCGTATTAACTGCACCTGTTTGAACTCGTTATCTGTATGAAAGACACCTGTCCGCACACTCAGTCAAACAAACCCCAACCTCTCTACAATGACCAAGACCAGAGAGCTGGGTAAGGACATCAGGGATAAAATAATAGACCTGCACAAGGCTGGGATTGGTTTCAGGAAAATAGCCAATCAGGTTGGTGAGAAGGCAACAACTCTTGGCACTATTATATGAAAATGGAAGAAGTTCAAGATGACGCTCAGTCTCTCTCGGTCTGGGGCTCCATGCAAGATCATACCTCGTGGGGTATCAATGATCCTGAGGCAAGGCAAGTCTCAATGAAGACGCAAAGTCCCCCTGCTCAAGCCAACACATGTCCAGTGAGAGAAAATTTAATTGAAACTTGTGCACTCACATGCTGTTTGTAGTTTAAATGCATCATTAAAAGCTGTTAATGAGAGTATGTAAACGTCTGAACCGAAACTGTGACCTGAATTAAACTAAATTGTAATGTTTAAAAGTGATTAAAGTTTTTTATATATTATTTACGATTATTATTTATATACAGTCTTTTATTATATTGCAGTTATTCTTCTTTTGCGTTTGCATTGCAGGAATCATAGTTTACATTACTCCCATTGAAAAAAACTCCTTAACTCTGTTGTAGCTCATGCTTCTGGGTGAGTATCTCAAATTAAGGGGAAACATTTGTGACATAACTATCTAAAGAGCCTAAATTTGCTGTGCTTGCTTGAACTCACAAACACAAAAATGCATGCATAGATTTAATAATACACACATATTCAAGTTACAGATAAAGCATTAACTTAATTGTTTTTAATGATATTGTATGGTATTGGTTGTAAATACATTATAAGTGACAGTAAAAGTATTAAAAACTTCAGCACAATCGTTTTGACTATAAATCTATCACTACTTCTATCACTATTCAAATATAAATATTGCTCTACACATTATTAAATAGGCTACTATACTACAACACTTACATTAGTGGTGCTACTTTGCTGCTAAACAGTATACAAAAATGATTGCTATTATTCATATTATGAAACAAAAACAGCATAAATTAATCCCTTTATGAAACCAGTGGGGGAAAATTTGCCTGAACAGCAAAAGTAACAATCCTAACTACGCTATCAGTTTTTTTTTTTAATTTTATCATTTAGTTTGTCATTATTATTGCAGATGATAGAAGATTTTTTTTCCCTGATAATGGACAAGGGATACATGAATCCCCATTCTTACTAGATGCACACATACCTTGTAAAAGGATAGGGATAAAATAGAGAAATAAACTGAATAGTCATTTTTTTTCGTGGCGACATAGTGGTCATGACCTTAATGTACTGGATGTAAAATAGGTGAAGTGAAAAACCTAACGTGAGACCATTATGTAAAAAAATGTTTTATTAAGTCCTGAGACGTGTCTTAGAGAGCAGCGTAAAGCAATATTTAGAGCATGTCAACTTTAAAATACATTCTACTGCAAATCCAGGTTCTTGGACAAAACTTCTCTTTTTTGTGCTGTGACTAAGAAATTTCGTACAAAGGAAAATGTAAGTATTGTACATAGTGACATGCAATACCAAAATGCTAAACAGTAAATGCTCTAAATGCTAATTCTAGAGCAGGTTTCAGTAAAATCATAGATAGTACTGCACAGGAACAAACTGTTAAGTGGTTTTAATAATTCACAAAACGTTTCTTAAGAAGAGCAGCAGACATATGAGTCTACTGTCCTCACAGATTTGGTCAGAGAGCAGAATGTAGCACCGAAAAGACCTAGAATTTCTGTTTTTCCCTGTTTGCTGTTGTTTTTACTGTGCCACTTTTTAAGATATAATTTTAATTCACAAACAAGACACTGTGGCTTCATTTATATCTGCTGTGCTCAGCTGAGTTTTCCCTCTAATTTCTTTTTTATATGATATATTTACAGTTACATTTTTAACACATGATCATAAGGATTATATTAATTGTTAGTTACTCTAAGATTTACCCTATAATAATTGATAAACAAAATGAAAATCAACTAACAAGAAAACTAACACTACTTAAGGAGAAACAATTGTTGTTTCAGCCTTAAAGGCAACCTGTGGAGGGGGGTGTCTATTGGCTTATTTGACCCAAGTTGTTGGATTCTTGGATGGTTTCCTATTTTGGATCATTCAAAAATCTAATTGCTTACGAAGCTTAAACAAGCTCTTAAAAAAAGTCATAAAATGAATCTTAGCCGATAATTCGAACAAAAACTACACAAAAATACAAAGTGTATGGTGCATAAAAATTATTACACAACCAGGTTGATCGGTCTTTTCTTAGTCTCTGTCTGACTCACAACTGAAATGCACTCTGGAGCTGGCAGCTTCTAGGAGAGAACATGCCACAGGCCTGTCAATCAACTGCAGTCAGAACTTGGGAAGTCTGAGCCCTTGTTGCATTTGGACGCTAATACATAAAATGAAATGTTATTTATTTCTACTTCCCTCTTGAAGCAGCAAAGAGACATCAAAGCATAAACAAGTGACCTTGTTGATAAAAACTATCTCTATGGCTGGGAGCTGTTTCCAACAGAAAATCTTCTAGGATTAAGTTGAAGCTTACATTCAAAGTTTAACGTATCAGTCATGAATTAAAGTTATGAGTAATCACAAACTAATTATGAATTATTCAAAAAACAAAATTTTATGTCTTAAAAATACCATCATTCATATTTAAATGATACTTTGACATGTACTGACATTTGAACATCATTTGCAGGATAAAGGTTAATTTTACCTGATTTAGTGTCACAGTGAAGGCATTTAGTTGGAAGAAATTACCCCATTTTAAACTATTGTTGCAAATTCTTCTCAAACCGCTTCTGCTCTTAATGCAGCCGAGCTGCCTGATGATGCAAACTGCAAGCATACTAACTACTGTACTAGAAGCCATTTGTTGCCAGGTAGGGTCACAGAGTGAACTAGTTCCAGTTGCAATGTAGCAGTGTTAAGCTGAATGTGAAATACCGTGATGTTAACAGCAATAATTTCACAGAAAAATAAACTGTAGTTTAATTTTAAAGCCCTTTTTAAGCAATAGCAGCATTAGTAAAATAATCTACATAACTGAGACTGGAACATAGGTTTAGTAACTATTTTGTGAAAGTACAGTATGAATAATATCACCAATTTGTTTGAAACTTCGAAATTTTATACTGATACATTTTATACTGATTGTATTTATTGAAATTAACAATCTCCTTAATTTGGCGTTTGCTTAACAGCAAAAACAGAAGTATGTTTTTTATACTCTATGTGATTCTAAATAAATTCCTTCAGTAAAAGGTCAGATCTGTGGTGTCCGTATGCCTTATATGAAGGTACCAGCCAAGAACTTTTCTATCCATGCTGGCATGTGGTCAGTTGTTTCTGACCTCTTATGACATGGTTTGTTCAAGACAATCTCTAAAGTCATATGACTGAGATTAATTAATGTGAAATAGGCATAATCTCAAAAGTTACAGTACAAACAACAGCAGGAGTGATCAAATAAAAACTGCTATGTATTTTGACTACGTTACCAGCCATTACATTCTAGGTGACCTGTGTTTCCCAAGAAGCAGAGGACATCTTCAATATTTCATATGATCAGCAAATGTGCTATTCATGCCTCCATAGATTGTATTTAGCAGTGTTTACTATTTCTTGGCTGACTGCAATCAAATCTGTATTTATTATTCAGCTGAAGATTTGCATCGGGGTTTGACAACAATCAGAGAAGTGTTGGAAAACTAGGGAAACACTGGTAATATAATAGTGCCTGTAAAAAACTAGAGGCTCTCTGCCAACTCAGTTGCTTCAGTAATTATTCATTGGTCAAAGGGGAGCTTTGCATCCACCTAATGAGTCCATTCAAGCTGTGAATTATGTTGCCTAAAGAGGCCAGAGGAATGGTTCCTCTGAGTATCACTGAAGTCCCAGGATGGAGGGAGCACAGCTGGGACTCAGAATCCCAGTCTTTCACACTCCATTCCACACAGCTACGCACAGGGACACACAGAGACGTTCAGTTCCCATTTAGCCGTCATGGTCTTGCCTGCCTTTTCCATGTTTCTGCAGAGGCAGCTGTGTCAGGAGGCTCCTCCGCCTATTTCACCCTCCTGTTTCTCTTTCATTGCATGCTGAGAAGATCCCAGAGGGATAATCCCTCAAAACTAAGGCCGCTCTTTTCTACACACTTTTTTCAATTCTGTTTATGACTCTGTGTCCGCAGATAACATTACGCATTCAGCAATACAATTATTTTATTTTTTTTTCTAGTGGCTTTTTTAACCTAATTCACAGAGCAAAAGGGACAGTTCCAAATATTTTAGGTAAGGTTCAGCTAAAAGGTTATAAAGAGCTTATATCATGCCTGCTAGAGGTAATTCTTTATTTATCATGATTCCGGATTAGGTGGTGCTGGAGGCTGAAGTTTACGGCTGGTCCGAGATTGGCCATGACCAAAGTGGACTTCTACCATTATAATGAAATCTTAAAATTTAAAAATGTCATAGCAGTGTATGCAAACCCTTTTAAAGAACCTTTAACCCGTTGTCAGGTTTCCATTGTGTTGTTATTTTCAGATAAGACAATGATTATTTACACATGAAATGGAGGTAGGAGGCTGGTAGGAGGACACCAATGATCTTGCTGTGTAAAACACATACTTATATTATAAAGCAATTATATTTTGTTAGTTTAGGTGAATGCTATTTTATTGATTTCACACTAATGCCCTTTTTTATTATGTACTTACTCTGACTAGAGGCACTTTACATGTTCTGTTCTCAGTATGCATTTCAATTGGGAAGATAGTTGTTCGTGCACCACTTCCTACCTCAATTTAATTATGTGTCAAAGTATTTGCGTTAACCACTTTGACAAATATATGCCTGGAGTTGTTGAAGGATGGTTAAAGTCTGATTTGTTCTTAAAGACCCTCTCGGTTTAGCTTTCTACTTCAGTCTTTAAGACAGACTAATCTGGATTTCTACTAAATAATACCAAGACAGTTGTCTTCTGCAAGTAAAATACTAACTGTGTAAAACCTTTTAACAGAACCCCACTTAAGAAACTGAACTGTCCATTTAAAACAGTCCTGCAGAAACTTCCATCGGGACAGAATATCTGGAGATTCAACAGCATCTGGAATGTTATTGGTGAGTGAATTAGGTTTGACACAATCACAATACCTATGTAGACCATGTAACACAGATGAAGTGTTATTTCATTGCTACTTAGTGTATACAAATCCTTTATTTGATCAACTATAACTTAGTATCAGATTGGGGTTCAGCAAATACTTAATGGTCCTAAACATCATAGAGGTAAAACACTGTCGATCAGGACATTTCACTGTTTACACGTTAAGTCAGAAGTGTCAGATTTCCTCATTTCAACACATTGCTCCTGCTGTTATATGCCAGATCTCAGTGAGTAACTCTCATTCAAAACTAACAGCCTTTCAATAAATGAAAATCCCAGGGTGCCTTTTCAAGATATTAATTTATTGCATATGACTTTATTTTGCTGTTTGGATTAAGTCCGGCAAGAAACCTAGAAGCAATGCTGTGATTATCTATCTTGATAGTTGCATCTTTCAACTATATGTTGAACCTTACAACAATACTGTGTAGCTTGCTGATGCCAAATTCACAGAAAAAGTATGCAAAATAAGCCTGCATAACTACTTTTATTTCATCTCACATACAGGTGAGTTGTAGTGCTTGAACTGTCATCTTTAAAAATTTAAAGGGGCATAATTGAGCAGCACTTTTTCCTTTCAGAACAGTTGAAATTAGAAAGGATCAGTCATGGCGATGCTCTAATCTGATAAAATTGGTCGTTGCACTAAGGGCTGTGGGTGATTTCTTTAGGTGTTTGACCTATCCTCCATTTATAGTATACGTGTATGCATGTTTTAATGGGATCCTTCATAGTGTAGGAATTTGGGTTACTAGATTTCTCTTTTCATAGCAGCTATACATCTCTGTGTGTCAGGCTAATTTAGGAATTTGCATTACACCTGCAGGTAAGCTGAAGCGTGTTAATTAAGAATATTGTTGTGGGGCTGATTGGTGCTTATTATATCATGTTTGTTAGTTTTAGTCCTTCCTAGGTTTCTGAGTTCAACACAGTCCACCACAATCCCCAGTCAACACATTCTGAGCATACAGGCTTTGAGCAAGCACTGCATCGATGCATATAAAATACAATTTCCAGCACAGAGAAAGTCATTATCTGCAAGGATGTGTTCCACTTAGATTTTAAGAATCCTAAACCACCTGCACAAATTATTTCAATTGTAACCACAGCACGTGTTGTATGCAATGCAAAAAAACATGTTATCTTCTAGAAAAAGTACAGCATATGAATGCTCATGTGGTCTAATTTAACTTACCCTGTAGTCACTGGCAGTGACATAGAAAATGGGTTGAAAGGCCAGCCAGATGATGCAGGTGGTGTACATGGTAAACCCAATGAACTTGGCCTCATTGAAGTTTTCAGGGCATTTGCGGGTCTTGAAGGCGTAGACTGTGCAGAGGATGATGAGTATGCAGTTGTAGGTGAGAGAAACGAGCATGCTGGAGTCCTTGCTGTTACACTTGAGGGTAACTATGTCTCTCTTCTCTGGGCTCACTTCCTTTCTCACGCCTGGGGCCTCTACCAACATCCAGACCACCACCACCACTAGCTGGCAGGATATCAGAGCACCACAAATGGCAACCTGGGAGGCTGGGCTGATAAAGCGAGGCCTCTGCGCACCATCCTTTACTCCGCTGAAAATCCGAGCAATGCGATTGGTCTTGGTGAGGAGGGCTGAGTAGCAAACAGCAAATGAGGTGCCTAAACCTAACCGGCGTAGCGTGCATACTGCTGTGGAAGGCTTGGCAATGTAGATGAATGTCATGCTGTAGCACATAAGCACTCCCAGTAGAAGAATGTAGGTGAGCTCACGTCCACTGGCCTTTACCACAGGGGTCTCATTGTTTTTAAGAAAGAGCCCAATGACAAATAGTGTACTCATCATCCCTAGACAGGAAATAGTGACAGGTCCAATGGCCCAGGCATCTTCCCAGTGAATGTACTCCTCAGGTAGGTCGTAACAGCCTGTGAGATTGGCCAAAGGCCACTCTCCAAAGCTGCAGTCAGCACAGGTAAACTCATCCTGAAGGTACTGGTACGGTTGGCAGGGGATACATATCCAGCAGCACACGTCCCCAGGCTGCATGCTTTTTACCTCATTCTTCCTGCAGGGGTCGCTACACTGGGAGGTGGGCACAGCATGGCCAGCCCATGGGATCAGGCTGGTGTTTAAGGTCAGGTTCTGAGCCCAGTAGCCAACATTGCTGTAGACATAGCGGTCACCCTCTTTGTGGTAGTGGAAAATGTTGTAGCGGCCAACGCTGTCGCCAAAGACGTCAAAACGAACAACATTCTCTGTGTCGGGGGGACGGAAGGGAGCTGAAAGGGAACAGGAAAAAAGATGGACAGAAAGTGTTAGACAATTGGAGAAAAAATAACAACTAAAGTGGAAAAACAAACACAAACTAGGACTCAGTAAATTAAAATGTTTAACTTAAACTAGTTTAGGACTTTGTTCTTTAATCTTACATGTGGTAGAGCATGTTTCATCTCTTACTAGACTTTTTAAGTACACATATTCTACAATGTACAATGTTTCTTGGACTATTTCAGAATGTCTTTTGAACAAATATTTATAATGACGACTGCGCCACAGTTATCTGATTAATCTTTCCTAACTGGAATAGATAACTTTGAACTGAATACAAACTAGCTCAAAAAACGGCTTCTATGCAAAAATATAATATGTTTTCAGAGGAGGTTCTTGCATAAATAAATTTAAAAAACAGAGAAATTGTCGATCATTTTAGAGAAAATTGGATTCCACGAAAGAACATATATTAAATAGAAAACCCATGTCATGTCATACCCTGAAGAATGCTGCCTTGGGAGATGAGCCATGTCGCCCACATCAAAAACCCACCCCTGCTAACAACCTCTTTCAGAAGTCCAAACTATTACCTTAAGATGTCTGTAGACACACTCCCAAAAAGTGTTTTAACTTTTAGAGGAGAGTGGGTTCTGAAATGTGAAGTTAAACCACCCTTACAACTGGAATCACTGTTTTGCAATAGTTAGCAAACATTAGTACTGCATGGTTAAATCTGTATGACAAGGATGACATAGTGTGTCAAAAGGTCATGTTTGTTTATTCAGTTCAATTCAGTTTATTTATATAGCGCCAATTCACAACACATGTCGTCTCAAGGCACTTTACAAATGTTAGGTACATACATTCCAATTAATCCTAACCATTGAACAGTGCAGCCAGATTCAGTTATTTAATCAAATTGGTTAAAAAGTTTTTCTGTCTAAGGAAACCCAGCAGATTGCATCCAGTCAGTGACTTGCAGCATTCCCTCCTCCCGGATGAGCATATAGAGACAGTGGACAGTCACTGACGTTGACTTTGCAGCAATCCCTCATACTGAGCATGCATGTAGCGACAGTGGAGAGGAAAAACTCCCTTTTAACAGGAAGAAACCTCCAGAAGAACCAGGCTCAGGTTGAGCGGCCATCTGCCACGACCGACTGGGGGTTAGAGAGAACAGAGCAGAGACACAAAAAGAACACAGAAGCACTGATCCAGGAGTACTTTCTATGGGAAGGAAAAGTAAATGTTAGCCGATGTAGCTCCTTTAGTCGTTTCACCTAGAAAGAAAGAACAGATAAACTCTGAGCCAGTTTTCAAGATTAGAGTCTGAAAGAGAGCACATAGACTTAGTCACAGTAAAAGCTCAGTCAATTGCCATGTCTAGGAGAGAGAAAGGGTTAAACACTGAAAGACAGGGCCATGTGGATCATCTGTAGAGGGTGAGCATTAAGTTGTTGCCAGCAGAAGCTTGAACGATGCCCCCCTCCAGAAAGGTGTCACAGGTAGACAGAGAGTCAGGCCAGGTGTAGCTTCTAGGAAGAGAAAAGAGAGAGAACAAAGTTAAAAGCTGAAATAACAGCAAATAATGCAAAATTGGAGAGTAGTGTGAGAATGTAGCGAAGAGGGTGAAAGTGGTCATTATGTCCTCCAGCAGCCTAAGCCTATAGCAGCATAACTACAGAGATAGCTCAGGATAACCTAAGCCACTCTAACTATAAGCTTTATCAAAAAGGAAAGTTTTAAGCCTAGCCTTAAAAGTAGACAGTTTGTCCATCTAGAGCCCACTGATGGCCACTGTTATACTAAAAACCACAACGATTGGGATACCTCTCTCTTTCAGATTGATTATAACTATTGGAAAAGAGAGGGGGTCATACAGGTAGCAGAAATGGAGGGTGTGTTTGCACCTCAATCATAACTGAGCTGGTTTAGGCTAAACCTGACTCCCCCTTACTCCATCCAACAGGGAGGGAAGAAGACGGAGATAAAATGAAGGGAAGCTAAAGTAGGGGAAATATGATCTCTCTTTTTAATTTTCATCAGAATCATTTATATTGAATCATTTTTTGTGAATTAATGTTTACATCAAACCTACGTTATAATTTAATACATAGGCAGACCTTATTGGTCCACCTGTTCTTTTCCTTAGAGTGCTGTGATACCACTTGGGGCTGACTAATTTAAGGGCTTTAATCCACTTCAAAGCCTCTAGATAGTCAAATCCTCTGGGTATGTTTTTTCCATTCTGTTTTTAGAATTGTGAAGAGCAGAAAAGCACAGCTGGATAAGAGCACACTACCCCCTCCTTTATTTTTCATCACTGAAAATGTCAGTATTTCCATAAATCGAAGGATAACTCAAAGCCCCGTATAAAAGTGAGAGCATCTGAATAGCCAAGATTTTCATTTACAATGTGTGGAGGAGCTGATGGAGAAGCAGCTACACATTTTTTTGCTGTGGTTTAACAAGAGCAAAACAAATGTTATTTTCATGATGAGTATTCGAGGCGTTCTGTTCAGATGTATAAACAAATACCTTCACAGCATGAGAGGAGAGAGAGAGTGATTCATCTTTACTAAAAAAATAAGCACATTGATATTAAATTGATATGCAGCAGCAGTGGAGGAAACTATAATACATTTGCTACTAAATCAATATTTCACATAAACTGGTACAATTAATAAACCACTGTAATCGAATTTGGCATGTGTACAATGGACCTTGAGAGATTAAATTATATTATGTTAAAGATTAAATATACAAATGAGTAAGCCATATTTTAGAATAACTAAGTATAACTCAGTTCATACAAGATATTAAACCCAAACGCAAACATTTATAGTATTGTGTGAAAGGTATTAACCAACCAGGCTTTGCTGTAATCTTTTAAGTGGTCATTGTTTCATGATTCTTTAAGGTCCTTCAGTTGTCACTGGACTTTAGGTGGACATAATTCTTTAAAACCAGGAAAGAAAAACTAACATGACCTAAAAGATACTTCTTTAGGTAGTTTTTAACTGTCAACAAATAACACGTGCTAAAATAATATTTTTTTGTGTTTTATTTGGTATTTTCTATAATTGCAGTATAAAAGCTGGGAACAAATTGCATCTTTGTGACAAACCGATGTAACAAAGTGCCTAAACGTCCAATTTCATATTGGTTCTTTGCTTGGTTTTCGGCTACGTGCAGCTACAACACATATTTATTTTTGGAGACTTTTTATGCCTGACTGATGGAGAGGTCACACTGAAGTGGCCTAAGAAACAAAAAAAGTCTTCCAGAATCAGGCTTCCAGAAAGCCAGCAGAAAAATTTCTCAGCACCACTTTACAAGACTGTGACAGAGTCTAGCAGGTTGGAAGAAAAATACAAAAGATGTTGTCTGATCTAATAGAAAAACTTTGGTAGCTCAAACTGCTGAAGAAGTTAAAGTTAGTTCTGATAGAAAGGTGTAAGAATTGACAATGCATTGTAGTTTGTTACATAAGAGGCTGCATAGTCACAGATCTGTCAGGGTGCCCATGCTGACCGCTGTCCACCACCAAAAGGACCAACACTGGAGTGTAAGAATCAGAACCGGACCCCTGGGCAATGTAAGAAGATTGCCTCGTCTGATGAATCATGTTTTCTGTTACATCATTCGGAAGTCAAGCGGTGGAGACAGTGTGAGGCTTTTGGCAGAACCTTAGGTCCTGTCATCTGTATGGATGTCACTTTGACACATACCACCTAGCTAAATAATATTGTAGACAATGAACACCTGGTCATAGAAACAGTATAATTGTGGCTTCTTTCAGCAAAATAATGCACCCTGCCACAAAGCAAAAATGGTTATGGAATGGTTTGAGGAGCATAGCAAAGAGTTTGAGATGTTTATTGGCCTCCCAAAGTGGCCAAGTCAACAGGCATGTGGTGGGATGTGTGATATACACATGTCCAATACATGGAGGGCCTAGCTTACAACTTAAAGAATCATGCAGATTAGGGCTGTTTTGGCAGCACAGGGGACCACTAATAAGAAGGGGGTCATGATGTTATGTCTGATTGATGTATGCTGTGCACAAATATAAACTAACGTGTTTTAGTTATTTTTCCCCCTTTTATTTAGCATGTTTATTAAGATTTTACTCACCATCAAACTTGACTTTCAGGATGTAGTCCCTGTAAAACTTTCGTCCATTTCCAGGTTTGAGAGCCTCACACACCTTGGTGGAGTTGGGGCACAAGGCTTGCCTCATGTTGTGCAAGGCAGTAGCCATTGCATAGACTGCATTCATAATAAACACGATCTTAGATTCTGGCTGAAATTGAATTTCGCGGAGAGAGTGTTTTCCACAAACCAGTTCATGGAGACTGCACTGGAACTGGTTTTCCCAAAACTCTCTGAACCAGGGATTCCTGGTGTTGTTATATGGATGCAGAGCAGTGAAGTAATGGTTAAAGTGGGGGATTTGATAAGAAGCCAGTTCAATGGTGAACGCCCCATCTGCCACAGCTTCACTTCCTCTCACCACACTCTCCTGAGCCCCCCAGCCATCACTGGCCACCCAGGTGAAGGTGACGTTCATGCGATTAGCCGCCACCAGCAGTTCCCGGGCATCCTCGCTGCGAGTGAACAGGATGACCACTTTGGCGTTGGACTTCTGCTGAAGGGAGCGGATGACGTTCTCATAACTCCAACGGCTCATCGAGCGGCTCACCTTGGCTGATGTGGCAATGCAAATCTGCCGAGCACGTGCCTCTTGCTGGAAGGCGTCTATGCCAGTCTCACCGTAGTCCCCCTCTGAGGCCACAGTCGATACGTAGGTCCAGTTAAAGTAACGCAGGATTTCTGCCATGGCCTTTGCCTGGTAGAAGTCAGGGGGCACGGTGCGAGCAAAGTAATCATAGCGAGTCTTGTCACTCAGCTTGGCACTTGTAGAAGCATAGCTGATTTGAGGGATTTGGAAAAGTCGCAGGAGGTTTGCCACCTGTAATAAGGGTAAAACACAAGTAGCGTTAATTATTTTTATATGAGCAATGATACAGCACGTTGTCACGGTATTCTTCCCCATTGCTCTTTTCCACATTTTGGCATGGTACAACCAAAAAGTCAAACTTATTTTATTGGGATTTTATCTGATACACTAACATAAAGTAGTGCATAAATAATATTTTGTGTGTAGGCCATAAAGTACCATGTTGGTTTCATCTGACCACAGCACTTTCTTTCACATTTGATGAGTCCCCAACACACTTTGCAGCAAACTTCAAACTGGGTTCTTATGGCATTCTTTCAACAATGTTTATTTATCTTGCTAATCCTACGCAAGGCCAGATTTGTAAAACGCACAATTTTATTTTATTTATTTTCATTTTTTTGTCAACAAATTCTCCCACTTGAGCTGTGGATCTCTACGGTGCAAGTTTTTCCTTGACCTGTCCTCTGTGTCCCTGGATCTTCATGGTGCTGTTCAATGATTGTTCTCTAACAAACCTCTGAGGCCTTCATTGACTAACTGGATTTATACTGAAAACAAGTTAGACATAGGCAGACTCTATTTACTACTTAGGTGAATTATAAAGGCAAAGAGTTGTGATGGATTTTGTTTAGGAATAAAAAGCATGAATACAAATTGCACTTTTGAAATATAAATTTTTAATAAATGTTAAAACCATGCATAATTTTCCTTCCCCTTCAGAGTTATGTGCTACGTTTTGTTGGCTTGTCACATAAAATCCTAATTAAACACGTCAAGGTCTGTTGTTGCAATGTGACAAATGTATTAAAAAGTTAAAGGGATGTGAACACTTTGAAAAGTATTGTTGGTGTCATGGTGCGTGATGGTAGCTGTGAAACATGATGATTACTTCTGAAATGTGTTGTTGCCCATCTGTAAATAGATAATATACTGGAGAAATTGCATGCATTTGCCATACAAAGGAAAATTAGTTTCACCACATTTGTTTCTTCACTGGATCTCTGCAGGATCCTTTAACACATCACCCCCCTGCTGACTTAGTATTGAGCTCCTTTACAAACAGTTTTTGAGAACAGTTTATTTGACCACTCCTTTGTGACCAGTAATGTTTTAACAAAAATATACAAAAAATGTACGATACAAAAAGTTGTGTGGCTACAAGGTGTTACTAACATTATACAAAAAAAGAATATATATTTCTCTAAGGTTTTCACTCTGCTTTGGAAAAAAGTATGCCAGAAGAGACATAGCACAGCCCCGGATTATGGTTGAGGACAGTTCAAGGGATTGAAAAGGATTCAAACTATCAAAGAGTCTTGAAACTTTGCCTTTTTGCTTTAATAGATTTTGTCGGTATTGTGACACTGTACACAGGGTGAAGAAGAAGCTGCAGACTAGTTTTTGCTTCAGGCACTTTTTTGGATGCATAAGGGTAACCAGTCTCCTAAATTCAAAAGAACACCAACTTACAGTTTACATAAAGTTGACTCTCCATGAAGCACACTTTTAAGAGCACATCTTGAATGCCAATGAGTTATTTCAAAGAAACCTATGAAGGAAATTTACATTTATACAATATATCCCCCATAAGTTTATTTTGTGGTTACAGTGACTCATTGTTTGGCTATAACTATGTGTAAGGCAAGAAAAAAAGTTAAAAGTTGGAAAGTTTATGTACAGTTATGTAGATAAATCAGTTCTCCACAGAAAAATAGGCAAAAACATTAACTTTTTGAGACATTTAGTGAAAGCCAAAAATTTTTTGTGGTAAAAGTTTACCCACTTTGAACAGTATTTCAGTGTTTCCTGAAAAACCTCATTATGATTGCTATGCATATTTTACAACAAGCCCCTGGCATTAGATTCCTTGTGAAAGCACTCATCAATGTAAAGACGTCTCAGCGTTCTATAAAAGTCTTTCATTGGGTGAAAAAAACCCTATATGGTTTAACCCTTTTCAATTTCTTAACCCATCTGTTTTATTGGCAAATTTTACAGTTTAACTCACATCATCTTTAAATGATGTGAGTTAATATGCGACAGTAGTAACTGTTAAGAAAAGCAAAGTAGTCCTAAAGACAGCTAGGCCGTCTAAAATAGTTAATGAAGAACATAATATAATATCAGTATTAAAGCATCTCAGTTTAGCTACTTTAACCAGAGTTAACAAGTCCCATCATTGGTATTTTATTGCAACTGGTCAGCTCATATGTGTTCGCTTTATAAATCTTACCAATATGCAAAAAACTCTGCATTTATGAAAACTTTCAAAACGATATTCCAAAAGGCAAGGTGGTGTAAAACATTGAATCACAACAAAACAAGACAGTGATGCACACAAACACAGATACTAAGGTGCCGCTGTGTAGCCCGTATGAGCATGCTACTGATGTACTGTCAAAGCATCAGAGTAGCTGCTTGTTGAGATGATGCCGCTGTCACTCAGCTGATTCTGGGATGCTTTTCTGCAAATTCTGAACTATACACCAACACAGTGTTGAGCAGTTTCAGTTCAGTTTGTATGAATTACCAAAGAGGAGAAGCACTGGCTAAAAAAGCACATCAGTCCAGCTCCAATGTGGCTTGAAAGCTGTGTGGAAAAAGAATGACGACACACATTTGCAATATTTAATTATTTTGGAGTGAAGTACTTTAAGGTCAAGTTTTTTTGACAGATCACTGAAACACATGACTGATTATTTCAAATGAGTTCAAAAGTTGATTTCCCCCCTGAGCGTTTCAGGTCAGCTGGAAAAGGGCTGATTATGCAGGCAGAATAATAATTACTTTTCCGTCGAATAATTATTGTCTCTCCTTAAGCCACTTTGACAGCCTTTTCTGAGCTTGTGAAGCAGCGTCTGGAGGCAGCATTCTTGCTCTTTTAGAAAGAAATCCCGAGTGTAATCAAAAGTGGCAAGTGACATTAACACTGATTATTTAGTTCATCATCAGATTACTTAATCCTATATGAAGACCTGCAAAACCAAGTTCTATTCTTTTAATGAGTTTTTTCCATAATCATGACAATAAATAATAACCTCCCTGCCTGATGTGATGTTCAGCACCCTCCACAACTATTGGCATCCCTGATAAAGATGTGTACAAAAATGTTACAGATATTGTTACGGAGACTTGGTACCAAAATGCCACAAATTGCTGCTGTTCTCTAACAGTGAGTTTTGAAGATTTTTCTTAATTCCTTTGCAATGTTAGGCAGCAGTACAAACGGCTTCTGATTCAGCTTTCAGTAACGAGTGAAGAACAAAACACATCCATCTTACTTGAATGGGATGTTCTCTTGTCTTTCCCATTTTAAAGCATGGCTAAGTGAAATGGGCTTTTGTATCATGTCATATTTATTTCCAGAGGAAACAGGAAGTTATAAGTCAGGTTTTTAGACATGCTGATCAGTATACATGAAACAAATGCCTTAGTTAAATTTATTTTATAGCAATTGTCATAGTTTCCAACAAATGTGTCCCTGGTGATTGTTTTAAAAACAGTTATTTGTTACCTTGGGATTGGTTCCCAACTGAATACATGAACTTAAATTAAAATTACAAATTTTCTGAAATTTTAAGTTTGAGATAATCTAATTGTAATTGCAGATTTAATTACTTGAAAGCTTTTTTTACACATCTTTTATTGGCAACAACTACAGAGACAGTTGTTTAATATTCACATCAGCTAGGGGAAACCTTTCTAAACTGATGTTTCTTTTTCCTCTGGCTTCAGTTTTTAGTTTGTGAACAAGTACAGCTCTATGTAATAAAAAAAAATCTGGTAAAATGAGACCGTGAAGTTAAGCAATGGTTTCCAACCTCTTTTATCTAGAGCCCCCCTCCATCTGGCACCAAAGAAACGCTGCTCCCCCCCACCGCAGTGAGGCTCATGTAGTACACACTTACCTATGGGCGCATTAAAGTTTGAACGCCTAAAATGAAACTTTGCAACCATTACTTTTTTTAAGAATATGAGATTTTTTTTCTTCATAAAGGAAGAACCATCTTGTTTTTTCATATTTCTCTGCAGGGATTAGATTTCAGGATTTAGCAGCTATACAGACATTTATTTTTCTTTATTTTATTAGAACAGGAATAATCCCATTCAGAATTAAAGTCTATTTTGCAAGCGAGTCCTTTCTAAGACAGCAGCTTAATAGTTCGACAATGAAAACACAACAACACAAGCACACAACTTGTCCTCTTGTGACAAGTTTTTTTTGGGTCAATGTATTAGACTTAATAAGACTTAATTTTTCTTCATTTCATGTTGCAAACCTGTGCAGTAAAGGCATGCATGGCATAAATTTTAAAACTTTTTACTCCAGTTTGACAACTTCTCCAGTATACTTTAGGCATTGTACTTTATATATCCTTTAATTTACTCTGTTTCTATAGATACCTGTAACTTTACCAGTTTGTTTACCTGGCAGAGTTCTGACTTGGATCTGATAAGAGAATCTGTGGAGGGAGCTAAAGATTAGGGTGACACATGAACCACATGATAACATTAAAATACTTACATGCTTTTCTAGCATGTTTGGATGAAAATTGTGGATGTAAATTGATGTGATCATGGGAACACTAACTGTACCCATGACCAGTGTCTATTCCTTGTAAATCTCAGGCACCCAAAGTAGCCAGAGGACTATTTTTCGCCCCTTGGAATGATTCTGTGCAGCCCCTGACCACATCTGAAGAATGATACATATTTGGCCCACCAGCTGACAAATTAAAATCTTGTTGAAAAGGAAATCTCAAGTACAACACAGGGTATATTTCTTTTTTTAACCATATTTGATTTCATTTTAATCTAATAGTAAAAAGGACCAGAAGCATTCAGCGATGAAAGCAGACCCATTAAATAGACTCGGTTACATACAAAAGGCCTTTTTGAAGAAGGACTGATCCATATCTAGTTCTTGTTTCTCAGCCATTTTTTCCATTGGACAAACATAGAAAACAATCAACCTGAAACCTTAATTTAAAAAAGGTCGGATTTTGAAGTTGAAAGTTGAAGTTGAAAGTAGCCCTTGGCTTCTAAATAATTTTGGCCCATATGACAAAAAGTTTGGACACCTCTGATGTACAGTAAATAGAGAGTAAAAAAATATTCAGTTTTACTTGAATGAAAATGCAAAGTAACATTTAAATCCTTTTATTTGGTATAGGAAAATGTATGTAAAGTCTTTGCTATGTGCCTAAAGACAAATACCAGGATAGTCAAAGTATTAATTCTAATTTAGAAAATACTCATAATATTACAGTTAAAACATACCTCTCACTTAGATAAAATAACAGAAGAGCTGTTCTTGTTGTGCCAGAATAATTTACTGTAGGGAAGGTACAATAGTTTGTCATGGGATTTGAATCAATGCCATAAGACAATGTGGCTGTTAGAAAGACATTATTAATCATCACTGAGCACTGAGGAGATGTACAACTATAAACAGGCTGCACTTAAATTAAAATCAGGTTTAACTTAGAACAAGGAAGACTTTTAATGGAATTATTACAACTACAGACTGATACTACTTCTCTGAACTAATAAAAAGTAAAAAGGGGTTAATTTCACAACATAAAAGGTTTTTCAACAACAGAAGGGTTTATAATTTGTTTCATTTTTGTTTCACTTTTAATTTTATGGATGGAAGGAATCATATTTGACACCTAAAAGGAGAACATAAAACATCTAATACACTAAAACTGGATTAGGTTTAATCCCTTTAAAAGTTAAATTTATGTTGTAAACCTTTACTATTTTTACTAGAGATAGAGGAAACCTGTTTCAAATCCTCCATTTTAGTTACAGTATGAGTCTAAAAGCTGAATAAGAATGATCAGTTTCTCAGGAGTCTGACTGTCCTGTGTCCCGTGTTTTCTGTCACTGTGTCCATGAACAGAGAAAGGGATTGTGTGGAGGTGTGCATAGCGGTGGCTGCATTCTTATGTGCTTTATAACGTAAATCAGTGGGAAAAAAGGTCATATTTGAAGGAAAAGGTAAATGTTAATGGATGTAGCTCCTTTAGTCGTTTCACCTAGAAAGAAAGAACAGATAAACTCTGAGCCAGTTTTCAATGTTAGAGTCTGAGGAGAGCACATAGAGTTAGTTACAGTAAAAGCTCCGTCAGTAGCTATGTCTAGGAGAGAGAAAGGGTTAAACACTGAAAGACAGGGCCATGTGGATCATCGGTAGAGGGTGAGCACCAAGTTGTTGCCAGCAGAAGCTCGGACGATGCCCCTCTCAGACAGTTGTCACAGGTAGACACAGAGTCAGGCCAGGTGTAGCTTCTAGGAAGAGAGAAATGAGAGAGAAACAAAGTTAAAAGCTGAAATAACAGACAAATAATACAAAATTGAAGAGTAGTGTGAGAAAGTAGCGAAGAGGGTGAAAGTGGTCATTATGTCCTCCAGCAGCCTAAGCCTATAGCAGATAACTACAGAGATAGCTCAGGATAACCTAAGCCACTCTAACTATAAGCTTTATCAAAAAGGAAAGTTGTTAAGCCTAGCCTTAAAAGTAGACAGGGTGTCCGCCTCACGGATTAAAACTGGGGAGCTGGTTCCACAGGAGAGGAGCCTGATAACTAAAGGATCTGCCTCCATTCTACTTCTAGAGACTTTAGGGAACACCAGTAAACCTGCAGTCTGAGAACGAAGTGCTCTGTAGGAACATATGGACACAATCAGTATGATGGAGCCTAAATCATAAGGGCTTTATATGTGAGGAGGAGAATTTTAAATTCTATTCTGGATTTAAACAGGAGCCCAATGAAGGGAAGCTAAAGTAGGGGAAATATGATCTTCTCTTTTAATTTTCATCAGAACTCTTGCTGGCAGCATTTTAATCAGCTGAAGGCTTTTTAACTGCATTTTGTGACATCTGATTCTGATAGTAAAGAATTACAATAGTCCAGCTTGAAGTAACAAATGCATGGACTAGTTTTTCAGCATCAATCCTGGACAGGATATTTCTAATTTTGGCAATGTTCGGAGATGAAAGAAGGAAATCCTGGAAAACCTGTTTAATATGGGATTTTAAATGACAGTGTCCTGGTCAAAAATAACACCAAGGGTTTTTACTTTATTATCGGAGGTCAATTTAATGCCATCAGGTTAAGTGATTGACTAAGCAGTTTCTTTTTTAAAGGACTCGGTACAAAGATGACAACTTCTGTCTTGTCTGAATTTAAGAAGCAGAACATTTAAAGTCATCCAAGTTTTTTATGTCTTCAAGACATGCTTGTAGTCTATCTAACTGGTGGGCTCATCAGGATTTAATGGATAAGTAAAGCTGAGTGTCATCAGCGTAAACAGTGAAAATTTATCCTATGCTGCCTGATAATTTTACCTATTGAAGCATAATATAGTAAAGAGAATTGGCCCAAGTACTGAACCCTGTGGTACTCCACAATTAACCCTGGAGTTTAAAGATGATTTATCATTTACATGAACAAAATCGGAATCTGTCCAGACAAATAAGATTTAAACCAGCCTAGTGCTGTTCCCCTGATCCCTACAGCATATTCCAGCCCTTTCTAAGAGAATATTATGATCGACTGTATCAAATGCAGCACTGAGATCTAACAGGAACCAGTACAGACACAAGTCCATTATCTGAGGCAATAAGAATATCATTAGTGACTTTCAGCAGAGCTGTTTCAGTGCTATGATGAGCTCGAAACCTGACTGAAACTTCTTCAAACAGGTCATTGCTGTGTAAATGCTCACACATTTGATTAGCAACTATTTCTCAAGAATTTAGATAAGAACGGAAGATGGATATCGGTCTGTAATTTATTAAGTCATCTCGATCAGCGAAGGTTTCTTAAGCAAAGGGTTAATTACAGCTACATTAAAAGCTTGTGGTACATATCCATTTACTAAGGATAGATTAATCATATCTAAAATGGGGCTGGTAATCAGAGGGAACACTTCCTTAAATAATTTGGTTGCGGATTGGGTCTAACATACAAGTGAAGGGTTAGATAAAGCTAATATTTCTGATAACCTCAGGAAGCTCCACAGGATCAAAAACACAGTCCAAACACAGATCAGGTTCTACAGTTATTCCAATGTTGTCTCACTTGTTGAGGATGAAGTAATCATCTCTGGGAGATTGTCAAAGATTTTCTTCTTAATAGAATCAATTTTATTTTGGAAGAATCCATAAAATCATGACTGCTGAGAGCTAAGGGAATGGATGGCTCAACAACAGACACACTATGTCTGTGTAAGTTTTAGCAACTGTACTAAAGAGAAACCTAGGATTATTCTTGTTCTCTTCCAGCACCGATAAGCTGAGAAAAAGCTGTTCTAGCTTGTTGTGAAGTGTCTTTTTTACAACAGTAGGCATTTTCCAGATTAAGTAGGAATCCTCTAGGTGTGTAGAGCGCCATTTTCACTCCAATTTCTCTAAACATTGTGCTTTTAAAGTTCCTTAAAGTACGCAGCTCTGAATTAAACCAGGGAGCCTGCCTTCCTATGAATAATTCCTTCCCCTTTTTCAAGGGGGCTGCATTGTCTAATGCACCACGCCAATGATGACGCAAGTACACTATGAAACAAGAGAATCAATTTGTGAAGGAAGAAAGAAACAAAAATTATTGCCCACCCACTCTGTTTTTCTGTGATAATGAGCAAATTAAAAGGACAACAGATTCTTTCAAAGCGAGACTACAGCACTTACAGCATCGTCTGATAATGATTATCTATAATGAAATTTTCTTTCAGCGTGTGGAGTACTCGGTTAAATTAAACTCAATGGTTATAAAAAAGGTCAGACAGCACAGGGTTGTGAGAAAATACATTGTAATGTCTGTACACTCAAATGCCCATATGTCAGCACAAGGTCCAGAGAATGAAGACAAACGTGGGTAGGTTTGTTCAATGCTTTCTGAGTAAAGCCAATGCGAGTCTAAGATACCATTAAAGGCTATATTTACCCCCAGCTATCACTTTCAGTGTCCACAACATGAATGTAAAAAATCCCCCACTATAATAAACTTTATCTGTATTTAACACTAAAATCAGATAAAAAAGCGGTCTGAAATCTGATCTATAAATTGAGAGTAAGGGCCCTCTGGTGGACGGTACAAAACCACAAACAGAAGTGGTTGTTGTAGTGTTTGCAATTTGGATGAGGAAAACTGAGGATTAAATATTCAAAAGAGTTGTAGCTATTGATTGGTCTGGGACTAGTCAATAAATCGGACTGAAAGATGGTTGCTACTCCTCCTCGCCCAGTATTTCGAGGAATGTGAAAATTTAAATAATTAGTAGGAGTTGACTCATTTATAGTAACATAAAGTAAAATGATGTACAAACTAAGAAGAAAATTTAATTTAGGACACTTAAAACCACTTAATTAAAATTATTTAAAAAGATAAAGCATAGTTTGAAAAAATTTTACCAGATTATATTTGCTTTTCATACAAATCTGATGGGATTGTAAAAACATATGAAATAAAACCACAAAATATGTTTTTCTATTGAAGATTGATTTGAAAGAGCCAAACTAATGACGTGAAACAGAAATAAATACACCTGAGGAAATCAGCAGAATTATTAGCAGTGTGCAAAAAAATATTTTTTAATACCAGTGTTAGATTAAATAATTCATTCATCCATAAAGCTGGAACTTTTCAGTGCTTGCAGCACTGTATGAGTAATTTGTATGTGGTTATATTAAATAGAGCTCTAATCTCCTTATGAAAGAAGTTGTGTTCAAAAGGCTGTAAAGCACAGTGACAGACATGACACTGATGCTTATAGAAGAACCTTTAGATCTTTACAAGATTTACAAGGCTCTTCACCTGCTAAAACTAATCAATGGCATGCTGCTGAGTGAGTCTATATGACAGTGGTTAGGATAATAAAACCAAACTGTTGGGCAAGAAAATGCAGAATCCTCCTTAATCATCCATGACATTTTGATAGATAGAATTATTTTGCCAAATGTTATGATGTAGCTTTACGTAGAAATCTATCGGCTAACTGGCCACTACAGTGCAAAGATTTTCTGTGAGTAATCTTTGCTTTGATGACTTCAAAGGAGTTTGAGATAAGATTGAAAAGGACAGCAGAAGCTTGAGGAGTAAACCACATGACATCAGAGAGCATAAGCCAGAGAAAAGTGGAGATGGGCCATGCATAAAGTCAAGGTTTGCAGTAAATAGGTTTCTACTTTCTGTCTTTGTGCTTATTATTTTTACTTGGTGCCATGACCTCTGAACAAAAGCTGAAATCAAAGGTGGGAGAATGTTTATCTAGTCATTCATATTTTGTTATTTGGCTTAACCAGACGTTTAGTAAATGTGCATGATTTTTTATTTGTTTTTTTGCCTGTTCTCCTTCACTTTTTTGTCTTTTATGTTTCTTTATATAGTTTTTTCTTTTACTTTTTTAGATATGTACGCTAATTATCTTGTAATATAAGAAGACCACACACACTTTTCAGGCATGTTTTTTGGGGGTACATTCCATGGCAACATCTAAATAGGTGGCATGAAACCAATATCTTTCAGCAGAAGCATGCCCCAAAGCACCAAACTTCATCCACTGGCTTAGTGTCTTTCCATAATTTATCCGGGTGACATGTCTTCCCTATGCAAGCAATGCCCATGGACTCAACCATCCAAATAATTTGAAAGAAAATGGGATTCAACAGACAGGACACCTTCCTCTATTTCTCCCTGAGCTGACTGTATTGTTCAACTGGATAATTTTGGTGGGGAATAGTCAGTCCAAGCCCCTGACATTTCTGAAGCAAAGTACCTTCAGATGCAAAAAAATCATGTGCTTGTGTGTTGCAACAATGTTGTATAAAGAACTTGCACCATATATATAGCAGTTTGAATACTCCCGGTCACGTTGAGACATTACCTAAAGAAAATGTCCTGCTGACATCCAGACAGTGGCCTGCTAAATTTGCAGAAGTGGTTTATAGCAAAGACACAGTTTTTCTGATCTACTGGTTTTCATGTTACAGTAATACCTTTATTATTGTCTTAAAAACATAAAAGGGCAAATGAATGATTACAAAAATAAATAACTGAACATGAATTAAAATGAATTAGTGTTTTAAAAGTTTTAGTGCTTTGATTTATTTATTTTTTATTATAGAGATGTGATCACACAAAGTAAATAAAGAGCAATGTATCAAGAGATTTAGATACATAGTTAATACTTAAATCAGTGTATTATCAAAGCATTTTAAATAACAAAAGGGGGGTAAATGGGCAGTTGAATATAAAGCCTAAAATAGTGTTGATCTGCAGTTTGAAAAAGGATTTGTATTGAAAGAATTAGATTCATTTGCACAGTATTTTATCAAGTGTTACAGCTAAGCTGTCTCTTCATCTGTGTAATAAGTTGTAACATTCGACTGTTTGTCATTCTTTGTTAGTCAGCAATGGTTCCTCCAAGGAAACATCTGTTGTCATCATATCTTTGCATCAAAAGAGCTTCACAGGCAAGAATATTGTTGCTAGGCTGATTGCGTCTAAAATAACCATTTATTGAATCATCGAGAATTTCTCGGTGAAATGTTCAGTAGCTGACAAGAAGGTGTAGTGTACTCAAGAAAGTCCAACAAGTCCCAGAACCCTCTTCTGAAGAGGATTCAGCAAAGTGATCGGGTTGTCATTATTGCAGTGCTTGCTCAAGAATGGCAACAGGTAAGCGTGAGTGTTTCTGCATGTACACTCAGGCAGAGATTTTCAGATGCTGTTGTGGTGTCAAAAAGAGCGGCAAAAGACCCCACATCTCTCCAAGAAAATCAGCAAGGACTGATAGACTTTCTGCAGAAAGCACCAGGATTGTACCACAGAGAACTGTGGTAATGTTATTTTTTCATCAACATGGTTTAGGACATCTGGGAAAATGACTTATCTTTGCTGCTCTCTTTGCTGACAGAGAAGCATCTTGGCATCAGTCAAACTGCCATTACTAACAAGTGCTACCAAGTCATCCCCCAGGAGACACTCAGTAATACATTTTGTAATAAATTATTTTTCCAGCAAGACGAAGCACTGTATCACAATGCAAAAGTGATAAATAAGTTGCCCTTGGATAAAAACAGAGACACTTTGGGTCCATGTCCTGAAAACTCCAGATCTTAAGTGCAATGAGAAACTATTGACAGTTTTCAAAAACTTCATTTCTCCAAATAACTTTTTGAGATTCATAAAATGATTAATAATGAGCTTAAACACGCCACAGAAATACCTAACAAAAGATCTAACAACAGTAAAATAAAATAAAAAACTTAAAACATTTGGTCACAACTCTATATTTATTTACAGCCAAAGTAAAAAAAAATTACTTCTCAGAGAACAGTGCTAAATTGCAGTCAGTGTAAAAAAAAATCTCCTGAAAGCTGCAAGTAGAGAAAAATGAACAAAAACCTGTTGCACTAGTTGCTTATAGAAAAAGAGGACAGGAAAAATGTAAAAAAAACCTGGGCTCACTGCACAATGCAGCTGGGTCATAATGAGGACAGCATGATGCAGTCAGCTGCTTTGCTCAGGGCGAGGGAGTCCTGATGCTCAGTGCAGGGAGAGAGCACACAGCAAATACCCCTCTGTCCAGGACATGAAACAAGGACCCAATTTTCATTATGTGAAGAGAAATAAAAGGAGTGCAAGCTGTTCACAGCCTTTCAATTTGATGGGTGTTTGTGCTGACACAGCAACAGTCCAATCTGCTTTGTGAACGAGACACCAACACAGACGAAATAAAGGCTATAAGAAGTACAAAACTAAATTTCTTCTTCTTGCAGAGCAAAGGGTCTTAATCTTTATTATCTGAATTTGAAACCTCTACTGACGTGTTAGATAGGAGTGAATTTATGTGACCTCTGCTTTCAACTTGGTCACAGTCGCAAGAATATACTGTGTACGCAACCTACAAAAGAATCAGTAAACAGGTGATTTTTATCGGCAGGTTAGTCAGAACCGCTCTACAAGATAAAAAAATATATATTGTTTTATTGAAATTTTATTCTAGTTTATGCTACTTTGCTATTACGGAAAATAACTGTTCATGTTTCAATGACAATTTCTGAGTCTGTGTAGAGAGTAGATATGGCAACATGTCAAAATCTTAAATTTTAAATTCAAGATTTTAATGTTACCTTAAAGAAAAAAAAAAAGAACCAGCATTTTAGCTCCTTCACGCCAAAAGTTAGTTAATTAGTGGTTTGCCTATTAATTTAAGTTTTATGTATTTTTTACATTCCACTACTGATATAGGTTTACTGTTCTGAACTAAAATTATATTTCTTCTTTAACAGTTAGTGCTATTTTTATTTCAGTGTACAATGGCTTCAAAATGAAGAGATAAATACAATATATAAAATAAAGATAATAAAAGATAATATTAAAAAGATAATAATCTCACTTACCTGTGGAACATATAAATAAATTTAATATTTTCAGTAAAGTAAAACTAATTTTTTTGTAGATATTGTTTCACTATTGATAGGATGACTAGGCATCAACTAAAGAATAAAACAGAGCCAGAGATACAACAACATCAGACTGGCCTGATCCAGGAAATATCAGCCCTACTTTGTGGGAAAGTCATGATTATTTCTACATGAAAAGTCCATCTGCTCTTCCCAGAAGACTGTCTCGCTGTGCATCTCCAGCAATAACCCTGTATTCCCAGAGCAGTGGTCCTTAGCTCCACTCAGTGTCACACGTATATGGTCCAGGGCGGCTCGGTGAAAAACTCTGACATATGCATACATCACAATGGACATGCACGTACATAATATTTACACGTTATAAACATTATATTATGTAGTTGGATTTGTACTAGATAATTTCTTGTCATTTTTTTCTAATAATAATATAGACTTTATTGATCTCACAATGGCGATCACCCAGGGATCGTTCAGGGGCTCAGGATCTTGTTCAGGGACGCAGATGCTAAATGACTGATGCTGTTAAATCCTCATAAATTCTGACTACAGAACAGCAAGTTGTAATCGTGAACTGAACTCTCCAATCCTGTGCTCTGGGCAAGTAAACATGGCTGTCTGCGAAATGTATTTAACGTGTGATGAAGTAACATCTTTCCATAATGTTTCGAGTGACTTTACATGAGATTCAGTTTCAATTTAAATTTAAATTTCAGTTTATTTATATAGCGCCAATTCACAACAATTTTTCGTCTCAAGGCACTTCAAAAAAGTCAGGTACATGCCTTTCCCAAATTTAAAATCCAAATCATTGAACAGTGCAGTCAGATTCTGTTATTTATTCAAATTTGGATAAAAAGTTTTTCTATCTAAGGAAACCCAGTAGATTGCATCCAGTCAGTGACTTGCAGAAATTCACTCCTCCGGGATGAGCATGTAGAGACAGTGGCCAGTCACTGGCGTTGACTTTGCAGCCCCCCTCATACTGAGCATGCATGTAGCAAACGTGGAGGGGAAAAAAAACTCCCTTTTAACAGGAAAAAAAACCTCTAGCGGGAACGGGGCCAGTGTGAGCGGCCCAATCTGCCCACGACCCCCGGGGGTTTAGAGAGAAAGAGCAAAAGACACAAAGGGAAAACAAAGAAGCACTAATCCAGGAGTACTTTCTATGGGGAAAGGGGAAAAGTTAAAAATGTTAATGGATGTAGCTCCTTTAGTCTTTTCCTAGAAAGAAAGAACAGATAAACTCTGAGCCAGTTTTCAAGGTTAGAGTCGAAAAAAGAGCACATAGAGTTAGTTACAGTAAAAGCTCCGTCAGTAGCTATGTCTAGGAGAGAGAAAGGGGTTAAAACACTGAAAGACAGGGCCATGTGGATCATCGTTAGAGGGGGGCACCCAAGTTGTTGCCAGCAGAAGCTCGGACGATGCCCCCTCCAGACGTTTTACAGGTAGACACAGAGTCAGGGGCCAGGTGTAGCTTCTAGGAAGAGAGAAGAGAGAGAAAAAAAGTTTAAAAGCTGAAAAAAACAGCCAAATAATACAAAATTTTAAAAGGAGTAGTGTGAGAAAGTAGCGAAGAGGGTGAAAGTGGTCATTATGTCCCCCCCAGCAGCCTAAGCCTATAGCAGCATAACTACAGAGACAGCTCAGGGATAAACCAAGCCACTCTAACTATAAGCTTTATCAAAAAGGAAAGTTTTAAACCTATCTTAAAAAGTAGACAGGGGGTCCCTCCGGGATTAAAAATCTGGGAGCTGGTTCCCCCAGGAGAGGGGGCCTGATAACTAAAGGATCTGCCTCCCATTCTACTTCTAGAGACTTTAGGGCCACCACCAGTAAAACTGCAGTCTGAGAACGAAGTGCTCTGTTAGGAAATATGGAACAATCAGCTCTATGATGTATGATGGGGCCCAAATCATTAAGGGGCTTTATATGTGAGGAGGAGAATTTTAAAAATTTTATTCTGGATTTAACAGGGAGCCAATGAAGGGGAAGCTAAAGTAGGGGAAAAATTTATCTCTCTTTTAATTTTCATCAGAAACTCTTGCTGCCAGCATTTTTGAATCAGCTGAAGGGTTTTTTAAAGGGGCCATTTTGTGGACATCCTGATAGTAAAGAATTACAATTAGTCAGCCCTTGAAGTAACAAATTGATGGACTGTTTTTCCAGCATCAATCCTGGACAGGATATTTCTAATTTTGGCAATGTTCCGGGGGATGAAAGAAGGAAATCCTGGAAACCTGTTTAATATGGGTTTAAATGACATGTCCGGTCAAAAAATAACACCAAGGTTTTTTTTTTTATTATCGGAGGTTTAATTTAAATGCCCAACCCGGTTTAAGTGATTGACTAAGCAGTTTTTTTTTTAAAAACTGCCGGTCCAAAGACGACAACTTCTGTCTTGTTTTAATTTAGAAGCAGAAAATTTAAAGTCATCCAAAATTTTTAATGTCTTTTAAGACATGCTTGTAGTTTATCTAAAGGGTTTGGGGGATTCAGGATTTATGGATAAAGTAAAAGCTGAGTGTTCATCAGCGTAACAGTGAAATTTATTCTATTGCTGCCTGATAATTTTACCTATTGGGAAGCATATATATAGTAAAAGAGAATTTCCCAAGTACTGAACCCTGTTCTCCCAATTAAAACCCTGGAGTTTTAAAAAGATTTTATCATTTAAAAAAAACAAACTGGAATCTGTCAGACAAATAAATTTTTAAAACCGGGCCTAGTGCTGTTCCCCCCTCCCTACAGCATATTCCAGCCTTTCTAAAAGAATATTATGATCGACTGTACAAAATGCCGCACTGAGATCTAACAGAACCAGTACAGACACAAGTCCATTATCTGAGGCAATAAGAATATCATTAGTGACTTTCAGCAGAGCTGTTTTCAGTGCTATGATGAGCTCTGAAACCTGAACTGAAAAACTCTTCAAACAGGTCATTGGCTGTGTTTAAATGCCCCAAACATTTGATTAGCAACTATATTTCTCAAGAATTTTAGATAAGAACGGAAGATTGGATATCGGTCTGTAATTTTTTAAAGTCATCTCGATCAAGCGAAGGTTTTTTTAAGCAAAAGGTTTTTAATTTTACAGCTACCTTAAAAAGCTTGTGGTACATAACCATTTACTAAAAGGATAAAATTTAATCATATCTAAAATGGGGGGTGGTAATCAGAGGGAACACTTCCCTTAAATAATTTGGTTGGGATTGGGTCTAACATACAAGTTGAAGGTTTAGATGAAGCTAATATTTCTGATAACTCAGGAAGCTCCACAGGATCAAAACAGTCCAAACACAGATCAGGTTCTACAGTTATTTCCAATGTTGTCTCACTTGTTGAGGATGAAGTTTTTATTAAGATATACAGCTTAATAACTGTGAGAACCACTGATTATTGTTTTAATGATAGAAATCATTGATTTTACTTTTGAGACTAGAACTCTTTCCTGTGCACACACTTGGTAGTCGCAATAAGTACAGTTAATTTAACAGACATTTATACAATGGCTGTTAAGCCATAACTACTATGAAATAATCAGATTTTAATGCTGTCTAGGTCTGATTTCATTCAATTTAATCACATTCTGGGCACTGTTGTTGCAGTGGGCAGTCATGCATCTTGCTAGATGACTGAAGCTGAGTAATATAAAAGAGAGGTCAGTGGCACTGTAATGATTAGTGGGAAAACTGGAGATGGTCCACCAAAGTAGGTTTTGTTTAGACTCTCATACATCCTCAGGTTGGCTCTGAATGGTCTGACTCTTTTTAATTTTTTGGCTCTGAAGCTTTCCTTGTGCAACACAGTGGTGAATCTAGCAGGTGAACATGTTTTTGGTCAGTATTTTAGGTCTTGTCTCTGCTCTGTTCTCTCTAACCCCCAGTCGGTCGTGGCAGATGGCCGCTCACACTGAGCCTGGTTCTGCTGGAGGTTTCTTCCTGTTAAAAGGGAAGTTTTTCCTCTCCACTGTCGCTACATGCATCCTCAGTATGAGGGATTGCTGCAAAGTCAACGCCAGTGACTGTCCACTGTCTCTACATGTTCATCCGGGAGGAGGGAATGCTGAAAAGTCACTGACGGATGCAATCTGCTGGGTTTCCTTTCCTTAGATAAAAAAATTTTTTATCCAATTTGAATAAAATAAAAACTGACTCCCTGTTCAATGTTTAGATTAATTGGAATGTATGTACCTGACTTTTTGTGAAGTGCCTTGAGACGACATGTGTTGTGAATTGGCGCTATATAAATAAACTGAATTGAATTGAATTGAATTGTCTTCATGTCAGGATGTGCCAGTTTTTGCTTTGTTTTGGGTTTTGTTGTAAAGAGTTTTATTCCTTATGCTGTGATTCTTAGTTTGGTTATAGTTTCTGTAATTTATTCTTTCTTCTTATTTATTAGTCCACTTACTCACTAGTTTACTTATGTTCTTCTGTGTTCTAACTTTCCTTCACTCATGCCCCTTAGTATTCCCCCCCCTTGTCTTGGACCCCCTTCAGTTATTGTTACTCTCATGTTTTTTTCCCCCTAGTTAGTGGGTCATTCCCCCTCTTTTGTCAGGTCCCTTTGGGTTTTTTTTGACTCAGTTATTTGTTTTTAGAATTTTTTTCCTCTGGTTATTATTATTATTTTTTAATTATTACAGTTCCTTTGTTATTTCCTTCTTGGGTTATTTTTCTGTGCTTGCTTATTGTTAGGTTATTTACTCTTGCTACATTAGTTCTTTTCCCCTTTTGGCCCTAGGCCCCCTTTGTTGTTGTTACCCGGTTGGTTATTCCCTGAGTCAAGCTTTCCCCATGTTCTCTGGTTTAGTTTTTCCCTAGAGTTTATTTCTATTTTTTTCCTTTTATTTGGTTTTTTACCCTCAGGTTTTGGTTTCATTTTTGAGGTTATGTTTAGTTATTTTCCCCCCCATGCCTCTGTCTAACATTATACCATAGCAAACCATTTCCCCGTTTTCCTTCACCTGGCCTGCACACCTGTTCACACTTCCATCTGATTACCTGCCTTCCTCTCTCATTGGTCCCCACTCCACCTCCCTCTGTTTATTTTACTTGGTTTGTTTGCTATACTCCTCGTTGGTTCCTTGTATAATGTCCTGTCTCTCCTCGAGCTCCTCGTGTTCTCCTGCATTTGTGCCAATGGAGTTTTTCTCCCAGCGGAATTGTAAGTGCTGACTACAAGCCTTATTAAAACTGATCTTCTCTGAACATGCTGCTGCCCAGTTCTTGTCGGAATTTTGGTCCGAAACAACCTCAGACCGTGACACTTCATACATAATTAAGAGGATGAATGTAGTAAGCATGTCAACTCCAAGTCATTCCACAATTTCTCATCGTTGACCCGTTGTTTGGATAAACCATGAGGAAACTCTTCAAGGCTGAATACTTGAGTCACATGCATTTATCTACAAGTACACTCTAACTGTTCAGATGGCACCACAGACTTCCCTTTAACAGTTTATAAGATGCAAGCTTTGCATGTCAAACACTTTGACACCATATGAAGCCATGTGACTCACTGCATCTCACTCTCCCTCGCCGCTTACGGCTGCCCGTCACTGTCTCAGTGTTTCTGTGAAACACGATCTTTTGGTGCGATCATTCGACATCCTCTGTGTGTGCCTGCACACCTCTGCCAAGCCACAAACAGCCCGGCTGCAGCCACAGATGGGGGAGATGGGGCCTAGCCTGTGAGAGCGTCACAGAACTTCGCCTCCATGCTTTAACTCAATCTGCGCCAGTGTAATGCCAGCATGGCTGGGCCTGGAGCCAGATCCGCCCTCATATCTGCGATTGTCACCTCACAACACCAGCAGCACGGCAACACAATTCAACATTGTGACAGATTTAGACGGCACTCGGCGTTCTCACCACCTGTCAGTTTGCCATGTTCTCTCTGCATGTTCTATGTCGCCGGGATGGTGAGGGGCTTTTAGAGCTAATATAGTTATGTTTCCTGTAACTGCTTTCCCTTTAGGGTAAAATATACCCATCTGTATTAACCACCTGCTGTTGTCACCAAGGGGCAGGCTTTGTAACCTTTCACACAGAGGCCAGTTCACCAAAAGGTCTGACAGGCTGTAGATTATGCACAAACCAGGCAGTTAGAAAGGACAAAACAATTATATGGAGCGGCAGCTTAGAAATGCCACACATTCCTTGCCCCAAATACATATCTTTGTGTAATAATATCATCAACTGGGCAGTAAAATGTCTAAAGAGATACACCTCATCTTATTTTTAAAGGGCATGACTCACACAGCAAATCTTTAAAACCTTACGAATGTGCAAAATGATTATGTGGTCACAGGTCATTTGGAATGAGCACATTTAGTGCCATTATTAAACACCAGCCAGCCAAGATAAAGAGCAAGAGCCACAGCACTCCATGCCTGAACTTTATCACAGCGCATTGAGTTATTCATGGTGAGAAAGAGAGCTGCGTCCTGTGGTTTACTCCTACTGATGGGGGAAATACAGAGAGGAGCTCAGGCAGGTTCTTAATAGCACATCCATAAATTACCACAAGACAAGGGCACTCTCTAAGGAGTCCCAGATGTGGGGTTTTGCTAAAATTACATCTCGTTTATCAACTCCTTTATTTCCAAGCTGTGCCTTTCGCCAGGAAACCTTGCTCTGAATCCTCCAGTAACATCACTTCCCTGGGAGCCCTCTATCTGTACACCCATATCTGTACTGTATTGTCAAGCTGTTTTGGTACATTTACAGTAAATGCTTGCAAAGAATTAGTTGATTTCAGTTAAATGAGACACCACTGTTTTCTGCTCATGGAGGTAAAAATTTATTTGTTTACGATCACAATAGCATTCCTTCTTTAGATTGTTTTGTATCCTTTAAATTCTGTAAACCATAAACTACATATACAATTTAATTTAACATTTTCTAATTTGTAAAATAACTTTTTAATTTTGTTTTTGTAAAAACGTTTTCCATTCCTTGGAGCTCTGAATCCTATCACATCACTGCCCTGGAAGCTCTCTAACTGCACAGAGATACAACTCTCTATTTAATGCATTGGTCATTCTGGCTTGTCAGGTTTACAATAAATAGTCTTGTTTACAGAAATCATGGGTCTTTGGCTATTTTTTTTAATATATGAACAATCAGGGCATTTTAGAATTTAGTTTAAATTACCTAATATACTGTGCTGTGGTAAATTGCAATTATATCACTGGCTTCTCATTTCTCAAAGGTAACTTCAGACTTCAGATTGTCACATGAATTTAATTTGGTTAAATCCCTGATTGAAAATCAAAGCAATATATACTGGGAAATTCTAAATTATTTTGTGCTAAAATACATTTAGTGTTATCATCCCTTTTGAAGTTTTATTTTAGTACCCATAACAATTGCTATGTTCTGTTGTTCCAGTAGCATAACCTTACACTAAATAATTTAGAAAAATCCAACCTTTAATTTGAGCAAATCTCTTATTGCTACAACTAAAAATTTGTTGTTTTTTTGGAAATTGGGCTTTACTTTAATAAGCTGATCAGAGTGTTGAAGTATCCATAGTTATTAAGTCATGAATTCCTTTTTCCCTGTTGTATAAATATGACATAGTACAGACGCCCATTTCAGTTAGTCACTATTCGAAATGGGTAACACTAAGTATTTGTGTAGAGCCAACAGCTGCTTTTTTAGGTGATCTAGTTCAATCATTTTTTATTGACTGAATAGTGAATCAACCAATCACACGGCAGCAATGTAAATGCATTTAGGCATGTAGATGTAGTAAAAACAGCTTGCTGAAGTTGAAACTTATTTTGAGAATAAGGAAGAGAGGGGATTTAAGTAACTTTGAATGCAGCATGGTTGTTGTTGCCATATGTTCTAGTCGAGTATTTCAGAAACACACAATTATCTCTCTGATTTACAGAGAAAAATTGAGAAAATGGGCAGTTGGAAGCAGTTGTGCGGACAAAATGCCTGGTTAATCTTAGAGAACAGAGGAGAATGTGCAGACTGCTTTTAGAGAACACAATACAACCAAGGTATGCAGAATACCATCTCTGAATGCACATGTTGAACTGTAAAGCAGATGCCCGACGACCACACTGCATGCCTCTCCTCTCTGCTAGGAGCTGAAATGTGAGTCTACAGTTTACACTACCTCACCAAAATTAGGCAATTACAGATTGGAAAATCGTTGCCTGGGCTACTGAGGCTCAATTTTAGCTGCAGCATTCAATGGTAAGACCAAAATTTGGTATAAACAACATGAAAGCATGGATTCATCATGCCTTGTATCAGTAGTTTAGGCTGCTGGCAATGATGCAGTAGCGTGAGGGATGCTATCATGTCAAAATATCTGACACCTTGTTGAATCTATGCTGCTTAAAAGTAATACTTTTTGTTTTAACCATTAAGTCACCCTGAATCTTGACTTGAATGTATACTGTACAAGAACGTCTCTGGAAGGGTGTGGGCTACTCACTGTGGTAAGCAGACCACCACAGGCAGGGTTACATCATAATCTATGGTCTATAAGTGATATGAACCCAATTATATTTCTAGAGGACCGAAGTATGTTTCTTTCATTTTATGAGCATATATCTGGAACAGGAGGCTGCTGCAGCTGAAGTGAGGTGAACCATACTTTTGAAGTGAGCGAAGAAGACTTTTTCCTCTGGCTGGCTGAGTCAGGATGATGATTACTCTGCCTTAATGATTTAGAGCATGCATATTTGTGGATATTTACAAATCTCATTTCCAAGGGACACACTGTCTCCTCTTCACAATGACTTGGAACTGCATTGATGTGGAAGATACATTACAGCCAAAGACTTGGAGAGCCAATTAGCAGACATTTCCTTGGTTCAGCCTGAGTGAGCCAAAAGGAGCTGAAAGTAATCAGGCTGTCGCTTGTCATCCCATCAGCCAGTCCCGAGTGCAACATCTGTAGGAAGTCTGCCTCAAGACCATCGCCAAAGTGTGAATTACAGGGATGAGAAAGAGATCCTCTAAATTAGATCACCCAGGCACATTTGTGTTCAGGTAAACAGATCCTCTTGTGGAACTGATACTCAAGTCTCAGGGTTAACGTCTTGCATAGGGTAATTGCAAGTGGTATTTAAGTCTAAGTGGGCAGTTATGATGTATCACACTCATAGCTAAATGCTCTTTTCTGTCTTTTCTCTCCAACCCAATGTAGCTGCATGCTCAGCACCCAACAAAATGAATGTAGCATCATCTTTTAATGGCATACATAAAAGCCCGACTTGCTACTGTGTAACGTGAAAGCAACTATATTCTTCATGTATGCCTACCTGGATGGAGACATCACTGTACGAGCCTCCTATGACCCCAGAGATAGCAAGAGGGACTTCATCATGAATGGCGTAAGAACCATCGGGGCATGTGTACTCGCTGTCGTCCACTTTGGTCAGGGAGGCCCTGACAAACTCTAGAGACTGCTCCAGAGCATATGTGTCCTTGGAGCAGGTGTCGAGTATGTGCGCTCCGAGTCTGATCCCAGGAAGGATCCGATCATCCCTGTTGATTTCATCCAAGGCCAGCAGCATAGCCTCCAGTCTCTGGATCCCTCTCTGAGAATTGATCTTACCGCAGTCTTCTACCCCCTCACCCTTCTGATGCACCGGAAACAGGCCCCCAATCACCAGATCTCCATCCAGAGTGATTTCCTTCTTAGAGTCTGTGTTATACGCCACCACAGGCAGACCATGTGTAAATCGGGTAAAGAGGGAAGCGCATAAGCAGAGCAGGCTGAGATGGGACAGCCAGAGGGGTCGGGGCACGGGGTGCACCCCCCACATGGGGGATTTCCCCAGTGACATATCCCCTAGACACAACAATGACACTGTCCTGCCTGTGGATTCTGCTCAGTGGCTGGTCAGAGCTGATGATGGTGCTACTGAAAAAAAAACAAAAAAAATCTCAAAGGCGCAGCAGCACCAGCAAATCTCAAAGCCCTGTTGTTTTTATTCTGGCAGAGGCCATGTACAGCATCACCGTCATCCCCTTCGTCCGTCTCTTCTTCTGAGCGTTGGTAGATTACAGCCTGCAGATCAAACAGAGAGAAATTCAGTCAGAGCCTTGGAACTGAAGTACAATGATCCCTTTGTCTCACAGACCATGTGTCTGTCAGAGACAGACTCATTCAGTGGAAAGACTTTAGAGCATCTGTGTGTGTAAATAAATATTTGTGTAAATTAAGAATTTCGGAGTGACAGGAGGAAGAAAGGAGAGATATGCACTACTGTGTATTGATCTGATATGTGAAGTTTTTGGTTGTAATGTCACAAAATGTGAAAAAGTTCAAGAGGTGAATGGTTTTGCAAGAAACTGTATGTGTCTATAATGTAAATGAAATATTTGGAAGTTATACAGTATGCCAGTTGTCAACATGTTTTCAGGTAATAAGTGTTGACAGAAGCTTGAGGTCAAAGTTCACTGTTAAAAACATACACATTGTCTAGATAATTTTTTGGGATCTCCAAAACAGCACCTTTAATCCCTCATTGTAAAAGGCCCTGTTTAGAATACCTGTGTTGTATTTTAACTGTTGTCTTCACTCTCTGTTTTATTGTCTCCGTGACCTCATTTTGCTTTTTCTTCTAAAACAGATGATCGTAAAACTCTTTTATAATCACATGTGAAAACACTCCTGTTCTCCAAAGGTCTGCCGATAGAACACAGCGTATTCTCGAGGAACATTTTGTCAAATCATATTAACTGTCTTCCAAAAACAAATACTTCATGCAAAACCAAGAAAAAAAAGATTATATATAGATAAAGGGGGAGGGGAGTACTGAAATCTACTCCAAGTAAAAAAAAAAAAGTTGCTTTCTGACTGAAATGATGGGATGTCATCTAAAGCAACTGAAATTTGTTTAACATGGGTTATTTTAGCACAGTGCAACTAAGCAAACAGTCAGTCAGTCAGTCAGTCATTTTCTACCGCTTATTCCATAGTGGGTCGCGAACATTTAATTGGAATTTTAAATCCTTCTTCAGGTTAGGCAGTTCAGTTGTTGTGCTTATAAAAAGAAACAATATGCATGTGATTGATCTGCAGGGTCACAGCATAGACTAAAGAAAAAAGGGACACAATATCTGTGTATTCAAGCTGCTGAAAAACATAACAAACTGCATCTTACAATTAATGGGCAATGAATTGTTTCAGCCATAGTAAAATCGTTCCTTAGAGACAGCATTATTGTCTTTATTAGACAATTTTCTTTGTGTAACGCTCTAAATTATGTGAATATTTTTAACCATTAAAGTAATTTGGTCAAATGAAGCATAAAATGTAGTTATTGGGTTGTTATATAAGCTTTAATGTTGACGTGAGTAATTCAGGTATTTTACTCGACTAACGTATGAAATAATATCTTTTATATGTACTGATCTGTGCAGCAAATTGTCATTGCATGTTAACTGACTTGACATGGCAAATGTTTTTAAATAACAATTTTAATTCTCTACAGTATTATATGGTCTTTTAGAAGCTCCTTTGGCTTAAAATTACACTTATAGGAACAAATTAGTTACCTTCTGGCAGAACAGATTTGTACAATGGCTTTAGGATAAATTCTGATTTAATAAAAAGTCAAACTTTAATTTGAGGGGATGTATTCAGTGGAGAACAAAATCCCATTTAGGAAGTCATAGTTTTTAACAAATTCACCACATCCGCACCTCCTGGTAACTCTAGAGATTCTTATAAAATAAATGCGAATAAAGCATTTCAAATTTTAGTGTCAAGGACATCCAAGTAATAATCCATGACTACCTATTTCCCTGGGGTATAAATATGATTTGCCACAGTGATATAATTCTCTTAACCAGTTTTCAAAATGGGAAAGATAAGAGAACGGCTCTCTTTCCTGCTCCTTTGAAACTTTGCTTGTAGTTTTGATGCCTGAGCATGTTATTAAAAGTAATAATAGTAGTTATAGCATTGTTCTTTACCGACCTGGCTGGCTGACAATTGGACACACACACACATACACAGGGGATATTGACATAGCACACACCCACATCCACTTCTACACAAAAAAACCTAATATACATAATAGTAATAATAAATAAAAATAATATATTTATTGTTTCCCAAAGAAGTAGAACAATGTTTTGTATCAAGTTTTTTTAACTATCAAAACCAAACAATGTTTCACTTTAATCTTTCACTACTTAAAAACAAACGCATTTTGCGTTTATAATTTAAACCGCTTGAGTTGTACTTTTAACATTACTATGTTCTTATTTTAAAAAAAATTATTTGTGTTTACAATAGTTTTTGGAGGGTACATCTTTGTGGAAGAGGGGACACACATCCCTTTTGATTTCCACCTATGGGCCATAATAATGATGATTGGTTGGTCGGTATCAACGTACCAACCGGTTTTCAGGTAGGCGTGCCAGGAAAGTTTTATTTTTGCTGTCCTATCATCACAAACATATATATGTGGAATTTGTTCAACAAAATTGGTCTTTAACTGGAGACATGCTTTGGCTGAGATAAACAGTAAATGGACCAAACTTATATAGCACCTTTCCAGTCCTACCGACCGCTCAAAGCACTTTTCACCCAATCGCACTCACAAACACACACACAATCCTACACCAATCGGTAGACAACTTGAGGTTAAGTGCCTTGCCCAACTTTCAGATTACAAGACGACTACTCTTCCCACTGACCCACACCCGCCTCTAACTCTAAATTCAGATTTTTTTGAGACAAATACTAAAGGTGGGTTTGGTGTAAAACAAAGGAGGATTATGTGGAAAAGCACCTCAGGCTCACTACAACGTATGACAGAAGATCTATGATTCTCTGGACCCATTTGTTTTCCGAAGGACCTAAGAACCTTGTTGGACTCTGTGGCATTATGCACTCTTTAAATTATCTGGCAACTTTAAATTAAAAAAAATCTGGTGCCCTCTGCTAGAAAACAGAAAAAATTGACAAAGATTGACAAATCAACACAGAGATGGGTTTAACAGATCTTTACACATCTTTCTCTCCCTGTGTCCTACTGGTAAAAGGGGATTGTGCAAAGTTTTAACTGTAGGGGTACAATTAAGTACATTTATGAGCTAAATTCCTAAATAATTTTCTCCCTTGTTATTGATCTTTAAAATAGTAATTGAGTTCTTGCCTCTGAGACCCTTTCAGAGTGTTTTTTAGTTGTAAATCCTATCCATGATAAGACACAGATGCGAAATATGAAGGCTACAGGTGAACAGCAGCTATAAATATCCAGAGTTGTGCATAGCAGTCATGCAAAATAAAAAAACTGCTCTGCTGATGATAGGGAGAAAAACTCAAATTATCTATATGTACGCTGATGCTGACCCGCCAGAAAAAAAAAAAAAAAAACTCACATTGTGTTCATAGTTTTTGTGGTAAATCAGAGTTTTATGCTGCTAGTCCCTTGTGTCAGTTCCCACAATTCTAAGAGGCTTAATTAGACAAAGTGTTTAGAAGTTTATCTGAGTAAATCAAGCTAGAGCGGTCGGTCTCATATCCTTTTTCCCTCAACAAGAGAAAGAGGTTGAAGGGCAGTAATTAACTGTATTGATAGGTGATTATGAAAACAGGGAAGAGGGATAATGATGCCCGTACTTGTCTCTCTCTCTGTTCAAAAATACACACTCAGCTATTACACCAACATAAAACACTCAGCAGGAGTCAGACTGCAAAACACATTCTTTGGGATTTCTCTCTGTCTTTCTCTCTCACCCCCTTCTCGTTTTTCCACCGTTGTTTCCATGGAAACGTGCCAGGAGGTGGAGGGGATGAAGAGAAAGTGGAAGACAGACCAGGACAAGTGGGCCAGCCCAATCATGCGTGGTGCAAGGTCTTGTGGGAGAACTGGGAACTCTGCGCTGTGAGCTGACCAGAGCGAGCAGACTCCAGCCAAGGTTTTTTCTTTCTAAAAAGCAGGCACACCTCAAGTAAAACAACATTTGAAAAATACAATCATCTACTTAGAAATGCCAACATGCTTAGATGTTGAATTGACACATAAATATGATCACCTATCCTTGTTCCTCGGCAGCCATTTGAAAGATAAGAGATGCTTGAGAAACAAAACATCTTTTAGGAAGAAAGAAGATTTAAAAACTGAGCATTTCTTGTCTGAGGCTGTCATTTAACTTTAGAAGATTGTTTATTCTCTTCCCTCAAAATAATAGCATGGATCTCAGACTTTTCTGCTTGCTCCCGCAGCAGCTTTTCAACAAGTGAAACTCCTCTGCAATAGTCTGAGATACATACAGGGTTAAGTCACACCTATTTATTATAATCATAAATAAACACCTACAAGAACAAATTAACATGGCTGTAAAGCTAGAAGATTTGAATGTTGAAGGACTGAATCTCTGTTGCAGAATTGCTGTATGGCATTAGAAACAGTGCCATCTTTAGCAAATATATTCATTTTAAATAAAACAAAAATCATACAGGCAATAACACCTGTAAAAGCAATAAAGCCAGCGCCCTCCAGAGAGAATGGTGACAAAAGGATTTCTGGCTGACAGACTGTCAGCCTCCTTGCTCACACTGGAACCTTTCATCTTGCAGTTGCAAGTGGTCTCCATTTCTCTTTTGTCTTTGTCCACTGCGCTTACTTTAATATGAAAGCTGACAGACCTAAACTGGGAAGGGTAATATATACAGTATGTGATTTCTTTTTTTTTTACATGTTGAAAGATTTGAGCCAAAAACTGTAAATACAGAACCTTGAAAAAGTATTCATGTCTTTTCACTTTTCTTCAAACTTCAACGCATTTTCCTGTTATTTGGTGTAATTGAGAAAGTAGTGTGTTAAATAGTGAGTGGAAGGAAAATTACACATGCGTTTTTCAAAAATGATTTACAAAGAAAAATCTACAATGTAATAGTTTAAATGTGTTATAGTGGCCCAGTAACAGTTCAGGCTAAAATCCATTTAAGAATCTGTGGGATGGCTTAAAAATGGGTGTTCACAGCCACTATCAATCCAGTCTAGGTGAGCTTGTGCTATTTTACAAAGTAAAACAATCAAACATTTCAGTCTGTAAGTGTAAAAAAATGTTAGGGATATAACCCGAAAGCCTTGCTACTCTAATTAATGTGAATGTTGAATCGACAAAGTACTGGTTCAAGAAGGCTGAATACAAATGCAGACCACACTTTCAAATTTTTTTTTCCCCAAGTAAAAAACTGTAAATACCAAAAATCGTTTTCCCTTCATTAAACAATTATGCACCACGTTGTGTGGATCCAAGTAAAATACAATGGCGTTTGTGGTTGTGACAAAATGTAGGAAAAATTAAGTGGTGTGAATATATTTGTAAACACTGTATGTGCAGGTGCATTCACATATAACACTCAGAGGAAATTTTTGACATCTTGAGAAGTTAGATTAAAAGATGTCAATCTGCTGTACGTTGACTTTTTGTTTCCTTACCTGTTGAGTATTATTGTTTCTTGTCCATATTTCTGATCACAATACCAGAGTCTGTGTGTATGCAAAAATCACAGCTGCTAACAGCAATATTTACACTTTAGATCATGAATCCCACCGAGGATTTGGTGTCCACGCTCAAACTTCAAAGTAAAACAATGCCTCTTATTTTATTCTCTCTCTTCTGATCAAGGCATCTTCATTTCCTTTTTCATCAGATGGCCTTTCTAATTCAAGAGAGACTAAAGCCTGCCAACCTCTTACACACTTCAAACTAGACAGTGCGAGGGAATTTGGAGGGAGGGGGGTAAAATTACAAGAAAGATTATAGATGTGAGGGGATGGGGGGTGGGGGTGGGGGTGGGGGGCATGACCGTGTGGGCAGCAGCGAAAGAGAAATAAGGGTAAGGTTTGAGAAGAATGCTGATTTTTTTATGACACTCATTTTTCCGTTAGGAGTGGGAGTGCAGCATTAATATGATAATATCCCCCCAGGCGACAGACAGTGTTGAAGAGTGGAGGTCATCGAGTGTATGTGTGCAGCCATAAGCCTGGATGAGCAGGTAGGAGATCCCAGGTGAAATGAGTTGGAGCATCGCTGAAAGGAAGCAAAGGTAATGGAAGTCAGGCTTCCCTAAAATCACATTTCCAGCTGACAAAGAGAAGGGTCCTTGGTGGTGGGGGAAGATGAACGTTTGTAAAAGGAAGGCAGGCACAAAAAGTACACATTCATACACACACATGTTGCCATGTACAAACAATAAATTAAACTCAAGTTGGAAGCACCTGTGTGGTATTAAACTTTGTAATAACTTGCCCTTAAATATTTAAATTAGTTGAATTTTCATCAACAATTTCCCCCCAGCCTAAGTTTCGACTTGTAGCAAATAAATCCACCCAAATCAAAGATTTCGTGGTGTTGAGCCATTTAGTCACCCTTCCACCAGAGTTCCCCCACCAATCGGCTACGCTTTCAAAACCCGCCAACCAGTAACACATCATTCTGACTAAAGCAGCTCTGACCTCCCCAGACCTCTGGGAGGGTCTTGTTGTCTGGCATTAGTGCTCTGGTGGCCTCTGCTTTAGGCATTATGAGTTGCTCCTCTTCTCCACATTGTTCCTTACTTCTTCGCTAAGTTTGATGATTAACCTGGTTTCAGGAGCACAGTACAGTTTTTGCTTTTCTTCACTCTACTCCAGTTTTAACTCAGCAACTCCACTTTCTAGCAACTCCTTCGTGAGATTATTGATTGATTGTCCACATACTATGTTTGTCCAAAGTTTGATTATCAAATCATCCTGTTTAGAGGAAATATTGTGGTTTGGTACAAATAGTAAGTAGATATACACAACACAAATCTTTGGCATATCTGGTAAGAATGTGAAAATCAAAAATCTAAATAAATGCTTTTGTATGATAGTAGCATAATTACACACTGAAAAAACTTAGAAAAATCTTTAATTCAGTTTGTCCTGCATTAGGAAATATTTGTTTTTAACTAAATCACAGGTGCGTTGACACTCACAATTACTATAAAATGAATGTAATTAAAGCATTTGTACTTTATACTATGTTTTTTTAGATTGATCAGGCATCCTAGTAATTTTTCATTTGTAAATAATGTCACAATGTGTCCCTGGGATGTGATATTACAGAAGGTCCCATTACCAACCATATTTCTGCTACAAGGATAAATATAGATATTACATTCTATGAGTGCCAAACAAAATGGAGGGTGCTGTAATGCCATTTTTAACTTGAAATTGAAGTTATAGATAGCATTTCTCATTCATATGTACGTAAGCTTATCGAGAGTAATGAAGCAGTGCAGGTTCTTGGTTTTAACACACTTTGGCAAGTGAGAA
>JAHHUM010001267.1:0-105000 GCA_036173005.1 Crenichthys baileyi
TTAATTCATACAGATAATATATATATAGATATACATACATATATATATTATATAACGGGGTTGGACAAGAAAACTGAAACACCTGTTTTAGACCACAATAATTTATTAGTATGGTGTAGGGCCTCCTTTTGCGGCCAATACAGCGTCAATTCGTCTTGGGAATGACATATACAAGCTGCTAAAAATCTCTGCAACCCCCACACCCTGCCAAAAACTTTTTTAGGTTTCTGCCTTCAGGGCGACGCTACAGAGCCTGTTCACAAAACCAGCCGCCACAGAGACAGTTTCTTCCCTCAGGCTGTTTCTCTGTTGAACATTCATAAAATACAAAAAACCACATACAGTTGTTGCAAATCCCCTTTTTATTTTATATGTGTATATTGTACATTGTAAATATGTATATTCTGTAGTGCAAAAAAAAAAACCAAAAAAAGGCAAAGTGTACCGGAGTCAAATTCCTTGTTTGTATGTACAAACTTGGCAATAAAGCTGATTCTGATTCTGATTCTGATTCTGATACAAGTCCTGCACAGTGGTCAGAGGGATTTTAAGCCATTCTTCTTGCAGGATTGGTGGCCAGGTCACTACGTGATACTGGTGGAGGAAAACGTTTCCTGACTCCCCCCCCAAAAACACCCCAAAGTGGCTCAATAAAAATTTTAGATCTGGTGACTGTGCAGGCCATGGGAGATGTTCAACTTCACTTTTTTTTCTTTCAAACCAATCTTTCCCCAGTCTTGCTGTGTGTATTGGGCCATTGTCACCCTGATACACGGCACCGCCTTCATGATACAATGTTTGAACCATTGGATGCACATGGTCCTCAAGAATGGTTCGGTGGGGCCTGGCAGTGACGCCCCATCTAGCACAAGTATTGGGCCAAGGGAATGCCATGATATGGCCCCCCAAACCATCACTGATCCACCTCCATGCTTCACTCTGGGGGCATGCAACAGTCTGGGGGTACGCTTCTTTGGGGCTTCTCCACACCGTAACTCTCCCGGATGTGGGGAAAACAGTAAAAGTGGGGACTCATCAGAGAACAATACATGTCTCACATTGTCCACAGCCCAAAAGATTTGCGCTCCTTGCACCATTGAAACCACGTTTGGCATTGGCATGAGTGACCAAAGGTTTGGCTATAGCAGCCCGGCCGTGTATATTGACCCTGGGGCTCCCGACGGACAGTTCTGGTGGAAAAACGGGGAGAGTTGAGGTGCACTTTTATTCTGCCGTGATTTGGGCAGCCGTGGTTTTATTTTTTTTTGGTACAATCTGGGTTTAGCCCCCCGAACATCCCTTTTCAGACAGCTTTCCTCTTGCGTCCACAGTTAATCTTTTTGGATGTGGTTCGTCCTTCTTGGGGGGTATGCTGACATTACCCTGGATACCGTGGCTCTTGATACATCACAAAGACTTGCTGTCTTGGTCACAGATGCGTCAGCAACACGTGCACCAACAATTTGTCCTCTTTTGAACTCTGGTATGTCACCCATAATGTTGTGTGCATTTCAATATTTTGAGCAAAACTGTGCTCTTACCCTGCTAATTGAACCTTCACACTCTGCTCTTACTGGTGCAATGTGCAATCAATGAAGACTGGCTACCAGGCTGGTCCGATTTAGCCATGAAACCTCCCACACTATATATATATATATATATATATATATATATATATAATGTTAATACATTTTCCCCCTGTTTTGTGATTTGTTTTTTAGCTTTATGAATAATCTTTTAATTTCTGACTTGACTTACAATCCATAAGAGCAAAAAAAACAGTTCATCTCCTCATGGAGACAAATGTTTTCATGGTATTTATTGAAGCACGCACATAGAAGAACGTATAGAAGAACATATAGAAGAGCATATAGGAGAACAAACAAGATATGAAACATATAGAAGAACAAACATAGAAGAAGATATAGGACAAAGATAGAAGAAAATATAGAAGAACATACACAGAGGAACAGATAGGGGAACATATAGAAGAACAAACATAGAACATATAGAAGAACATATAGGAGAACAAACACAGAGGAACAAATAGGGGAACATATACGAGAACAAACATAGGAGAACATATAGAACATAAAGAAGAATATATAGGAGAACAGAAAAAACACAGAAGAACAAACATATCAAACATATAGAAGTACAAACATAAAAGAACAACATGTAGGAGAGCAAACATAGAAGAACAGATAGAACAACATATAGACCATATAGAAGAACATGTAGAAGAACAAACATAGAAGAACCTATAGAAGAACATAGATGTCAGAGACCATTCATTGTCTTCATTTCAACCAATCACATGGCAGCACTGGACATGGCTTCACTTTCTGCCATGTGTCTGTTAATATGTTCAGGTTTAACCGCCGTGTATTTCTCCTGCAGGTCATGTGACTATTTAGAGAAGATGTTCAGCCTTGAGCGAGCTACCTGTGGGCAGGAGGTCTGAGGAGAGGCAAAGGATCATGGGAGATGGAGGACCTCTGCAGACCGAGGGGAATGCTCTCCTCAAAGCCGTCTTCCAGGGAAAGCTGCGACTCGCCCGGTTGCTACTGGAGGGCGGAGCCTACATCAACGAAGGCAATGAACGAGGAGAGACGCCCATCTCTGCTGCCTGCCTGGGGAGCTATGAAGACCCACAGACCCGCCAGAGGATGGTCCGGTACCTGCTGGAGAAAGGAGCCGACCCAAACATCCCCGACAAGAGCGGACGAACAGCACTGATGCACGCCTGTGCCGAGCAAGCAGGAAAGGAAGTGGTGTCACTGCTGCTGGAAAATGGAGCAGATCCCAGCCTCAAAGACTATTCTGGTGCTTCTGCCCTTGTCCACGCCATCAACAAGGGAGACCGCGAGACCCTGCAGGTGCTACTGGACTCCTGCAAGGCAAAAGGCAAAGAGGTAATCATCATCACCACTGACACTTCTCCGTTGGGCACCAAAAAGACCAGACAATACCTGAACTCACCGCCCTCCCCGGGCATTGTGGACAAACTGTCTCCTGCCTGCATGTCTCCCTCAGATGTGGTGATTGGCACTTCGTCACCAGCAGGAGACAACAGCAAAGATAAGGAGGGGATCTTTAGTTTTGCACTCACCTCAGCATTACCTTTACCTTCAGCTCGGCCTGCAGGTGAGAAGAGGTCCCCTCCTCGAAAGCTCCTGAAGAGGCTGAACTCAGAGCCTTGGGGCCTTGTGGCTCCCTCAGTGCTAAGCGGAGTTCCTCAGGACAGATTGGATCATGGCCTGGAGGAGGAGGTCAGTAGTGACCTAAGCAGAACAATCTCTGAGATGAATGGCTTGTCCATCTCGGAGCCAGTACGAACTCGGTTGTCACGGAGGCACAGCATTGAGGCCCATGACCCCTGTTCTCCTAAACCCATCGATCGGTCGTGCTCTGAAGACTGCACAGGCCTTTCTGCTCTTTCTTGGGCTGACAAGGTCCAGCAGCACCAGGTCCTGTACCGTAGAAATACAGCTCCCGAGCCCCAGGAGAATGCTGGGGGCCCAGGGGCAGTGGTGACCCGAGTTCTGGCACACCCTAAACTAACCCGGATGGAACACTATGAGTCAGACACCCACCTCTGTCCAGAGTCCATCCCTGGATCACCAGACTCTGGGCGGGTGTCTGTGGAACGTCGAAGATATAATGCCTCCCCCCTGTCCTTGGTAACCAGCTCATCCAGGGAGTCTCTGGAGAACATTCCCAACTCTGTGTCCCCCATTACTATGCGCCGGCGTCCCCCAGGTCTGTTGGAACGTCGAGGCTCCGGAACACTGCTGCTGGACCATATCTCCCATACCAGGCCTGGCTTCTTGCCTCCTCTCAACGTGAACCCCCAAAGACCCATCCCTGATATCCGTGCCAACGGAAAGCCCACCTCACCCATCCACTGCGGACACAAGATCCTGGTTCCCATAGCCCCAACCTCACCCAAACGGGGCCCGGAGTTTAAAATTAAGAAGAAGCTGATGAGAAGACACTCAATGCAGACAGAGCAGATGAAGCAGCTCTCCACCTTCCAGGAGATCCTGGCTGAAAAGGTCGTAGAGTCCAACGGAGATTGATGACAGGAGAGAGCAAAGCATGATGCATTGGACTCTTTGGGAAGTTAATTTACTGTAAATCCCCTTAATTTTGGTGAGAGTCCAAACTAACACCAGGTTCTGATGTCTGAGGAGAGCAGTACAAGCCAGGAGCTTGGTTTGAAACAATCTGATTGGACCAGTCTTTTAGCACTGAAGGTGTTGAAAATACTTAATACAGCTGTGACTTTTGGTTCTGATCCTGAAACATCTCCAGACAGAAAAACTGAGTGTTGATGGAAGCAGCACACACTTCTTAAAATAGGCATCAGGATGATTGGGTGGTTCACACAGAGGAGGAAGTTCTGGTTGCAGCAACTGAACAACTCCTACAGGCCTCGGCTGACCAGCAGTGAGAAACCTTCCTCCTGCTCTGAAGGCCATTAGCTTCACTCCTCCCTGGATCTTCTAAATAAAATCCCTACACGCCTTTTAAGATCAAACAATTATCAACTCATTTATAACTCATTTCCATGATCTGCGCATGTGATCAGCATTAACAGGGAACCATGGGAGTCAAAGTTGACATTCATGTTACGTCTCTGCTCCAATAGCTGAAAGGATGAGCTGGGATCACAGAAGATCCAAGGATGATCCTTTAGTGTCAGTCTGAGAGATACATCAACCATAGGATGGAGAACTGTATGTATGTAGACCGCCAGCATTAGGACTCAGAGTTCAGATAGATGTTACTGCAATAAGCAGAAGTGTCCTCAAATCAATGTTGCTGTGTTATAAATCAGAACCAGTCCTGTAATTTCATTGGACCATTTTATCACCAATTGTAATATGTGGATGAGTGTGGCAATTTTGACACAAAATGAATCCATCAAACTATCAAACTATTCCTTTAACACACCTCAAGTCAAACCAAGGCATATTAACGTAGGAGGCCAAGTCAGCATGAAGAAGACGGATATTAATCATCTGGACGTCCGCCAGAACCTATTTCCTACTGAACTTCACAGACAGAGACAATCACTTTCTCTCTGCAAAACCACAACAATCTCTTAAATTCCAAAAACACAGTTCAACTGTGACACAAAGCAGAAGGTGGGTGTTTGATAGGCAGTGTGCCACCTGGTGATTACAACAGGAACACACTCATGACACCAACAATTCATGGTCCCTGGACTGTTCATAATTAAGTGCACTGATCTCAGGTCAGTTTTGATCTGCATCTCAGTAAATTTCTCAATCCAAGCAAATTCATGGAAAGTTGAGTGGGAGGAAAAGTGTTATAGGAAAAAGTGCCCAATTCCTACCAGGAAGTTTTAGAGCCCTTCGTGTTTCCCTCTTCTTTTCAAGCTTTATGGAGATTCTGATTTAATTTCCCAGCAGGACTCGGTATCAGCCCACACTGCCAAAGAACCAATACCTGATTTATTCACCATGGCAACACCGGTAAATTGGTCTAACCTAAACCCCACAGAGTATCTATGGACTGTTGACAAGAAGATGTAAGACACAAATAAATAAACTTTTCTCTATATTATGATTTATGGAGCTGCACCTGTAGATGTTTGGTGTCTGCAGCCATAACCTTAAATTGTTCTCCATGTTCTCTGAAGATGAGCTAATATTGCTGCAGCTCTTCTTCTTCTTCTCCACTCCTGGCTGATGAAGGACAGGAATCTCCCCACTCAGAAAAACATCAGACGACTTGTTTAATGTTTACAGATGCACAATTTGCACGGAGGTTCTCCAGCTGATGGACAAAAACCTGGACCTCCAGCTGTGGTTTTGCTGACTCATCATTCATGTCCTCCTGGATGTCCATGTGGACCTAGCTGCTGCGCTGTCCCTCCTGCAGCTGTGTTTGGCTCAATGCTGAACCTGTTGTAGTTCTCTGACGCTGGATCTGTGTTCAGATGAACTTTAATCGGACCTTGAATTCATTGTTTTAGAAAACCCAAAGAAGTTGTGAGGATTACGGAACCAGAACCTACTGACTCTGTAAATATATCTGTGCAATGTGGGCTGTAGTGTCACATCAGTAGGGGACGCTGCAGGACTCTGATGACAACTTTTCACTACAGAAATGTTGGTAATAAACGAGTGTTGAAGTTTAATCCGACTCAAGTTCTGTGTTCCTGTTCTGACCTGGCATAAAGCCCATTGGAAAAAAGGAAATGCAACATGTAGAAAAAATATTCTTCCACATAACTTTATTTATTTCAGGTGTGGTTTTTTAGTCGGGTCAGAACATCTGGGGGCCCATTATTTTGTGGTAACCGCTGTGAGCTCAGCTCAGGTTGATTTGTTAGGAGGTTTCTGGAAAGGGGTAATACCAGTTCTTCATTGTTCAGCCAGGTCTGGATCAGAACCACAACTAACCCTACATCTACTGCAGAAACCTAAATTGTATCAGAAAAAAACTTAAAAGTTGATAGAAGTTCTGTTTTCATAGCATGAACCCACAGCTGTTGAGTGTAAAGTAGGTCAGAAAAACTAGAACCCCTAAAAGGTCTAGATTTGTGCTTTCAGGACCGTGTGAAGGTTCTGTCCTCCAAACATACAGTGAGGAAAATAAGTATTTGAACACCCTGCGACTTTGCAAGTTCTCCCACTTAGAAATGATGGAGGGGTCTCAAATTTTCATCTTAGGTGCATGTCCACTCAGAGACATAATCTAAAAACAAATATCCGGACATCACAATGTAGGACTTTTAAAATAATTTATTTGTGTGTTACTGCTGCAAATAAGTATTTCAACACCTGCCAATCAGCAAAAATTCTGGCCCTTAAATACCTGTTAGTCCGCCTCTAAAAAAGTCCACCTCCACTCGACTCCACTTACTCGTCATCTTCCGCTTATCCGGGACCGGGTCGCGGGGGCAGCAGACTCAGCAGAGACACCCAGACGTCCCTCTCCCCAGACACCTCCTCCAGCTCCTCCGGGGGAGCCCATGGCGTTCCCAGGCCAGCCGAGAGACATAGTCCCCCCAGCCTGTCCTGGGCCGTCCCCTGGGCCTCCTCCCGGTGGGACGTGGCTGGAACACCTCCCGAGGAAGGCGTCCAGGAGGCATCCGGTATAGATGCCCGAGCCACCTCAACTGGCTCCTCTCGATGTGGAGGAGCAGCGGCTCTACTCCGAGCCCCTCCCGAATGGCCGAGCTCCTCACCCTATCTCTAAGGGAGTGCCCGGCCACCCTACGGAGGAAGCTCATTTCAGCCGCTTGTATCCGGGATCTCGCTCTTTCGGTCATGACCCAAAGTTCATGGCCATAGGTGAGGGTGGGAACGTAGACCAACCGGTGAATCGAGAGCTTCGCTTTTTGGCTCAGCTCTCTCTGCACTACAACGGACCGGCACAGAGTCCCCATTGCTGCGGCAGCCGCACCGATCCGTCTGTCGATCTCCCGCTCCATTCTTCCCTCACTCGTGAACAAGACCCCGAGATACTTGAACTCCTCCACTTGAGGCAGGAACTCACCTCTAACCTGAAGAGGACAAGCCACCCTTTTCCGGTTGAGAACGATGGCCTCTGACTTGGAGGAGCTGATCTTCATCCCAGCCGCTTCATACTCGGCTGCGAACCGCCCCAGCGCATGCTGTAGGGCCAGCAGCTGTAGGGCCAGCAGGACCACGTCATCTGCAAAAAGAAGAGACGAAATCCACTGGTCCCAAAACCAGACCCCCTCCGGCCCTTGGCTGTGCCTAGAAATCCTGTGCATAAAAGTTATGAACAGGACCGGTGACAAAAGGCAGCAATGCCAGAGTTCAACATGCACCAGGAACAGGTCCGACTTAGTGCCGGCAATGCAGACCAAACTCCTGCTCCGCTCGTACAGGGACCGGATGGTCCCTAATAAAGGGCCCCCAATTCCATACTCCTGGAGCACCCCCCACAGGGCATCACGAGGGACACAGTCGAATGCTTTCTCCAGGTCCACAAAACACATGTGGACCGGTTGGGCAAACTCCCATGAACCCTCGAGTACCCTGTAGAGGGTATAGAGCTGGTCCAGTGATCCACGGCCGGGACGAAAACCACACCGCTCCTCCTGAAGCGGAGGTTCGACTGTTGGCCGCACTCTCCTCTCCAATACCCTGGCGTAGGCCTTACCAGGGAGGCTGAAGAGTGTGATCCCCCTGTAGTTGGAACACACCCTCCGGTCACCCTTCTTATGAAGGGGGACCACCACCCCAGTCTGCCAAGCCAGAGGCACTGTCCCCGACCGCCACGCAATGTCGAAGAGGCGTGTCAACCATGACAGCCCCACAACATCCGGAGATTTGAGGTACTCAGGGCGGATCTCATCCACCCCCGAAGCCTTGCCACCGCGGAGCTTTTTAACCACCTCGGTGACTTCAGCCTGGGTGATGAAAGAGTCCAACCCCAAGTCCCCAGCCTCTATTTCCACCAGGGAATGCGTGATGGCAGGATTGAGGAGAACCTTGAAGTACTCCTTTTACCGCCCGATAATGTCCCCAGTCGAGTTCAGCAGCCTCCCACCCCCACTGTAAAAGGTGTTGGCGAAGCACTGCTTCTCCCTCCTGAGGCGCCGGACGGTTTGCCAGAATCGCTTCGAGGCCAACTGGTAGTCCTTCTCCAAGGCCTCACTGAACTCCTCCCAGGCCCGAGTTTTTGCCTCTGCCACAGCCCGGGCCGCAGCACGCTTGGCCTCACGGTATCCGTCAGCCGCCTCAGGAGTCCACAAGCCAACCACAGCCGATAGGACTCCTTCTTCAGCTTGACAGCGTCCCTTACTGCCGGTGTCCACCACCGGGTTCAGGGATTCCCGCCACGACACGCACCGCAGACCTTACGGCCGCAGCTACGGGCAGCAGCATCGACAACAGATGCGGAGAACATGGTCCACTCGGACTCTATGTCTCCAACATCCCCCGGAATCTGGTCAAAGCTCTCCCGGAGGTGGGAGTTGAATACATCACTGGCCAAGGGTTCCGCCAGACGTTCCCAGCAGACCCTCACTATGCGCTTGGGCCTGCCAAGTCTGTCTGGCTTTCTCCTCCTCCAGCAATTCCAACTCACCACCAGTTGGTGATCAGTGGACAGCTCAGCCCCTCTCTTCACCCGAGTGTCCAAAACTTGCGGCCGAAGGTCTGATGATACAACAACAAAGTCGATCATTGACCTCCTGCCTAGGGTGTCCTGGTGCCAAGTGCCCTGATGGACACCCTTATGTTTGAACATGTGTTCATTATGGACAATCCGTGACTAGCACAGAAGTCCAATAATGAAACACCACTCGGATTCAGATCGGGGAGGGCATTCCTCCCGATCACGCCTCTCCAGGTGTCACTGTCGTTTCCTACCTGGGCGTTGAAGTCCCCCAGCAGAATAATGGAGTCCCTGGGAGGGGCACTATCCAGCACCTCCGACAGGGACGCCAAGAAGGCCGGGTACTCCACACTACCGCTCGGCCCGTAGGCCGAAACGACAGTCAGAGACCTGTCCCCAACCCGAAGGCGCAGGGATGCGACCCTCTCATCCACTGGGGAAAACCCCAACACGAGACGGCTGAGCTGGGGGGCAACAAGCAAACCCACCCCAGCCCGCCGCCTCTCCCCGTGGGCCACCCCAGAGTAGACGAGAGTCCAGCCCCTCTCGAGGAGATGGGTTCCAGAGCCCACACTGTGCGTGGAGGCGAGCCAGACTATTTCTAGTCGATATCTTTCGACCTCCCGCACAAGCTCAGGCTCCTTCCCCCCCAGTGAGGTAACATTCCACGTCCCTAGAGCCAGCCTAAGCATCTTGGGATCGGGCTGCTGAGGTCTCCACCTTCGTCCGCCGCCCAATCCTCTTTGCACCGATCCCTCATTGTTTCCCCTGCAGGTGGTGGGCCCACTGGGGGATGGCCTTGCGTCTCTCGTTCGGGCTTGCCCCGGCCGGGTCCCGTGAGGAGCAATCCGGCCACCAGGCGCTCTCCGGCGAGTCCCGACCCCAGGCCTGGCTCCAGGGTGGGACCCCGGCTCCGCCGTACCGGGCGACGTCACATGCCTCAATCTACTAGTCCACATGAAGGATTATTAGTCCGCCTCTAAAAAAGTCCACCTCCACTCCACTTATTATTCTAAATTAGAAGCACCTGTTTGAGGTCGTTAGTTGCATAAAGACACCTGTCCATCCCACACATTCAGTAAGACTCTAACTACTGACATGGCTAAGACCAAAGAGCTGTCCAAACACACCAGAGACAAAATTGTAGACCTCATCAAGGCTGGAAAGGGCTACGGAGCCATTGCCAAGCAGCTTGGTGAAAACAGATCAACTGTTGGAGCAATTATTATTAGAAAATGGAAGAAGCTAAACATGACTGTCAATCTCCCTCGGACTGGGGCTCCATGCAAAATCTCACCTCGTGGGGTACCATCCCAAAAACACCATCCCTACTGTGAAGCATGGGGGTGGAAGCATCATGCTTTGGGGGTGTTTTTCTGCACATGGGACAGGACGACTGCACTGTGTTAAGGAGAGTAGGACCAGGGCCATGTATTGCCAGATTTTGGGGAACAACCTCCTTCCCTCAGTTACAGCATTGAAGATAGGTCGTGGCTGGGTCTTCCAACATGACAATGACCCGAAGCACACAGCCAGGATGACCAAGGAGTGGCTCCGTAAGAAGCATATCAAGGTTCTGGAGTGGCCTAGCCAGTCTCCAGACCTAAACCCTAGAGAAAATCTTTGCAGCTCAAACTCCGTGTTTCTCAGCGACATCCCAGAAACCTAGCTGATCTGGAGAAGATCTGTGTGGAGGAATGGGCCAAAATCCCTGCTGCAGTTTGTGCAAACCTGGTGAAAAACTACAGGAAATGTTTGACCTCTGTAATTGCAAACAAAGTTGGAAATAAATTATTAAAAAAATCATACATTGTGATGTCCGGATATTTGTTTTTAGATTATGTCTCTCACAGTGGACGTGCACCTAAGATGAAAATTTGAGACCCCTCCATGATTTCTAAGTGGGAGAACTTGCAAAGTTGCAGGGTGTTCAAATACTTATTTTCCTCATTGTATCTGATGAATAGAAAAAATCTGATCAGAAATTCTGATGTAGACCCTCCAAGAGCTTCACTGCTGAAGCTGATCTGGCTGTTCTATAGCTAGTGACTCTGAACATCAAACTGTCTTCAGCTGGAATTAAACCCATGAGCTGTAGAACCACCAGGTCCACCCCTGATCCAGCAGCTGGAGAAGCTCCTTCAGCAGCTGTAACTCGGCAGCCTGTCATTACTAGTTGTTTCCAGAACCTCGCAGAACGTGTTTCTTCACATCCACAACCTGACTGTTCTACATGGATCCTGAGTCTGAACCTCCAGGATCTAATTAACCAACCGTATCAATCAGGTCAGAACCGGTTCATTCAGAAACTTGCTGATAATCAAAGAGTGAAAGATGAAGAAGTTTATTAATGATTAAAATGTTCCTTCAGACAGGAAGTTACATCAGATATTTACAGTTGTTGATCACCAATCCCAAATATGCAGCTATCACTAAAGTCTACAGTGACCAATGAAATCTGCCCATAAGAACTAAGCTCCGCCCACAGACGATTCTGCAGAGACAGCATTGAGCTGGTAAGATTTTCAAAATAAAAGCTGCAGCCTGTGTCTGCTGCCCATCTTAGATCATGTAGTGTAGCACAGATAGGAGTGAGAGGAGACAGCTCACTCTGATAAAGTCCTCGGGAGCACAAGTGAAAACTTCAAATGCAAAGATCAGTGAAAGCAGGATGTATTATACTAAGGATCATAATACCAATGTAGTGTGATATAAAAGCAAAGATAAGTGCATGGGCAGATGATTTACTTTGTTTAAATTTCACTGATATGGAGTGTGAGAGGAGGCAGTGGTTAGCTACATCTGTCGGTTCAAACTGTGACAAAAACATTTAAATGGAGATAAACAGAAGCCTCACTGCGTTACATACTGAGGCACATTGAAAACAACAGAGAGAGCAGAGTGAAAGTTTCACTTTAGGAACAAACAAAGAAGAATCAGAGTGAGACAAAGATGGGAGTAAGAAGAGAGAGCTCCTTGGTTCACTTATTGAAGAACTTCTTGTTTAGCAGGAAGATGAGCAGATTAACGTTGACTTTGGCCTTATCGAACATCTTCATCACTGCCACGCCCTCATACTGCAGCTGCAGCAGGTCCTGAGAACAACAGCAGCGATCAATACTAGCACTAGGTAGGGACATGGAGTCACTATACAGTATAACACAAATTTATCACTAACAACAATACTGTGGGCAGTAAGCATACTCTGAAGAGCTGCCTGGACTGCAATAAGTGTTATTTAAGGATCTAAGTACCATGCATTCAAGCTTTCCATTCCTGTCATATATTTGGTCACACTAGTCGTTAACTGCAGCATAAAAAGATTTAGAAGGTAAAGAGGTGATAAGGTGGTCAAGAAACTACAACCAAGTTGTTTCGATGCCAAAACACCAGAAGAAACTTTATTAAAACCTTGTTGCCGAGATGAAAAATAAGTTACATTTCTTCCTAGAAGCTGCATAAATTCATTATCTGGGGTCCATGTTTGCTCTGGACCTAAACCCGAAACACAATAATACTTTGAATTACTTATTTATTATTAATTGTACCCCGCCTCCCGCCCATAGACTGCTGGAGATCGGTACGATCTTCCCCACAACCCGCTATGGAAGAAGCGGTAGAAAATGACAGACTGACATGATGACTAATTTACCGCAAGTCAATTTATTTTTGCGACAGCCATCAATATTATTGTGCAAATCCAAGCCCAGCTTGGGTTGGTGGTACCTGGTACTTGAGCGGGAATTCCTCCATCTGGACCCCAAGGAATCGAGCCTTTACGCTGAAGCTTCCTTTCTCCGGTCCAGGAGTGATGTCGAAGACGACGTTCTTGAACCTGGAAGAGATCACATGACCTGTGATGTCATGCCCCTTGTGCTCTACATGTGCATGTCCCGTGTGCTCACTGTGTGGTCGGTAGGTCTTCGATCTCCAGCAGGACTCCTTTCTCTTGCAGCCGAGCAGCGCTGTAGCTCAGAGCAGGAAGCTTCTTTTTCCCTCTGCTTTCTGCTGTTTTCTTACTGGTTAATTTACTAAAACACAAACCAACCAATGACAGAGCTGTTACAGTGTCTGAGAGCCAATCAGTTTTTAGTAACCTGACTTGTCTCGTACCTACTAGCCGTCAGGTTGTCCAGGCAGGAAGTGATGTAATGTCTGTAAAAGTCAACCTGCTCACTGTGGAATCGGCTCTTCTCCTGCAGCCTGCTGAGAGTCTGACAGAGTTTCTGAAGCTCCGCCCCCCGACGCTGACGATGCAGGCGCTGCTGCCGGATGTCCTGGTGGAGCGAACAGATTCTGGGTTCAATTTGCTGCTCGATTAAATAAAAGGTAAAGAAACTTTTAAAAACGGGGTCTAAACTGTTGAAGTGAGGCCTGGACTTAGTTTTGTCAGTGCATCACAGCGTCCTGGTTCACCTTTGGCCAAAAATCTGTTACCTGGGCGATCATCTGCAGGATCTGGTTCTCAGCCCGAGGCGGTCTCAGAACTCCGAGCGCCTCCAGGCGACAGAGACTCCGCAGGATCTTCCTCTTCTTCTCCTCCAGACTCAGGTTGCCGTTGGCGACCAGTGACAGGTTCCTCTTCATCTTCTCGGGTGTCTGAGCATCCTGTCGAGCCCGACGCTGCATTAGCCAATTATGACACACTTCCTGTTTCAAGAAATCGGGTCAAAGTTTTAATTCCAAGCTGCAGATTAAAGCCAATAAATGTGTAGGTGGATTTGTTACCTGATCAGGTGAAGTCTTTGTTCTCAGGAGGTCACTCAGAGAGCCACCTGACTGAGTCCTGATGACATCAATGATCAACTGCTTGGTGCTAAAAAAAAAAAAAGTGATCAGAACAGGCTTACACACTGAACCACCTAGACAGGTGAGGCTGAGCTACCTGAGCAACAGTCCTCGGGCGTCTGGTTTGTCCTCTGAATCGTTAAATATGTCAAACTTGTTGGTGAGAGTCAGAGAAACCTCCATCTTACTGGACTCTGACCCTGGATCAGCTGAAGGCTCACCTGAGGCAGAAAAAAACCCAAAACACTGGTCATAACTGCTGGAAACCTAGGTAATATCCTGAATTCTGGATAATCCACTTACAGGTGGTCAGTTTATACCTGTACCATACTTGGGTGCTGACCAGACCCAGCATCAAAACGAGTACCAGGCGTAAAATGGTAAAATGGACTGAACTTCTGCAGCGCCTTTCCAGTCATAACGATCACTCAAAGTGCTTTACACTAGAGCCACATTCACCCACCCCGCACTCACTAACGCGCACATATTCATACAGGCAATTTGAGGTTAAGTGCCTTGCCCAGGGGCACATCGCCATGTGGCAGGAGGAGTCTGGAATCAAACCCACAACCCTCGGATTGCAAGACAACTACTCTTCTCACCGAGCCACTGTGGTCTCAGTAGTAGTAATATCTGTAGCATGGTAACAGTAAGAGAATTAGCTGCAGTACCCATGAGCTCCTGAAGAGTGGGAACTGGTCCGAGATCATTCAGGATCAGCCTCAGGGGATCTGATGGGTCCGGACAGAGAACCTCCTGGTGCTCCAACAGCAGCTGCAGAAAAAAGGAAAGAGTGAGACTGCAGGTCCAGTGGTCCCATCACAGCAGGCCCAGAGGTAATAAAGCTTTTAAATCAAATTAAAAGTGAAGTAAAGCAACAACAGACTAAAACGTACAACAGACAGACCCTACAATAGTTAAAGCCCCGCAGTCCTAGATGTTTGGGTCTGTTCTGCAGAGACCTCTACAGCTGTCTGAGCTTCCCTAACTGATCCCAAGTCAGGTTCATACATTCCAATTAATCCTAAATATCAAACAGTCAGATTCAGTTATTTATTCAAATTGGATAAAAAGTTTTTCTGTCTAAGGAAACCCAGCAGATTGCATCCAGTCAGTGACTTGCAGCATTCACTCCTCCTGGATGAGCATGTAGAGACAGTGGACAGTCACTGGCGTTGACTTTGCAGCAATCCCTCATACTGAGCATGCATGTAGCGACAGTGGAGAGGAAAAACTCCCTTTAAACAGGAAGAAACCTCCAGCAGAACCAGAACCAGGCTCAGTGTGAGCGGCCATCTACCACGACCGACTGGAGGTTAGAGAGAACAGAGCAGAGACACAAAGAGAACAAAGAAGCACTGATCCAGGAGTACTTTCTATGGGAAGGAAAAGGTAAATGTTAATGGATGTAGCTCCTTTAGTGATTTCATTCAGGAGAAAAAGACAGCCAAGCAGATTAAGTTTGAGCCAGGAAGAACATATGTGGGATGAAAAATAAGGAACATAACTGAGTTAGTGGCAGCATTGACTGGTTCGATGGCAGTGTCTAAGAGAGAGGGAGTTAAACAGTGAAACACAGACAGGCGTATCATCTACAAAAAGGAACATTAAATTAAATGGCAGCAATAACAGCAAATAATGCAAAATTGGAGAGTAGTGTGAGAATGTAGCGAAGAGGGTGAAAGTGGTCATTATGTCCTCCAGCAGCCTGAGCCTATAGCAGCATAACTACAGAGATAGCTCAGGATAATCTAAGCCACTCTAACTATAAGCTTTATCAAAAAGGAAGGTTTTAAGTCTAGCCTTAAAAGTAGACAGGGTGTCCGCCTCACGGACTAAAACTGGGAGCTGGTTCCACAGTTAACTCAAGGATCTGCCTCCCATTCTACTTCTAGAGACTCTAGGAACCACCAGTAAACCTGCAGTCTGAGAACGAAGAGCTCTGTTAGGAACATATGGAACAAGAGTAATTCAAAGATCTTGATTATGATTGACCACAATACATGGCGAACATTGGCCAAATTAGTGAGACCTCTGCACCCTCCAAGTCAGGCTTAGGGGATGAGCCTGAGGCTTGTAGGAGAGCACATGGTGGGTGAACTTTGGTTTCTGGGTCACAGCCAGGTCCTGCCTGAAGAAGCTAAAGGAAGCTCCCTTCCCAAGGGGAGGGAAGAGATGTCTAGATTGGGTGCCATGCGAGTCGGATGGAAGGCTTCAGTGCCCATGTGGCCTTTCCCAGAGGGGCGTGATTAGAAGAAACAGCCACCCTAATCCGCATCCTAGTCTACTGTTAGATTTCTGTGCTAGACCCAATGTCAATACCTGGGTTCTGGGTGGGTATATTCTTGGTTCTGGAAGGTTCCTCCTCACCTTGTGAGTGTTGAGCAGCTCGCTGACAGAGATGTAGATGACGGGTCTGTTGACAATCAGCTGCTCGGAGTACTTGTCCACGCTGAACCGCTCCTCTGGTTCAGGAACATCACAGACGCTGTACAGGAACCTCCTGTCAAACAGAACATAAGAATCAGCAATACCCCCTGAGCTTTCCACACACCTCAACAGTTGCTTCAAGATTTTTACCAAAAGGCATCAGTACCTGAACTTGCTGTGGGTCTGGGTGATGTACTGGTTCAAGGCTTGAACATGGTATCCATCTCCATGGAAGTGTTTGTTGGCAGCGGCATGTTGCAGCATGCGAGCTATGGATCCCAGGACGTGGCGTTGCTCCGGTTGCAGGGTGGATCCGGCCGACCGATCCACCACATCGAACCCGTCTGGAGCCACGATGGCCGGGTTCATGTAACGGTAGTAGACCAAGTTGCTTACAATCTGCAGGGCAAAAGGGAGCATTCCAGTTAGAGGTTGACTTCTTTCAAAGGCAGTTTGGATCCAAAATGCTTTCTGCTTAGAAGTTCATCCAACATCACAGAGCCAAGAGTAGAGGACTTCAAATGTAGAACTACCTATAACTAGAATCTGTCCTATAGAACTCATTGGTGCCAGTCCTGGTTTAGGTTGTTTCTGAACCAGAAATGCTGGATGAAAAGTCTGTTTATTGTATATACAGAGACAAACTGGGAGACACAGAAGGCTTCAGTAGGACACCTTCTGTGAGTAGAGGATCACCTTGTAGAGCTCGCTCTCACTGGCTGCAGGAAACTTCGTCTTCAGGGCGTCTCTGAGAACCTTTGCTATGTAACGTAGTCCATAACTGCCAGAAACAAATACAGTAATCAAAAATGAATTATTCAAAATGTTAACCAGTCAGTAGAAACAAAATAAACAGAATGTGGACACAGACGCATGACAGGCGTGAAGCTACTGAAGTCAGGTTGGATAAAAACCTATGGGAGACGGTGGACACACATGGACTGGCGCCGATCTACCGATGGGCAGTCATGGACCGCCGCTAGTTGGCGGACCTGCACGGATCTATCGATGGGCCAGAGAACTAGGAGAGATGGTGGATGGGTATGGACCACCCCAGATGTGTCAGCAAACGCACCTGCCTTCTGATTAGCAGTGAATGCAGCATCAAACGATGGTTAGAGTTTAATTTACTGTTTGAGCAGTCGGCCCGGTAACATGTATAACACAGTGAGGAGGGTCAGCCCGGTGATCTGTATAAGGAAGAGGTCGTCATGCAGAGGGCTGCAGCAGGTTCTGATTCCGCTTGAGGGTTCTGAAAGTCCGATGATGTCTGTCAGTTATGTTGCTGGGCCCACCAGGTTTGCTTTGAAACGGATGCAAACCGTCTATCTGTATATTTACAGCTTTAGCTCTCATGCTGATGCCAGGTAGCTGCTTCCACCTGAGAGAGACCCACAGTTTACATGTTTGCAGACGTTTAGCACCCTTGGCAAGCGAAGCGATGTATTTATGTTTATTTGGTGGTTTTCATGGTGCTGGAAAGTGTCTGGAGATGCAAGGGCTATCCTGGTTGCTCTAAAAGGGAGAAATGAACATCTGGGCCAATCAGACTTCAGGGATTTTTTGATGTCAAGGGCTTCTACATGTAGGCTGAGAAACTTCAGCTGCTCAGTCTGAAATATAAATTTGTAAAAACGAAAAGACAATTGGTCTGACAGGTTTGTTTTGTAGAGTTCCTATTAATAGTAGAGCACCACAGTTGTTACACAATGTTAGTCACTGGTTTTGATTTTGGTGTGACCCCTGAGATTCTTAAGGGCCCCACGTGCCACGTGGCTGTCTCCGTACAAGGGAGGGAGGAAAGTTGGGGACCTACGGAAGTTTGTTGAGGTTGGAGGTGATGGCTTTGAGGACACGGTCGGTCAGGTTCTTCAGGTTGATGATGGCGATGTCAATTCTTCGCTGAACTTCAGGATGGGACAGAGCATCCTCAGGTTGAACCTCATAGGGCAGACAGCTGCGGGGACAGACAGGTGAGTTCCTCAGAGATGTACAGATTTTCAGCTGAATACCTTTTGGTGTTCTCACCTCTTGTGTCCAGTCTGGGTCTCAGTCTGGTTGATCCAGGTCTTGTAGACCTCCAACGGATCAGTTCTGATGCTGAGGGTTTGGTCTAGCAGGACATCCTGCAGAGCCGGACCCAGAGATTCTCGCAGGGCGTTCTGACCCCGAGCGTGGCGGTAAAAGTTCACCAGCATTTTGATGATGGTGGGATTCCCTGTAATCACATCCTGTGGTTGTTCTACCTTCAGTCTAACAGCAAAGACACAAGTATGTTTAGGTGAACAGTGACATCACAGCTTTCAGACAGCTACAAAGTGACATCACAGGAAGTTACCTAATCTCATATCGAAGCGCTTCAGTAAACAGCTGCAACAGCAGGAAGGCCTCGCGGCGGTCGGAGCCGTAGTTAAAAAGACTGAACACCACCATCTCCATGAAGGCGGTGGAGCGACTCTGAGGCATCAGGAAGATCACCTGAGCCAGGTAGAGAGGCTGCGTCTGGAACAGAGGGACAGTCCCTTACAACTTGTTACAAGTCCTCCAGGAGGTTCAAGAAGTGTTGGCTTTTCATCATAACCTGCGGCAGGTAGAACCGGCTTGTTGTCTCACCTGTAGCAGGTAGAACAGGTGTTGGTAGGCCTCAAGTCTCTCCCTCCGGTCTCTGCTCAGAGCTTTCAGCCCTTTACTTCTCTCCACATCCATCATGTCTGACAGCTGCTCCTTGTTCTTCTTGGTGAGTTTCTTGCAGTGAGACACAACTTCCTGTTCACAGACACAGATCGGACAAAGACTCAGTGAGGCAAGCTGGACTCGGCTCCAGATTCTGCTGCAGAGTTCTGGATTTAAATGGATCAAGTTCTTACCTTTAGAACAGACGTTTCAGTGTCTGTTTAAACCACACCATTTCAAACTCTACTGATCTTATATGTGGGGTTTGGTTTCTATGCTGAGCAACAGCGTGGGATGGATTCTAATGTTATGGTTAGGTTCTGACCTGCAGCGTTGCTCTATTTCGGACCAGGAGCCCAATCTTCAGGTCCATCACGTCCAAGTCAGACTCCAGCTGCCGGTTGAAGCGGATGCTCCTCACCACTTCCTCTCGCAGGCGTAAAAGCTCCGCCTCCTCTCTGATGTCACCGTCTCCCAGTTCGAGCAGGTGCAGGAACTTCCTGACCACAGGCAGGGGGGGGCTGTCCGAATGCACTGAGAAAGGTTAAGGGGAGTGGCTTATTAATGAAGGCATAAATCACGGATGCACAATTTGACCAATCAGGTGCAGCGCTGTGAACGCACCTAACATGCGGTACTGATGTCGGGCTCTGTTGGCTCTGAAGAAGGCTTGAATCTTTATGACAGCATCCACCTATCAAAACACAGTAATCACACAGGGTTACCATGGAGACAACACATCCTGCTCTGTGATTGGCTGATACAAAGTCATTTAACATTAAGGTAAATCCTCCAAAATGAATATCTGCAGGCAGCAGACCTGAACTGTGTGACAGAACCGGGTTTGGATCCCTGCAGATAATGAATAGACTCACATTCTGCGAGAAGAACCTCAGCCGGGACAAATATCTCCTCCTGATGAGCCACATCTTCACAAATGACTGGATCTGCTCACACACACAGGGAGAAAAGCAAACAGTTATTCAGTCCATGATGTTTCCAGATACACTGGTTCCATCTAAGTTTTGGATCTCTCAGTAGTGGACAGGTTTTAAACATGGAACCTGGAAAAATCCTTGGCTGTAGAGGGGTGAAGGATGCACAGACAGGTGGACCTCTGTGTGGATGAATGGATGATTAGATGGGTGGATGAATCCAAATATTTAATGACCCTTTTTATTTAAAAACAAGCAATAAACACACACTAGTTGGAGCCGCTTGATTTCACGAAGTTCTGATGCTTATTAGTTGAAACGGATGTTTTTTTTCTGTTCCTGAACTTATCCAGGACTTGGAAATAATTCCAGACTTTTCCAGACTGTGTTGGATCCTTGTTTGGATCATCTATTAAACAGCAGGAAGTTTTCTGATGGTTCAGCTAAACACATTATTCTGTTATTCTGGCAATGCAGGAACTGATTATGGTTCCCAGAACTATTGGAGGAACTAAGGTTTTATGAGGTGCCACAGGGCCTTAAACCAGGGCTGCACAACAGACTGGTGTTCAGCTCCTGCTGCACAGGAGCCTTTCTGGTGAAATGCATCATGGACTCGACTACAGTTGGTGCTTGATGTTAAAATGAAGTTCATCAGACTTCACACTGATTCAGAGTCCGTCCATCAGATGTGCCACAGCTATATTGAAGGCCTGTTATAGTTGGAGAAGTAAAAAACACTGGTTACCTTCACGACAAACCTCCAGTTCCTGTAGAGGAACTGCAGCCGCTGCCTGTACGCTCTCTGCTGGATGAACCTCTTCCAATGAGACTGTAGAACAGAGACAGATGATCTTAAAGTGACCTGTGAGAAGCCAACAGCTTCTGGACCAGCAGCACTCACCTGGATGATGATGACAGCAGGAGTCTGACTGATCAGGTAACGTTGTCGAACCTCCAGCTGCTGTCTGATCAGGAAGCCCCGACAGCGAGCCTGCAGACAAACAATGAGGGCTTCGCTGCTCCGCCACATGACCCTGCGACTGTATGACGCTGAAACGCTGCTAACCACTTCCTGCATGGGGGGACAACACATAGAACATAATGCACTAGCCAATAACACATCAACATCCCCCTAATAATACTAGAAAGTATTATTTAAAACCAAGAGTGGCAACTTTCTAGAGTGGGTCTGGGCATTTCAGGTGAGACCAGTGTTTCCCCCACTGTCGTTGAATGTCGTTGAAGGACATGGGCTCTGACGCATGCGCAGATCAGTCGGACAACGCCACAACAATGAAGCATTCATTAAGGGTTAAGTTGCATGTAGACATTGAGGGTTCTGGGTGGGGTAGTGGGATGTGGCAGACCCTCTTTCCCACCTGTTTTTCTTTTTAAATGCATTCTACAACAACACGCATCAACACCACATTTGAGCGGGTGGAGGTAGGCTTGGGGTCTTTCCACACCCGTTTGCTGTTTGCCATCTGGGGTCAGAGGCCGGGAAAAGGAGCAGCCCTTCTGGTCGGGGTCTGGGCTGGGGTTCGATTGGTGTAGAGACTGGCGTTTTGTGTCTCTCGGGATTGCTGTGATGTCTTTGGATCTCAGGCCCTGGCTTCGGTGCCTGGTCCGTCGGCTGGTGTGGGAGGGGGTTGGTATAACGCCGGGCGCTGATTAGGATGTGGCTTTCCTTTGGTGGAGGGGCTGGCCGGCCGGCAGTGGTGGCCTTCCTACGATGCTTCCTTCTGTGGCTCTGGCCCCTGGCCGGGCACCAGGCTGCGGTCGGGTGGGTGGGGCGATGGAGCATGTTTTGTGGCTGCACTGGAGCTGCTGGCACGTTGTGCTTGGCCTGCCTGGCCCGGTTACCCGGCTGGCGCATGTTTCTCTCTCATGGACTGGTGGGCTGGGGCTGCTGGCATTGGCCGGATAGTTGGGCGGGCTTGGCGTTGTGCTGCTCTGCTGGCTATTGTGTCCGGTGGCGGGATTGGGGCGGCGGGCTGGAGGGTGGCACGGATGGTTGTCTGGGCCCAGGTCGCTTGGGTTCAGGCAGTGCCGGCACTAGTCTGGGCTGGTTCTGGGGTGGTCTGCCTTCCTCCACCTTTGAGGAATGGGGACCATTACCTGGGTCCTGGAGCTAGTTGCCCCTTTGGGGTATCAGCACCCAGACCTGGGAGTATAGAGTATGTATGGGGAGTGTGAGTGTGTGAACGACGTCCATTGTTGTGTGTCTTTACATTGGGTGCGCAGGTGTGAGTGTTTTTATGTGTACGCATGAAGGTGGGAATATATGATTGTGACTGTGTGTGCCTGTTTTTTGTGTCAGGTCGGCCTCGGGCTACTCCCTCTACTGGATCGGTTTAGACCCCCCCATCAAATGTGAGGACTATTTCCTCCCCGCAACACTAACTGCCTGTGGCTGGTGGCTCTGCCCAATGGTGTACTTGTGGTTCTCGGTGTCTGGGCCTGGGTGCCGGCTCACTCCAGGTGGCTGCTTGCCGAGGACTGGGCACCTGGTCTCTGTTGGGCCTCTGCTTGGGGGGTAATGTGTCCTGGGGTCTTGAGTCTCTGGGTACATTGCTGGATCTGCTCTGGCGCAGACGGCTGCTGGCGGGGCCTGTGGGCTCATTGCTGCATCTCCCTGGGGCTTCTGCACTGTGGCTGCTTGGTGGTTCCCCTGGGACTCTCCCCTGCTCTTCTCTGGGGGAGTTGCGGTAGTCTCGAATGTAGTTTTCCTGGGGTTTCCATGCTCTGGAAGGCCTTTAGATGCCTGTGGCTCAGATCTCCTCCATGTCTGTCCCAGCACCAAGGGGGCGGGTCTGTGGCTCCTCACCCTCACTATTGCATATTTTTAATGGAGAAACCTTGTATACACAAGCACACTCACACTCAGACCCACAGGTGTTTAGATTCAGGTGTTAACAGATACACAAATGTTCTATATTGAGCCGCAGTTACCACTAAATACATCTTGTATTGATAAGTACCGTACACTTTTTTGGTAACAATGCTGGTAATACGAACATTTCTGCAGGTGTAGAAGCAAGCAGGGTGTTATCTTGTATTCTCTTCTCCATTCTTTTCTCCTTCTCTCCCTTTTTCTTTTTTGCCCCACCTCTCTCTCTGTCGTGTTCATTTTCATTTCCATCTCTGTGTCTGTAACAATTGAAATAATCTGAAAGCAGTTTCTAATAAAGTTTCTTTTCATGAATATCAAGCAGAGCTTTAAAGCGTTAGCTGTAATGCTCCACTTGTGAAAGTAAATCTGTTGGGCTTTTTCTTGGCACTCAGACAACAATTCTGGGGGCTGCTCTGCCGGACAGGACAAGGTTAAAAACAAACATAAAAAAACAATGACCTGCACCTGCAGTGAGCTAAAATAACACCGAGTCGATTTACATGTATTAAACAGAACCCGACCCATACATGTAGCTCAGTTCATCAGAACTTCAGCCTGCATCTATGAGGCTACACTGCAGGCCTCGACGCTCAATTTCGTTTTTTTTCTGAAATCAGATTTTCTCCGTGGTCGTTCAAACTTTAATAATTTAAAAAACATTTAATAATTAAATGCATCCCTCCACGACTGGTTCAGCTATTAACGGCGGCCTCTAGTGGAGCAGTGATGCCGCTGTGGAGACGTCTGAGTGGATGCAGCCAAAATGAGCTAGAAAACAGAGCACTTTTAGTCACTGTGCGTGATGTGGGGGCTGCCAGCGAGAACCCTGAGACCTCTAATGAGTTAGAACGCTTACAGACTAGGGCACCAGGTGTCTCAAGCAGCACAGTGCAGGCTAGCTAACTGAGCTAATATCTCAGCTAATTAATGTATCAAAGAGCAGAATGGCGTGCTGCGAGAATACGCTGCACAACAAGCACATGTAGCTGAAAGCTCAACCCAATTCAGCAGGTGTTTATTCTTCTTTTCACCACTGCAAGGACCTGTTAACATGTAGGGGCTGCTGCAGTAAATACGGGAGGGTTCTCAGGTGTGGGCAGATCAACCATGATTGGATGAATTTACGCACAGGAAGTATTGGGCAGAGTATTTAGGGGCTTACATGAATTGTAATATAATAATATTTACAGACATTTGAATGGTAGTTTCAAAAGATTGTGGTTATTGTTTAATTGTTTTTGCCTGGAGAGGCCGTGTCAGCGTAGCTACAGGCTGCCGCAGCTGGGGTCATGCGGGGTCATGCAGCGAGAGGCTGACCTGGCTAACTGGGAAGCCATGAGTAGGGACACTGGGCTGTCACCTTCACCATAGTTGCATAACTGCGGCGGTCCTCAAACATCTACAAACCAACGAAATAAAATCTTACAGACTGGTTAGCAGTTAGTGCGCTGAAAGTGCTTAGTGTTTACTGTTCGGAAACAGCAACCTATTCAATTGAATTCAGTTTAGGGGTTAGATTGCATCCAGTCAGTGACTTGCAGCAGTCCCTCCTCCTGGATGAGCATGTAGAGACAGTGGACAGTCACTGGCGTTGACTTTGCAGCAATCCCTCATACTGAGCATGCAACCTAAAGTCTAGAGGTTTTGGGTTAGCTTGATTTGATGGCTAATTGCTAGGCTAATGAGCAGAAGCAATGTTGACAGTCCAGTCGCTTATCACCTTGCTGAGCAACAGAGTTGAAGTGTGTAGCGTAGCCCTAGGTGGCGTGGTGGCTGACAGTTAAGGTTGCAAGTATGCTGCGGGAAGAGAGTAATTAAATACGACGGTGATGGCTTCTTCAAACTCCACCCAAAATAGTCATTCTGACCAATCATGTTTTTCACAAGCTGCTCACACCCAGGGCCCTCTAAGACATTGCAGAGACCCCCGTCAACACGTGACTGACATGTAGTCATATATGATTAATTTTAAGATGTGTTAAACAGAAAGAAATGGATGGCAAGTCTTTGTAATGATTGCTGGAAACGGTAATAACGGACGTGTTCCTGTTGGATATGTGGACCCAGAAAGCTGAGAGAGTAAAGCAGAGCTGACCATCAAACATACCGCCAGATGTGTCTCACCTGTATCTCCTGCTGGGTGAGGAACAGACCATGATGTTTGAATCTACTTGGTTTCTCCCAGCTTCCCTCCAGTCTGTTTAGGTGGAAGTAATAAAATGAGCCGTCGTGCAGCTGGACCAAAACCCATGGACACCGGTCATCACCTGAACACACACAGTAACTCTGCTAGCATCTACAAATCAGCTGGCTCTGCAGAGTCCCGCGCTTGCCTGTGGATATTACCTGAGCGAGTCCTGTCTGCGATTAGGGCGCTCAGCTCTCGCTGATAATCTGAAGCACAGTCCGACAAAACTCCTCGCAGCTCCAGTTCTGGCAAAGACAGAACACGCAGAGTCTGTGTAGCCCGGTTCTCCTTCACTGCCTGGTTCACCGCCGCCACCGCCAGGCACACTGCAGGGAGAGTCAATCAGTCACCTGATGTACTGCAGGCCCCAACCCACAAAGGTGAACCAGACTAGATTCTGGATTTTCCGTAGTTGGACCTTGCCATGGCTTAGGCTGCTGGAGGACATAATGACCACTTTCACCCTCTTCGCTACTTTCTCACGCTACTCTTCAATTTTGTATTATTTGCTGTTATCTCAGCTTTTAACTTTGTTCTCTCTCTTTTCTCTTCCTAGAAGCTACACCTGGCCTGACTCTGTGTCTACCTGTGACAACTTTCTGGAGAGGGGCATCGTCCGAGCCTCTGCTGGCAACAACTTAATGCTCACCCTCTACCGATGATCCACATGGCCCTGTCTTTCAGTGTTTAACCCTTTCTCTCTCCTAGACATAGCCACTGACTGAGCTTTTACTGTAACTAACTCTATGTGCTCTCTTCAGACTCTAAACTTGAAAACTGGCTCAGAGTTTATCTGTTCCTTCTTTCTAGTTGAAACGACTAAAGGAGCTACATCCATTAACATTTACCTTTCCTTCCCATAGAAAGTACTCCTGGATCAGTGCTTCTTTGTTCTCTTTGTGTCTCTGCTCTGTTCTCTCTAACCCCCAGTCGGTCGTGGCAGATGGCCGCTCACACTGAGCCTGGTTCTGGTTCTGCTGGAGGTTTCTTCCTGTTAAAAGGGAGTTTTTCCTCTCCACTGTCGCTACATGCATGCTCAGTATGAGGGATTGCTGCAAAGTCAACGCCAGTGACTGTCCACTGTCTCTACATGCTCATCCAGGAGGATTGAATGCTGCAAGTCACTGACTGGATGCAATCTGCTGGGTTTCCTTAGATAGAAAAACTTTTTATCCAATTTGAATAAATAACAGAATCTGACTGCACTGTTCAATGATTAAGATTAATTGGAATGTATGTACCTGACTTTTGTGAAGTGCCTTGAGACGACATGTGTTGTGAATTGGCGCTATATAAATAAACTGAATTGAATTCAATGAAGCTACTGCTCATTGAGTCAGATCAGTTTACAGTTTGTTTTCATCTTACTGAAAATGTGTAGCTTTATTGTGATCAGGTTCTTTAGTAAATGGGCCAGATAAGAAGGTTCCAGCAGAAGGTGAAACAGTCCAAAACCTTAAAACTGAGACAATAAAAAGTTTATAGTCAATTAGTCTTAAATCATGATTAATTTTGAAGTCTTCAGGTTGTGTCTTATCAGTGTAGTCCATAAAGCTCCCAAACCTTCACAAAGTTGGTGTGGTTGTCAGTTTCTATTGTATCTCTTCAAGGTATAAATAAGACATCATATATTAAACATTTATGAAAACAGATTTCTAATCATGCCAAACATAGTGGCTTGTTGACCTGAATGAGGGCAGAACAGTGCCAGTTCTCTTGCATATGGTACTTTACAGGGCAAAGAAAGAATAGATGACCCAACATATCATCACACACCTTACATTTGTTACAATATGGTGAAAGAGGTTAGGTCGGTTTAGCTTGGTTTTAGAGTAATGCAGTTGGAGGACAACTTTAAACTGTATCAGCTGCAGTCTGGCATTAATTGAACATGCTTTAATCTCACCTATAGCTTTCTTCCATCAAACATATGAAATGGCAACATTTGTCTCTGTTATCCAGGCCTCTTGAATATGAGCAGAGGGAGTCGCCATAAAGAAAAGATCAACATTAAATGTCTGGAGGTGGAGGATTTTCATGTTGTACAGGTAACCAATCATGCTAGGTTAGAGATTAGGTAGAGAGAGGCTCTAGTATGAAATATAAACTCTGATTCAACTTTAGTCCAACAGGCATTCTGAACGTCACTATTTTTATTGCAGAATACCCAGGACCAGGCGTTACAGGTCCGGTAGTACTGCCTCATAACAGGCAAGCCCGGTCCACCTTCTGCAAATGTACTTTAGATCTGTGGGGGGTCTTGTCGGTTACCAATAAATAAAAATTGAGTCGACTGTCTTGAAAAAGGACACGGATGCAACCCAAAAAACAGATTTATTCTGCATGAACAGATTCCTTTGCCTTCACTGCCAACGTTGCTGGCTGACTGGTGAGCTTCATATGTGGAGAGAAATTAGCAAAGAATAAAAAGACATTTTCATGACAAGCACTCAGCATTTTCTGAGAAGTACCCAACTGAAGATGAGAGAAAGAGAGCCATGTTGGACCTACTATGGAAAGTTGAGCAGAGCAAACATACTTTCAATAAGAGGATCAACTCTCTAACCTCAACTAGCTGCTAGTTTTGTGGCCCATGAGATCGTAAGGAGGTGTGGAGTCAAAGTGTGGAGTCAGGGGTCACGCTCTGAATGAAAAATTAATATTTTTCCTCTAGCGGAAGCTGAAGCCGCCACATTTCAACTACATTTAAAGATTTCATAAGATTATTTAAAACTGGCACAGATTTAACACAGATTAAACAGTGGGGCAACTGTAAAACAGGATCTACCCAGTTGAGGGTCCAGTTAAAGTCAAACCCAGTTATAATATGGTGTTTATTTGGTCAGCAGCAGAACGAAAAACCTTACCAAAGAAAACGGGGCTACCAAAATGTGGGGCATATTTATTGAATAGAGCGAAAGGAATTAAGTTTGTGGGTCCTGTTACAAGAACACATCTCCCACCTGGACCGGCCAATATGGATCTGAACCCAAGTGGTTTTACAGGTTAGGACGGCAACCCTTCTTGCCTTTGAAGAGTAAGTGGACCGGTACTCATATTGACCTTGAGGTGCGTTCACACCGAACGCGGATTCTGCGATAAGAGCAGCCGATTTACATGTTATCCCTATGTAGAGGCGCGTTCAGGAGCGGAGCAGCGTGACGCAGTGTAAAGGAGACGAAGGACGCAGTGCGGAAGGCGCGCTGAGCGAAGCGAGAGCGATGGACGAGTTGAAAAATCGGAACTTTTTCCTAAATTCGCGTCGCATCAACCAATCAGGGACTGGATGTGGCGGTGAAGTAGGGTGAAAGAACCGCAACGGAGAAGAAGCGGTTGTCAGTGAGGAAGGAGGACCAGATCATAGTGGCGGTGTGCGGCAAGCCAGAGTTGTATGACTCAACTAATTACTTTTACCGAGACAAATACAGAAAGGACCTGGCCTGGAGAAGAGTCAGTGAGTAGACTGGAGTAGCAGGTAAAACTTTAAAATAGCGCCATTGCACTTTTGTCTTCTTATATTTAGGAGATGTGGACATTAAAAATCGGCTGTTCTTTTATTGAGCTGAGATTTATTTACTCACTGAAGACAAATGGACAGGCATTCAGCAGTGGAGAAGAAGCGCCGGTAGTTGGTGTCCCGGAGGCCGATTCGTCTCCCAACACAGGACAGCCGATCTTCGAACTGGGTCCTGGATAGACGGAAGTACCGCTGAAATCAACCATCATCCAGACGCAGCTCCTGGAGTAGGTGGTGGTACTCTCCGAACTGTTCCTGTCCCTGAAGAATCTGGTGAACCCAGGGACGTCGATGTCGGCGGCGTTTTTCGGCTCTCCACAGGTAAAACAACGTAATAAGGTCCATGAAATCCATGTCTGCCATGTTCAGTTGAAACCAGCAAGCAGCAGATAGAAGCTCCTCCTATTTGATGACGTGGCGAAGCGTTGCCGTTTTTTGGCATTTGGCAACGCGGAGTTCATGCGGAATGTCAAGCGAGCAAAAGCACACAAATGACGCAAAATATTCGCCGAATCCGCGTTCGGTGTGAACGCACCATTAAACACCTCAGTTTTTTGGGTTGGATATGGGTTATCCTCCTGAAAGATATTACCAGATGACAACAATTTCAAGTGTGAAAATACCTTTTAAGAGGCTTAGCCAGTCCCTGACAGCTCCGAGGTGGAAAAGTAAGAAGACATAAACCTGACTCAGATATATTTTCAACTTGCATTTACCAAAGTAAGTGTTAAATATGGGCTGATGGTAACAAACTTACATAAACACACTGGCAGGTTAAAAACATGCCAAAACGGTCAAGCTTCAAGGAATAAGAACAGAGCTGAAAGTAGGAGACTGCTGTGTACCAGAGAGAAAACCTCTCCAACTACTGTGCTGCTTTCTAACACGAACAATAGTAAAAACACACTGCGACACTCAATTTCTATTAAATTCAGTTGATTTATATAGCGTCGGTTCACGACATGTCATCTCAAGGCACTTTACAAAGTCAATTCAATGGAATAAGACAGGTCCAAGTTAAATACATCCAACCTAGTTGATCCTAATTAACAACCAATTCAGTCTATTATTCAAGTTGGTTAAAGTATTTCAACTCAACATTGTAACCCAATCATTTGCGCCTGCTAACTTAGAAAGGTTAAAACCAGCTTAGTGCATTAATTTAATTATGATAACGTCTCAGATGGCGAGTGGTGGCCTAGTGGTTAAAGAGGCTGCAAGTACCCTGGTTTGAATCCCACAGCCTGCTCCTCTGAGTCCCTGAACATGACCCTTAGCCCCTGAATGCTCCCTGGGCGACGCACAATGGCAGTCCGCTGCTCCCTGAGGGATGGGTTAAATGCAGAGGGTAATTTCTCCATTGTTCGATCAATAAAGTCCAAATTCTAAAAATTCATAAATTAGGTTCATTGTTATGAACAACTTGAAGCTTGGCTGGAAACCGTAAGGTGCTTTGTGCACTGGAATCTGTCCGCTCTACCTGGTAGTCTGGAACGATGGACATCTTTCTGAAAGCTGCCTCCACCTCTGCTTGCTCAGACACGTTCTCCCCTCGCTCTCTGTTTGCTTGCTTTCTTTTACTCTTAACTTCTCATCTCCTAGATGAGGACCACAGAAAGGCTGGACTAAAATACTTTCAATAAGTGCCACTCAAGGATTTTTCAAAGGAATTTTTCAAGGATAAAATTTGTTTTAACCACTTTGGCCACAAACTTCTCCAGAAAATAACAGTGATGGAAATGAGATATCTTTGGCTTGAAGTGAATGTGGAGGTAAATGCTGGGTATGGAAATGAAACGACCCAAGCGAAGATTCAAAACAGTGATAAGACTGACAGACGGCAAACTAGCACCACCAAGAAACAGAATATTTCAGTAAATGAGAATGAGAGACTCTACAGATGTAACTTAAAACTGAAAAATGCAAGGGAATCTTTCTTTTCTGAGATCATCAGCAGAAACATTAAAAATGCTCGTGCATTATTTGCCACGGTCGACAGGTTAACAAACCCTCCTGTAACTGTAGCATCTGAACTCCACTCTACCAGGGCCTGCAATGAATTTGCTAACTTCTTCACTGAAAAAACCCATAAGATCAGAGGGGAAGTCAGCACATCCACATCAACTCCAGAACCAAAGTTGTCTCCAACTAGAACTGATTTTGACAAACTGTGTTTCAACAGTTAAACTACTTCCTAACAATGACCAACCGCTTCGATGTCTTCCAGTCAGGCTTCCTTCTCACCACGGTACAGAGACTCCTCTTGTCAAGGTGTTCACTGACATCCGTATGAATGCAGACTGTGGAAGAACCACAGTGCTGGTATTATTGGACCTTAGTGCAGCATTCGACACTGTTGATCACTCCATTTTATTAGAGCGCCTGGAAAACTGGGTCAGCCTTTCTGGTACAGCACTCGATTGGTTTAAAACCTACTTGAAGGACAGGGACTTTTTGTGTCGGTAGGTAACTTTACATCAGAGACCATAAAAATCACACGTGGCGTTCCCCAAGGGTCCATCTTAGGGCCCCTCCTATTCAATATCTACATGCTCCCCCTAACTCAGATTTTAATAAACAACGTAAGTTATAACTATGCAGACGACACACAGCTATACGTTACGATGTCACCAGGTGACTATGAACCCATTCAAGGTAAATGCTTAGAAGAAATCAATGCATGGATGGGCCGAAATGTTCTTCAGCTGAATCAAAACAAAACTGAAGTAATAATGTTTGGACCAAAGGAAGAGCGTTTAAAAGTTAGCACACAGCTTCAGTTACTACAGCTAGAAACCACCAGTCAGGCTGGAAACCTGGGTGTAGTGATGGACTCAGACCTGAACCTTCAGAGGAACATAAAGACAGTAACAAGGTCAGCCTTCTATCACCTAAAGAACATCTCCAGGATTAAAGGACTAATGTCTCAGCAGGACCTTGAAAAACTAATTCATGCGTTCATCTTTGATAGAATTGATTACTGCAACGGTGTCTTCACAGGTCTGCCTAAAAAGTGGATCAGACAGCTGCAGTTGATCCAGAACGCTGCTGCCCGCGTCCTCACTAGAACTAAGAAAGTGGAGCACATCAGCCCGGTTCTAAAGTCCCTACACTGGCTCCCTGTAGCTCAGAGAATAGACTTTAAATACTTCTGTTAGTCTATAAATCACGAATGGCTTAGCACCAAAAAATACATTAAGACTTGTTGTCAGGGGATCAACCACCCAGACCTCTCAGGTCTTTGGCTCAAAATTACTCTGCAGAACCAAAAACCAAAACCAAAACATGTAAAGCAGCTTTTGTTCTTATGCTCCACTAATATGGAAAAAAACCCAGAAAACGGAAAAGCGCTGAAACCAAAATTGCTGTAAATCAAGTAAAACTTGTTTAGAGTGGCCTTTGACTGGGCCATCTAAACATTATCAGTTAAGTTTTTAGTCCAACTTTCCTTTCATTTTCTTATCCATCATTCTATTGTCTTTATTTTTTTAATTACCTTTATGCCACTGTAATGTACCTTGCCTATTAGGCTTCTTATTTATTTATTTTTTCCTTCATGTGAAGCATTTTGAATCGTCTTGCTACTGAAATGTGCTAAATAAATAAACTTGCCTTGCCTATAAACGGTTAGCTTCTAAACGGCCAACAGTGAAAAACCTCTTCAGACACACAGGAGCACCTGATGTTGTGAAGCAAACATCAGAAATGTTGAAATTAGATTTTATTCAGTTGCTGACAAAGATCAAGACCTCAATAACCAGGTGTTTTTCTGTGGACCTCTACCGATAGTTTGGGTGGCGATGAGAGAATCAGCAGACTGCTGATGCTCAACAAATGGCTTCAAACAGCATGTGCTGCAAAATCAGTGAACTTTATTGCCAACTTCAATATTTTCCTGGAAAGAAGGCCTCTGGGTTCACCTCCAACATTTTCTATTCTGTGAATCAGACACCAGCTGCCTCGGCCACAAACAGGACACAAGAGAGAACAAAACAACTGATAGAACAACTTTCTGAAGGACAATTGCAGCCTGCTGAGATAAAGATAAACCAAGGAGATAAAAAAGGACAGAGAAAGAGACTTCTTCAGCACTACAACAAATGAAATCTTCCCAACAGGACAAGTGGACGCCCCATTGTGGTCCAGCTGATGACAAGCCTATTTGTGGTCAGGATGTTCCACAAATATATCTGTGATATGTTCAGGGCCCAGGTGATAAAACTACCAGCAGTGATTATCTGCAGGAAACCCTCGGGACCCCGATGGGAGAATGCTGTAATATCTCTGTGCTAATAAGGAACAGAAAAGCGAAAGCTAATACGATAAGAAACAATAGACCGACATTAAACCTAAAATGTATTCCCTGTCATGCACCACAAAAATATTACCAGCCACTTAGGTCTTTGTCAGGAAAAATCATTTTTAATCAATGACTTCATCACTGAGCATAATCTTGATGTTTTGTTTTTAACTGAAAGACGCTAGATGAAAATAGTGAGACTCCTACACTGATAGAGTCAACACCTCTCAGTTACAGTTTTCTAAGTGAGAGCAGGGAGCCGAGGAGAGGAGGAGGGGCGGCCATCTTGTTTCATGGTTCACTAAAGTGTAAAAAGGTGTTCCTGAGCTAATTTGACTCTGTTGAATACCTGTCTGTCCAGATAAAGAGCCCTGCTGAAGCTTTGTTAATGAATGTTTACAGGCCTCTGAAACCCAAAGCAAACTATTTCAATGATTTCAACGACCTTTTACCTGTGATGTGTGTTAATTAAGACTGTTTAATCATGGTGGGAGACTTTAACATCCATGTTGATAACCATCAAGGCCGAGAGGCTAAACAACTATCTGATACACTTAAAAACGTTTGTTGACTCAACATGTTAAACAGCCAACAAATAAAAGAGGACATATTATGGGCTTAATCATCAGTAAGGGTCGGACATTTCCAAGGTTCTTGTAACTGATGTTGTCCTATCTGATCACTTTCTGTTGTCTTTGAAAACATCGTTTCCATCGACTCAATTAGAATCAGAATCAGCTTTATTGCCAAGTTTGTACATACAAACAAGGAATTTGACTCCGGTACACTTTGCTCTTTGGTTTTTGTTTTTGCACTACAGAATATACATATCTACAATGTACAAATATACACATATATAAAAAAAAAAAAAAGGTGCATTTGCAACATCTGTCTGCTGTTTTTTTTCTCTATTAAAATTTTAAAACAAAAAACACCTGGGGGAAGAAACTGTCTCTGGGGCGGGGTTTTTAGTGAACAGCGCTCTGTAGCGTCGCCCTGAAGGCAAAACTCAAAAAACATTATGTGCAGGGTGTGTGGGTCTGCAGAGATTTTAGCAGCTCTTTTCCTGACCCTAGACCTGTATAAGTCCTGGATGGAGGGAAGGTCAGCCCTGATGATTCTCTCTGCAGTCCTGATTATTCGTTGCAGTCTGGACCTGTCCTGTTTTGGGATGAACCAAACCACACTGAGATGGATGAAGACAGGACAGACTGAATGATGGCAGTGGAGAAGATGACCAGCAGCTCCTGTGGAAGGTTGTACTTCTTGAGTTGCTTCAGGAAGTACAGTCTCTGCTGGGCCTTCTCCGAACAGTGTCTATGTGTGAAGACCATCTCAGGTCCTCAGAGATGGTGGTTCCTAAGAACCCTGAAAAGTGATCCACAGCCGACACGGTGTTGTTGAGGATGGTAGGGGGGTGTATGGGGTGGTTTCTCCGAAAGTCCACTACCATCTCCACAGTCCTGAGGGGTTGAGTTCCAGGTAGTTCTGACTACACCAGTGGGCCAGCCGATCCACCTCCTGTTTTTCAGACTCATCACCGTCCTGGATCATCCCAATGACAGTGGTGTCGTCTGCAAACTTAGGAGTTTCACGGACGAGTCCGATGAGGTGCAGTCATTTGTGTACAGGGAGAAGAGGAGTGGGGTAGAAACACCCCTGGAGCACCAGTACTTATTGATCTGGTTCGGGAGAAGATCCCCCAGTCTCACCTGCTGCTGTCGGGCCGTCAGGAAGCTGTTGATCCCTGACAGGTGGAGGCTGGGACGTTGAGCTGGGGAGCTCCTGGGGGGATGTCTGGTATGATGGTGTTGAAGGCTGAGCTGAAGTCTACAAACAGGATCCTGGCGTAGGTCCCTGGGGGGCGAGGTGTTTGCAGGATGAAGTGTAGACCTAAGTTAACAGCATCATCTGCGACCTGTTTGCTCGGGAAACAACTGCGGGGGTCCAGTAGAGGGCCCCGGGTGTCTTTCAGGTGCTTTCAACACCAGCCCCTCAAAGGATTTCATGACCACAGACGTCAGGGCTACAGGCCTGTAGTCATTAATCCTAGACGGTGGGTTTTTTTGGGACTGGGATGATGGTGGATCGTTTGAAGCAGGGGGGACCTCACCTTTTTCCAGTGACTTGTTGAAGATCCCGGGGGAGATCGGACCGAGTTGATTTGCATAGGCTTTCAGGAATGGGAGACGTTATCAGGTCCCCCAGCTTTTTTTGTTTTTCATGCGCTGAAAGAGCCCTATTTACATCTTCCTCAGAGATCTTTAGTGAAAGGGAAGGATCTGAAGGTAGGGGGTTGGTTTCTTTTCTGGTCAAAATTGTTCCTGAAGGGATGTGAAAGGGAAAGGTTTGAGGTGTGAATGGCTTCTTTTCATGTCTGCAGTAGAAGCCATTCAGACGGTTGGCCAGGCGAGGACTTTGTTCAGGAAGGGTGGTGGGGCTTCTGTAGGCAGTCAGGTTTCTCAGACCAGTCCATACAGCCGAAGTGTCACCAGTAGAAAGGCTGTTTTTCAGCTTCTCACTGTAGCTTCTCTTGACTGCCTTGATGTCCTTTGTTAGTCTGTTCCTGGCCTGCCTGTACCGCGCCCAGTCTCCACTGCTGTGAGCTTCTTCTTTGTCCCTGCGCAGATTCTTGAGGTGTGGAGTGAACCATGGCTTGTTGTTCCCAAAGGTGCAGAAGGTCTTGGTCTGCACACACATTTTCTCACAGAAACTGATGTATGATGTCACCACATCAGTTAGTTCGTTTAAATCAGTGGCTGAGGTTTCAAAAACAGTCCAGTCTGTGCATTCAAAGCAGGCCTGTAGCATCTGCTTCGATTCCTCAGTCCACTTTTAACAGTGTGAACCACGGGTTTGGAAGCTCTTAGTTTCTGTCTGTAAGTTGGGATGAGGTGGATAAGGCAATGATCCGAAAGTCCCAGAGCAGCCCTGGTAACAGCATGGTATGAGTCCTTAAAAGCTGTGTAACAGTGGTCCAGTGTGTGTTTTTGTCTCTGGTGGGACACTTAATATGCTGTCTGTATTTTGGGGAGCTCATTAGAGAGATCTGCGCTGTTAAAATCTCCCAGTATTATGATAAAAAAGATTTCGGGGGTTTTTTTTCCACGTCTGTAATCAGCTCAGCAAGATGTTTTTCCCGCGGCAGAAGTGCAGCCATGCGGTGGAAAAATATGAGCCGATTATTATGAACGAGGAAAACTCTCTCGGTGAATAAAAAAATTTTTAACGTTTATGGAAAAGTGACTCCAAATCCGGGATACATTTTTTTCCCAGCACTTTTATGTCTCTGCACCAACCTTCGTTAATATAAAAGCAGATTCCGCCTCCTCGCTTCTCCCTGATGCCCCGCGCTGCGATCCCCCCTCGGGAACAGCTGGAAAAAGTCCGGTATCAGCAGTGCGCGGCCCGGGATGTTGTCACTCAGCCATGTCTTGGTGAAGCAGGGGAAACCGCTGATCTGCGGAGTTCCGAGTTTTCCCCGGGAGAAGAAGCAGCTCGTCCATCTTGTTGCTTAGAGAGCAGCCCATTTGCCAGGTGGATTGAAGGCAGTGGTGTACGAAGTCCTTTTTTTGCGGAGCTTTACCAGGGGGGCCAGCTCGTTTTTCCCTGCCGACCCCTCCGGCCGTAGTACCCCGTAGAGCGCCCCCCGCTCCCCCTTGCCAGAAGCTCAGTGAACCTCGGATGGATGAAAGATGGTGAAAAAATCCCAAAGAGGGACTCTCTGATGTTGAGAAGTTCCTCTCTACTGAATGAGACCACCGAATTGTGGCCTGAGACCACAGTACTGTGGCTCGAAAAACATATAAATACAAAAACAAGGAGAGAGCGAAGCTCCGAGGCTGCCATCGTCGGAGCCATCTTGGTTGGTATTAGCCAAAGAGATGTTATTAGAAAACAATTTTTAAGGACAGAGCAACTGAAACCTTTAACCAGGTTTACTCTTCCTCCTCCACTTTGTCCTGTAGCTCAGTAAATGAGCTGGTAGATAACTTCCAGTCTAAAGGTTCAGACACCAGTGAATCCATTGCTCCCATTAAGGTGAAGGTTGTCTCTGGTAAGAAGAGACCTCCGTGGAGAAGTGCTCCACCAGTAAGAAGTGAAGAAGGGGAGTGTTGAAAAGCTGAATAGAGGTGGAGAAAGACTGGACTTCAGCTTCACTGTGACATCTATAGAGAGAGACTCCACAGATATAATTTACAGCTGATAAATGGACTGGAATCTTTAATTTCTGAAAACAACAACATTAATAATGCTGGTTCCTTGTCTGCTGCAGTCGACAGGTTAACAAATCTGCTCTGTAGCATCTGAACTCCACTCCAACAAGGTCTGAAATGATTTACTGACTTCTTTACTGAGAAAATTCAGAACGTTAGAGGAGTAGCCTCGACATTAACATCAGGTCCAGCTCCAATGCTGCGTCCAGTCAGAACAAATCTGGACAAACTGATCCAATTCAACCAAGTCAACTACAAGAACTTAGAAGAAATTATACAGTAACTCAGTTCCTCCTCCTGCTGTCTCGATGTTTGACCCACAGCTTTCTTTAAGAAGGTTCTGGCCATCATAGGATCTGATCCGATTCAAATAATGAACTCCTCCATGTTGTCAGGAGTTTTCCTCCAGGCCCTAAAAACAGCAACTATCAAACCACTGTTAAAAAGAATAATCTGGGAGCAGAATTTCAGGCCCGTCTCAGATCTCCCGTTCATCAGTTAAGTTATAGAAGAAGCTGTTTCAACAGTTAAATACCTTCTTAACAATGACCAGCTGGCTTGACGTCTTCCAGTAAGGCTTCCTGCTCGCCACAGTACCCAGACTGCCCTGGTCAAGGTCTTCAATGACTTCTACATAAATGCAGACTGTGGAAGAACCTCAGAGCTGGCATTATTGGACCTCAGCGCAGCATTGGGCACTTCTGATCATGGTATATAACTGGAGTGACTGGAGAACTGGGTCAATCTTTCTGGTACAGAACTTGACTGCTTTAAGTCTTATTTGAAGGACAGGGACTTGTTTGTGTCTATAGGTAACTTTATATCATGTGGGGTTCCCCAAGGTTCCATCCCGGGACCCCTACCATTCAATATCGACATGCTCCCCCCAGCTCAGATCATAACCACAAGATAAGTCACCAAAACTATGCAGATGATACACAGCTCTACATTACAACATCACCAGATGGGTAGTAACCTATTAAAGTGTTGGGTCGATGCAGAGGACAAATCAATGCGTGGATGAATTATAATTTTCTTCTGTTGGGGAAAAAAAGTAAAACTGAAGTCATCATTTTTAGACCAAAGGAGGAGAGCTCAAGAGTCAGCACACAGCTTCAGTTTCTATAGCTAGAAAACCACTGATCAGGCCTGAAATCTGGGTGTAGTGATGGACCTGAACCTCCAGAACCACATAAAGACAATGACTAAGTCAGCCTTCTATCACCTGAAGAACATCTCCAGGATTAAAGGACTAATGTCTGGAAGGACCTGGAGAAACTCATTCATGTGTTTATCTGAACTGATCACTGCAGGTTCTTCACAGGTCTGCCTAAAAGGTCCATCAGCAGCAGTCGATCCAGAACGCTGCTGCCTGGTCCTCACTAGAACCTAGAAGGTAGAGATCAGCCCAGTTCTAAAGTCCTTCCACTGGCTCCCTGGACCTCAGAGAAGAGACTTTAAAATCCTTCTGTTAGTTTCTAAGTCACTGAATAGCTTAGCACCAAAATACATGAAAGATCTACTGCTGTTGTATCAACCTTCCAGACCACTCAGGTCTTCTGGTTCCAGTCTACTCTGCATCCCCAGAACCAGAACCAAACATGGAGAAGCAGCATTCAGTTCTTCTGCTCCACTAAACTGGAACAAACTTCCAGAAACCTACAGATATGCTGAATCCCTGAGTTCCTTTAGATCCAGGTTAAACCCATTGGTTCCATTAAAACTGTGAACTAAAACATATTGCTAAAGGTTTCTACTGGGGTTAAAGGTCAATTAGGATTTTCCACCTTGGAACAGAGTATTAAAGGACCTCGCTGTCCACAGTGAGAAGCAGTTCACCGTTAAAGACCCCTGGATGAGATGGGTTCTCCTAGAAGAAGTTAGGAGGAAGATACAGAGCTCCAGGAAGTCTCCGACTCTTGGTCCAGACGTGGACCAGTTTTAAAGGAATATCCCCCCCTTTATAAGGATGCATAATGGGTCAGAATAGTTCCAAGGAGTTGCCTCCTCCTCAGGGAGAAACATTTGATTACATATTTAGAAATATCCTGTCCAGGATTGATGCTGAAAAACTAGTCCATGCATTTGTTACTTCAAGGCTGGACTATTGTAATTCTTTACTATCAGGATGTCCACAAAATGCAGTTAAAAGCCTTCAGCTGATTCAAAAATGCTGCAGCAAGAGTTCTGATGAAAATTAAAAAGAGAGATCATATTTCCCCTACTTTAGCTTCCCTTCATTGGCTCCCTGTTAAATCCAGAATAGAATTTAAAATTCTCCTCCTCACATATAAAGCCCTTAATGATTTAGCTCCATCATACATCAGAGAGCTGATTGTTCCATATTTTCCTAACAGAGCACTTCGTTCTCAGACTGCAGGTTTACTGGTGGTTCCTAAAGTCTCTAGAAGTAGAATGGGAGGCAGATCCTTTAGTTATCAGGCCCCTCCCCTGTGGAACCAGCTCCCAGTTTTAATCCGTGAGGCGGACACCCTGTCTACTTTTAAGGCTAGGCTTAAAACTTTCCTTTTTGATAAAGCTTATAGTTAGAGTGGCTTAGGTTATCCTGAGCTATCTCTGTAGTTATGCTGCTATAGGCTTAGCTGCTGGAGGAACATAATGACCACTTTCACCCTCTTCGCTACTTTTTTCACACTACTCTTCAATTTTGTATTATTTGCTGTTATTCAGCTTTTAACTTTGTTTTCTCTCTTCTCTCTTCCTAGAAGCTACCCCCTGGCCTGACTCTGTGTCTACCTGTGACAACTATCTGGAGAGGGGCATCGTCCGAGCTTCTGCTGGCAACAACTTGGTGCTCACCCTCTACCGATGATCCACATGGCCCTGTCTTTCAGTGTTTAAAACCCCTTTTTCTCTCCTAGACATAGCTACTGACGGAGCTTTTACTGTAACTAACTCTATGTGCTCTCTTTCAGACTCTAACCTTGAAAAACGGCTCAGAGTTTTTTCTGTTCTTTCTTTCTAGGTGAAACAACTAAAGGAGCTACATCCATTAACATTTAATTTTTTCCTTTCCCTAGAAAGTACTCCTGGATCAGTGCTTCTTTGTTCTTTTTGTGTCTGCTCTGTTCCCCTCTAAACCCCCAGTGGGTGGGGCAGAGGGGCCGCTCACACTGAGCCTGGTTCTGCTAGAGGTTTTTTTCCTGTTAAAAGGGGAGTTTTTCCTCCCCCATGTCGCTACATGCATGCTCAGTATGAGGGATTGCTGCAAAGTCAACGCCAGTGACTGTCCACTGTCTCTACATGCCCCCAGGAGGAGTGAATGCTGCAAGTCACTGACTGGATGCAATCGGGGGTTTCCTTTAGAAAAAAAAACTTTTTATCCAAATTTTGAATAAAAAACAGAATCTGACTGCACTGTTCAGTGATTTGGATTAATTGTAATGCATGTACCATTTTTTGTGAAGTGCCTTGAGACGACATGTGTTGTGAATTGGCGCTATATAAATAAACTGAATTGAATTGAATTACGAAAATATGGGCCTGAAAGCATAAAATTAAGTAAGCAAGTAAGTTTGATAAAGACATAAAGAAACGCAAACAAAATTAAAACACAAAACATAACCAAAGGCATAAAAAGCAAAAAGCAACAATTACAAAAGGTTTAAAATGATGTTTTAAAGGTCCTGCTAATTATATAAAATGCTTAAAATAAAAAAAATAATCATTAATTAAGTTTTCTGCTGGTGACAAAGGTTAGTTGGGAATTCCCACCTTAAACCTGAGCGAGGCGGACATCTCTGTGTGGTGAGAAGCAGTTCACTGCAGAGGACATCTCCCTGACCGACCGTGGCCGAGCTGGGCTCTCCTAACAACAGTTAGGGGGAAGGTTACAGAGAGGGCTCTGACTCTTGGTCCAGACGTGGAAACGTTTTAAAGGAATATTGCACATTACCCAGATGTGTAATAGGCCAGAAGGATTCTAAGGAATCAGGTAGAAACGTGTGATTTATGGTGAAAAAATATGGACCAAAAAGCACCGGATGCATCAATGAATGGGAAAGATCAAAATTTTTTTGCAGGGGGTATTTTACAAAAACCTTGAGCTAATGAATTTCTGTAGTCCGTTTTTTTCTTTCTCATGATGCTGCAGAGTACAGTTTTAAAATGCTTTTCATCATGTAAAGCACTTTGAATTGTCTTGTAGCTGAAGCGTGCTCTACAGATAAACCTGCCTTGCCTTTTCTCTGCTGTAGGTAGAGGAGCTTGCTGTCTGCTGAGCCTGAAGATGTTGACCACATCTTGGTCATTGTTAGGTTTGGCTATGATAATATACAGGCGTTCGTCATCATTGGTCGATTTTGATGGTCGCGGTGAAGTTGCTTTGTCCAAGGAGCTCGGTATTAGTTAAAACACAAAGTCTGTGGGCAAACCCTTCTCTTCTTTAATACGCACAATCCTGTGAGAGCGCCCCTCCAAATCATTTAGCTTAGAGCAGGCCGTTAGCCGCCTGTAGCTCACCGCGGTTGCTTTCAATGCTGCGATGAGGACGTCTCATCTATCCGTCTAAGAGTTGTTCAGTCTGTGCTCAAATGTGTCCAGGCGCTCTTCTATTATCTTCCTCATTTCACCCATAGCATACAGCATATAGCATAATTGCTAGCGGTAGCAGAGCTTGCCGACCTTTGACCCGCGCTTTGTCCTTTTGGGGTTTCATTGTCGAAATTCAAGTTGTCTGTTTGTCATGATAGTTGCCACTACTGGCAAGAACTATTGTGCGCACGACGGCCCCCTCCACACTTTTCAGTTTTAATCAACTACAAAATGGGCCAGTGACAAAAACAGGTGACGTCACATGGTCAGAAATGTTTCTGATTGGTTCAGGTCTGAGAGTGTAAACACTAATCAAAGTTGATGTAACTTACACTTCAGGGCTTTTTGACTGTGCTGATTGGCCTGCTTGACTGCTTCCTTGATATCAGCCAACCGCAGCTCAGCTCCTGGGTCTCTGCTCATCTGATTGGACAGAAGCAAGCAAATGATTTATTTTGAAGCTGCAAACATCTGGATTCAGTTTGACAAAAGTAACCATGAAGACATTTGGCTGAAAGTTGGAGCTGATTTGCCGTTACTCGTGTACATTCACATATGCAATTACCTGGGCTTTGTGCTGTCTGGATCTGGTCAACAGGGTCAGGTACCTGTGGGTGTTGGCAGGTATGACCTCTTCCAAACCACAGGAGGGCAGCATCAGAGCAGACATCAGCTGCTGGAGGTCTCCTCTCGTCACAGCCTCATTTATCAGGCCAACAGCCTGGATCTCTGTCACACAGGTAAGCAGAGGTAACCACAGGCAACATAATCCATCAGTATAAGGATTAGCAGTTGCTGGGTGGTGAGGTGGACTGATAAAATAATCCAGAAGAATATTACCAGCTGAATGAGATCTGGAACAAGCTCTGCAGACATTGGACCTCACCTTCAGATGGAGCATGCAGACATAAACATTTGTTGTGTTGATGTTTGTGTGTTTTTCATACGCTGGTGTTCGTCCTGGGCGGAGCTGTTCACACTGTAGATTCCTTCCTGCAGCTGATTCCAGGTTAGCAGGCCAATGCCCATCTGTTGCTTCACACCTACCAGGTGCTTCAAGTACCTGACCAATAGTGATATCATCTTCATCATCATCATCATCATCATCATGAGGTGCTGTGGAACTCAGGAATATGTAGAGACAAACACCTCACACCTGTCCATGAGGGCATGGTCTACATCACAGAGTCCTGCGGATGGACTGACCAATGAGGACCCAAATTTTTGCAGATGTCCCATCTCCAGACCCTGATTGATTAGAGCAACCGCTGACAGCATCTCCACAGCAACAAAAAGCTCTTCCTGATGTAGCTGTCCCTGGAGAAGACAATAGGAAACAACTGTGTGAAATGTTATGCAGAACTGTCCTCAACAGAAGACGGCTCACAGGTGATCGATGAACAGAACCAACGTTGCAGAATTAAGCTGATGAAGGCACATTCAGAAACAGCAAAACAAACTCCTACTGGACCAACAGTGCCAAACAGGTGGCTAATGGACCTGAGATGAAGCAGAGGCCTGTGCAGCAGCACAGCTGCGTTCACTGGCCCATCTCAGGTGCTGTTACCTGTGCAGTCCGTCTAAGCAGCAGCTGCAGCTCCTGGTGATAAAGCGTCGCAGCAGATGGAAACACTTCCGGCAGCTGCAGGTCAGAGTTAATCAGGCAGCTCACGGTGTGTCTGGGGTCGTTTCCATGCAGGGAGGCATTAACACGTTCCACCGCCATGAGAACTAAGTCACACACAGACATACAGGTGTTTCAGGCAGGTGTATGGGTTTCTCAACTGGAAAAGAGCTGAAGGTCCAGCAGGCGAAGAACTTACTGTTTGTGGCCCTCTGAGCTTCCTGGTTGGCAGCAGAGATGCTTTCCTGCAGCTCAGCAGAGTCCAGAGGATCCAATGAGCCCTGGTCCTGGATCAGATATCAGCAGAGAGTGAACTTTGAGGTGAGCCACACTGAGCATGTAAACACAACGGGAATCACAGTACACGCGAAAGGAGACACAAAGCAGGAGGTCCTGCACATCGAAAACCAGAAATCTGATACAGACTCTGATTGCAGAAGGTTTGCCAATAACAACCAAAACATGAGTCATTAATGTGTGTTTTAATACCAGAGCCTTCTGCTGGCGGTCCACCAGCAGCTGATCCAGGTACCAGGGGCTGTTCTCAGTACAGAGGCCCCTGAGGGCCAAACATGGAAGCTGCAGAGCAGCAAGCAGAGAGAGTTCATTTGCAGCATCCAGAGCTTCATCCACCTGCTCCACCGCAAATCGCACTGAAAAACATCCCCACATGAGAATCAAAGACTAGGAGGACTGGATCTTAGGAGACCTGCTCCCAGTACCTGAGACTGGACTACATGAACCCCTAATCACACCCCCACAGCAGAGGGGGTGAGATTATATCTTCAGAAGACAACAAGCAGATAAAAGGAGAAGGAAATGTAGGACCTGTTCTTAGTGATGGACGTCTGAAGTGACTCCATAAGGCTAAAGACATGAGGACAGGTTGGGGGAGGAGTCTGATGAGATTAACAGGACTTTAGTCCAGCAGATGTATTTCTCCGGCACTGTTCACTGAGGGACAGAAATATTTCGGAACACCTTCCTGAGTTTCTCATCGATACACTTTCCTTAATGGAAGCAGGAGGCAGGAAGACATTCAGGGACCCTACAAATTTCCAGTTTTTTCCAGACTCCGTATTAAAGGCTTTTCTAGCAGTATTTGAACTGGGTCATCCTAAAGTGAATACAGATGCTTGAAATTACAGTTGTGACCAGTAATAAATTCATTTCTTAATACTTCAAAAAAGAAAATAGGAATTAAAATGCTGAGTTTGGATTCTAAACAAAACCCAGTTTAAGAAAATTGGGTCTGGTTTTAAACGTACAAGTAAAATAAGAATGATTGAGTTTTATCTTTTAATAACTTAAAATATAAAATGTGTGACAAGTTTTGACACAGTAAACCCAAACTACATCTGGTCATCTAAATAAAAATCATTGCAGAAAGCGCATTAGTTTCCAGAAGTTCGGGTTTTTTATTTTCCATAGCGGAATCAGATATACGGTCTGGAAATTAAACTTTTATACATAGTTTTCTAGACTTGTGAAATATTACATTCCAATTCCAGATGTTTCCTTGTCTTAAGACGCCAGCTTCTGTCTCCATTTAAAATGTTCCAGAAAGTTCCTTAACATTACTGTACAGAGTTTTCTGCTGCGGAGCAGCCGGCGTTTGTTTATTCACCCCCCTCTGTGATGGCGCTGGAGGACAGCCCCTCTCTACCACCGTCGGTGAGTCAACTCCTACTAATTATTTAAATTTTCACATTCCTCGAAATACTGGGCGAGGAGGAGGAGTAGCAACCATCTTTCAGTCCGATTTATTGACTAGTCCCCGCCAACAAAAGCTACAACTCTTTTGAATATTTAATCCTTAGTTTTTCCCTCGTCCCCAAAATGGAAAAGCACTAAAACCACTTCTGTTCGTTGTTTTTGTACCGTCCACCAGGCCCCTTACTCTCAATTTTTAGATCAGTTTTTCAGACCCCCTTTTTCTGATTTAGTGTTAAATACAGATAAAGTTATTATAGTGGGGGATTTTTTTAAACATTCATGTTGACACTGAAAGTGATAGCTTTTAAATATATATAGCCTTTAATGGTATCTTAGACTCAATTGGATTTGCCCCAAAACATTAACAAACCTACCAACCTTTGTCTTCATTCTCGGACCTTTTGTGCTGACATATGGCATTAGTGTAACAGACATAACAATTTTTTCTCAAAAACCCTGTCCTGTCTGACCATTTTTTAAAAACCTTTGAGTTTAATTTAAAACCGAGTACTCCACACCTGAAAGAAAATTTTTCATTATAGTAGATCATTATCAGACGATGGTGTAACAACCTTTAAAGAATCTGTTTTCCACTTTTTTTAAACTCCTCCCAATTATCACAGGAAAAACACAGTGGAGGGCAATAATTTTGTTTTCCCCCTTCACAAATTGGGTTTCCTCTTGTTCAGAGTTTTACTTCATCATTGCGTGGTGGCATTTTGCAATGCAGCCCCCTTGAAAAAAAGGGAAAATTTTTCATAGGGGGGGCAGGCTCCCTGGTTTAAAATTCAGAGCTGCGTACTTTAAAGCACAAGTGTTAGAAAATTTTGGGGCGAAAATGGGGCCCTCTAACACACCTAGAGGATTCCCCCTTAATCTGGAAAAATAGCCTACTGTTGTATAAAAAGACACTTTAAACCCAAGCTAGAACAGCTTATTTCTCATCCCTTATAGAAGAGAACAAGAATAATCCTAGTTTCTCTTTAGTACAGTTGCTAAACTTACACAGAGTCATAGCTCTGTTGGGCCATCCATTCCCTTAGCTCTCAGCAGTCATGACTTTTATGGGATTCTTCCAAAAATAAAATTGATTCTATTAAGAAGAAAATCTTTGACATACTCCCGAAGATGATTACTTCATCCCCCAACAAGTGGGACAACATTGGAAGTAACTGTAGAACCTGATCTGTGTTTGGGGGGAAACTGTTTTGATCCTGGGGGCCTTCCTGAGGTTTATCAGAAATATTAGCTTCATCTAAACCTTCAACTTGTATTTTTAACCCAATCCCAACCAAATTATTTAAAAGGAAGTGGGGTTCCCTCTGATTACCAGCCCAATTTTAGATATGATTAATTTATCTTTAGTAAATGGGTATGTACCACAAGCTTTTAAGGTAGCTGTAATTAAACCTTTGCTTAAGAAAAACCTTTTTCGCTTGATCGGAATGACTTAATAAAATTTCAGGAGAACCGATATCCCAATCTTCCGTTCTTATCTAAAATTCTTGAGAAAATATGTTGCTAATCAAATGTGTGAGCATTTACACAGCAATGACCCTTTTTTTGAAAAGTTCAGTCAGGTTTCAGAGCTCATCATAGTACTGAAACAGCTCTGCTGAAAGTCACTAATGATATTCTTATTGCCTCAGATATGGACTTGTGTCTGTACTGGTTCTGTTAGATCTCAGTGCTGCTTTTGATACAGTCGATCATAATATTCTCTTAGAAAGGCTGGAAAATGCTGTAGGGATCAGGGGAACAGCGCTAGGCTGGTTTTAAGTCTTATTTGTCTGACAGATTCCATTTTGTTCATGTAAATGATAAATCATCTTTAAACTCCGGGGTTAATTGTGGAGTACCACAGGGTTCATTTTGGGCCAATTCTCTTTACTATAATATGCTTCCAATAGATCAAATATCAGGCAGCATAGGATAAATTTTCACTGTTACGCTGATGACACTCAGCTTTACTTATCCAAAAATCCTGATGAGCCCAACCAGTTTGATAGACTACAAGCATGTCTTGAAGATAAAAAAAACTTGGATGACTTTAAAATTTTCTGCTTCTAAATTCAGACAAGACAGAAGTTTTCGTTTTTGGACCGGAGCCTTTTTAAAAAAAAACTGCTTAGTCAAGCACTTAACCTGGATGGCTTTAAATTGACCTCCAAAATAAAGTAAAAAAACCTTGGTGTTATTTTTGACCAGGACATGTCATTTAAAATCCCAATATTAAACAGGTTTTCTAGGATTTCCTTCTTTCACCCCGGAACATTCCCAAAATTAGAAATATCCTGTCCCGGAGTGACGCTAAAAAATAGTCCATGCATTTGTTTCTTCAAGGCTGGACTTTTGTAATTCTTTACTATCAGGATGTCCAAAAAAGCAGTTAAAGGCCTTCAGCTGATTCAAAATGCTGCAGCAAGAGTTTTGATGAAAATTAAAAAGAGAGATCATATTTCTCCTACTTTAGCTTCCCTTCATTGGCCCCCTGTTAAATCCAGAATAGAATTTAAAATTTCCCCTCCTCACATATAAAGCCCTTTAATGATTTAGCTCCATCATACATCAGAGATCTGATTTTTCCCATATGTTCCTAACAGAGCACTTCGTTTCAGACTGCAGGTTTACTGGTGGTTCCTAGAGTCTCTAGAAATAATGGGAGGCAGATCCTTTAGTTATCAGGCTCCCCTCCTGTGGAACCCCTCCCAGTTTTAGTCCGTGAGGGGGACACCCTGTCATTTTAAGGCTAGGTTTAAACTTTCCTTTTTGATAAAGCTTATAGTTAGAGTGGCTTTTGGTTTATCCCTGAGCTATCTCTGTAGTTATGCTGCTATAGGCTTAGGCTGCTGGGGGAAAAGACCACTTTCACCCCCTTCGCTACATTCTCACACTACTCCCCAATTTTTGTGTTATTTGCGTTTTTTCAGCTTTTTAACTTTGTTCTCTCTCTTTTCTCTTCCTAGAAGCTACACCTGGGCCTGACTCTGTGTCTAACCTGTGACACCTTTCTGGAGAGGGCATCGTCCGAGCTTCTGCTGGCAAAAACTTAATGCTCACCTTCTACAGATGATCCACATGGCCCTGTCTTTCAGTGTTTAAAAACCCTTTTCTTCCCCTAGACATAGCTACTGACTGAGCTTTTACTGTAACTAACTCTATGTGCTCTCTTTTCAGACTCTAACCTTGAAAACTGCCTCAGAGTTTTTTTGTTTTTTCTTTCAGGGGAAACGACTAAAGGAGCTACATCCATTAACATTTACCCTTTTCCTTCCCATAGAAAGTACTCCCGGATCAGTGTTTTTTTTGTACTCTTTGTGTCTCTGCTCTGTTCTCTCTAACCCCCAGTCGGTCGTGGCAGATGGCCGCTCACACTGAGCCTGGTTCTGGTTCTGCTGGAGGTTTCTTCCTGTTAAAAGGGAGTTTTTCCTCTCCACTGTCGCTACATGCATGCTCAGTATGAGGGATTGCTGCAAAGTCAACGCCAGTGACTGTCCACTGTCTCTACATGCTCATCCAGGAGGAGTTAATGCTGCAAGTCACTGACTGGATGCAATCTGCTGGGTTTCCTTAGATAGAAAAACTTTTTATCCAATTTGAATAAATAACAGAATCTGACTGCACTGTTCAATGGTTAAGATTAATTGGAATGTATGTACCTGACTTTTGTGAAGAGCCTTGAGACAACATGTGTTGTAATTGAATTGAAAAAAGCAGAGACAGGGGTGCGGTGCTGTTGGTGTAGGGGTTAAGCGCGCGACCATATGCAGAGGCTACAGTCCTCGAAGAGGCTGTCCCGGGTTCGAGTCCCGGACCCGGCGACATTTGCCGAATGTCTCCCCCTCTCTCTACCCCTCTTTCCTGTCTGCCTACTGTCAAAAAAATAAATAAAGGCCACTAGTGCCGAAAATATATCTTTAAAAAAGCAGAGACAGGAGGCGAGGGATGATGTAAGAATGTTACAGCAACAGGAGGAAATATTAGCAAACCACCAGGGTCACAAAGCGACCTGGACTGGGTGTCAGGCCCGGTTTGCTTTCTGTTTGGTGTATAATATCAAGTCTTTTCAAGTCAAACTCAAGTCCAGGTGAAGGCATTAGTCACTGGTGTGAAAGTCCAAGTCAAGTGTTTTGTGATTTTTATCAAGTAGAATCTAAATTCATCAAAGTTAGGATTCGAGTCCACACTGCTGCAGGGTTCCAGAACGAACAGAACCGACAAAGTTATAGTAATTTACATAAATAAAGAATTAATGCATTAACAACAAATGCTAATTAGTTACAATCACTAAATATTAAACTGTTTTTCCATAAAAATTGAGAAAAAACCCATCTGTTGGGACGCACAGCCATGGATTTCAACATTAAATGCCGGTACAAACTCTTCTGGAATTTTCAAAATAAAGTGCATTAACCTTCTTCCGGCACAGCCAGAAAACAGGATAACTGCAGACTTCCTGTGATGCCACTGTCCAAATAAAAGGACAGCTGTTGCTGTCTTTTGCTGACAAAAAGACAAACTCTTGAAACTGGACCCAAGAGTGTCATTCGATCACGCGATCATATGCACAAGTTAAGTATGAGTGAAGCCCTGTTTGTGTACCCGGTGATTTCATTCATAAAGAGGGGACATTAAGGTATAAGCATTGCTTACTTTTTCTCTCGGAGCCTGCAGAAGCAAACTCTGTCGCAGAGAAATCCCCAGTAGAGACGCTGTTTCTACAAGCAGAGTCTGAAGGAAGACAGCAGAGACCGTATCACCGTGGTTACGGTAATGAACAGCTGGTTGGGGGACACAACGAGCCGTCTTTCATCCACAGCTGGAGGTTAGTGGGAAGCTAACCCTTTTGTTCACAGAGCGACCGCACCATCACCCCCCACCCACAGCTTCGTTAGGTTAGCTGAAAGCTAACCACTTGTTGACTTTGGACGTTTCTTCAAACTTCGCCCCTTGGACAACGTTTCCTCACCATGGTTCACGAGGTTAGGTGTTTGGGCAGAATAATAGCTAAGATGAAATGATCTGAATGTTTTCATCTTTTGAAGTTTGGTTTTGTTTGTGTGAAACTCGGCTATCTTAGTGCTAGCAGGCTAACTGCAGCACACGTGCTCAGTTTGTGTTCTTTGTGTTTTTAAGTTAAGTCAAACTTTACTTGAAGGGTGATTTTAAACACAGAAGATTGCTAATAACGCGCCGTCCGCGCTTATGCATTTTAACGGTATTTTAAAGGTATGTGTTTGTTTCTGGTGCTAAGCTATCAGGTTCTTTTGTTAGCTCAACCGCTAACCGGTAAGAACACGTGCTTGTGAATAATAATCCCTAAACATTATTTTACTAAATGTGATAGCTAAGTAAACACCATTAAGCCCCATTTCTCCAGAAAGATTTGGCTCTTTTCCAAATATTCCCTTAATATTATTTATTTAAATATTATTTTAATAAATAAAGGCAGCTAATGAGACACCATTGAGAATTATTCATCCAGAAGGTTGGTTTTATTCAGCAGATCATTCTTTAAAACATTATTTTATTAAAATAATATTTTATCTGATCTTGCATTGTGAATGGTTTTCTAAACGTTTGCTAAATATTGTCTAAGTTGGTTCCAAGACTAACTTAACTTCACTTCCAGATTCTTCAAGATAATCCTTGATTCTCAAACATAAACATTGCATGGTAATGTTGCATCACTCTTTTGGTCATGATTTTCAACCATCTTTAATCAACTTGTTTATATTGTACATAGCCCATTAGTCTTCCTTATTCTTTAATTCTGCTTGGTAGTTTAGTTGGATTGTTTTAGCATAGTAAAGAGTTTGTTGATTGAAATATGTTTGACTTTGAGTTGACTTATTTTTGTTATTAAATTCTTGCATTTTAAGAAATTGTGTGAATTAATTCCATGTGTCTGCAGAGTTTATGCTGTTCAATAATGTCAGAGCTTGGTTCATCCCTTTCAGCGTTGTCCTAATACCACCGCCTTATTGGGCTGGTATTCACAGGACAACCCTTAACAGACCGAAATATTATTTGATAAAATATTGAAATATTAAATATTGAATAATGTCAGATTAATAATCCCAACAAATCAAAATAAAAGAAATACTTAAATATGATAAAAAAGATCAAATAAATATAAAGTCAAAAACAAAAACAAGATTAACCGAAAGAAGTATACAAAACAAACTAAATTAAAACCGAATGAACTAAAACAACAAAGTAAATATGAATGAATCAGATGTTCTTTGTGCTTGCTCACCGTTGACGGTTCTGATGTGCTCCTGGATCTCCTGCTGATTCAGATACTCCTCATACATGTCTTTATCCTCTGAGCCTCCATGCTGACCCAAACAAACAAACAAACATCAGAAACAGCCATCAACTGGATGGAAGGACTCTGTCTCTGACCAATCAGAGCTAACCTTGCAGGCTGCTTGCTCAGCCTTCCTCATCCTGGCTTGCTTCAGCATCTCCTGATAGACACTCATCAGCGCCTCCTGCAGGTCAGTGAGCAGAGCTGCAGGATTCTTCAGAGCTGAGGCAGTGATGCTCACATCCCCTCTGTCCACCGCCTCGTTAATGGCCACTACAGCTGCGTGCACTGATGGCAGACCACAGTCAGATCTATAGTTCCACCTTTGCTCCAACCTGTGAGCTCCCAGACAATCAGAGCTCTCCTACCTGCAGCTTCGTCCACAGAAAGCTCATTGGCCAGGATGCCTCCGATCTTGTTGAAAGCTGGCATCTGGATTCCATATTTATCCAACTCCAGCTTCATGTTGTTGATCTCCTCCTCTGAGCACAGAGTAACATTGTTAGTAACACTGCTCTCTGATTGGTCGAAATATCATAAGATTTTCTTGACACAGGAAACTCAGCTTTCCACGTTAAGACCATGAACCATGTAACATGGAAAACACACCTGCGTCTGTCGGATACTTACCTGCTTGTCAACATGACACATTTACCTGTGAACTTTACTTTTCCATAGAGATCATGAATAGGTGGAGCCAAACCCAGTCTGTACAGGTAGAGGCTGCAGAGAAGCATGAGAGGCAGGTGAGCAGACAGACAGATGAGCTGAGACAGCCAGGTGAGCTTAGAGACGCACAGGTGTACCTGAGAGCATGGATACAGTAAACGGCTCTCGGCATGTTCTTCTTGTCGTAGACGTCTGTAGTTTCAGGATAAAAGATCTAAAAACAGCAACAGCAGCAAATCATCAGATTGAAACTGATAAACTCATCAGTGATCAATGCTCTGAGTGTTGTCTGACCGCTGGCAGTCCCAGTGAGGACATGGCGTTCCTCCAGTGGTTGATGTTGTCAGTGTGACGAAACTGAAGACCCACAGCCTGAACGGACCAATATTATTGATATGTCATTGATTAAAGAAAGAATCTGTTCATCAGGTTGAAACTTTAACACAAACATTTCACTGAAAGAAATCCAATCAGAATCTGAAGCTCAACAGTATTATAAAAGTCCTGACATCAGCAGAGACAACAGTCTGGTTTGAGTGTGCAGGAACAGCTGAAGGTTCTCCCATCAGCAAATTAACCAGTCAGAGTGAGGATTGGGAACATCGGGAGCCGGTTTCCACAGAAAGGAAGGAATTCTGCATAGAAACACGAGTGATTCCTGGGAATAACTATATTCCCAATTAATAAACTTCTAAAATGGTCTGATGAGCACCGCACTGCAAGCGTTAATGAGGTTTTTAGTGTCTAAACAGGAACAGAACAGAACATCCTGATGTTGCTGAAATGTTTTAAACTCCACACAAAACTATAGAATATCATCTGTGTTTTGTTTGTAAACCAGCCCACAGGTCTGGACTGGATCAGAATGTAATCTGACCTTGTAACGGAGCTGTTCTGGGTCGAAGATCTTCTTCAGTGGGACGGCAGTTGGACTGAAGCAATGACCCAGTTTGGCCAAAATGACTCCGTTCCTCAGAGCCTCCTCCAACGCAGTTGGAGCAGGAAGCTCCTCCCCCAGACATGCCTCCATCCACCTGAGCAGGAAACATAGATTCCAATAAGAAAACATAAACATGGTGGCAGCAGATCCAGTTCTGGTTCTGCTCACTGACCTCTTAGCCTCCTCAAGCCTGCAAAGGTACTGATAGGCCACATTCTGGATCCTCTGCTCGTCCATCTGCTCTGCTGTGAGACGCTCATCTGTGTGATGGGAGAAGCGTCCAAACACACCTTAATAACAGGACCTGTCCTGGTACTCATTCAAGTTCAGAACCAGAACATTTATTTATCTGGTTTTCAGGAATCATTTAGCAATACTGGATCACAAATAATGAGAACCTAGTCATTAATTTGGATAAAAACTAAATTCTCAAGATCAACCTGGATTTTCAGTAAGAGATCCTCAGTCTCAGTAGAACCAGTCCAAAATCAATAACACATGAATCAACAGCACCGCAGAACATGAAGCTGCTCACATTCAGCATGTGACGGAGAAGCAACCTGATAACAGAACCTCCAGGCAGATTGGGAACATGTGGAAGCAGAACAACCCCATCATCAGAAAGGAGGTTTTGTGGTTTGGTCCTCCTTAGCGGTGTGAAGTCCCATCTTAGACTTCTGCGTGTTCGTTTAACACACGGAGAGAAAACTATACGGTTACTTATCAAAAGAAAATAACACACGGAGTCTTATAACAGAATCACTTCCAGTTTTTTTCTCTACTTCCCTCCGTGACCTTTTGCTCACCGTTCTTATAAGCACAAGCAGACTATTTATTTCTACAGTGGGAACATGCGACTTCAGATGACCTCTTCTTCAACACCACATAAGCTCTGTTCTCTCTGCAAACTGGAATGAACCAGAACTTCCATGCTCCTTATGGAAGCACTATTCAGAACATTCAAACATCAGCTGCAAGAACACTGCACCACATCTACAGCACTTCCTGACTTAGTTTGCCAACCACTCCATACTGCAGATGACCCAACAAACCCCTTACAGAACTTCTTCAGTCTGACCCTGACTGGAGGGAGGTTCTGAATTCTCCAGCTCTGTACAACCAGACTGAAGAGATGCCCTGATCTTTACCGGTCCTGCCACCACCCAGTACCCCAAAAGAACTGAACTGTAACTGACCCATGATGTTCTGTCAGGGTATGGGGGAGGTGGCAGACCCAATAAAGGTCCAGAACCCTATGATATCTGCAAAGTAACTAACTTCTGTCCTCCACCTTGTGCCTACATACTAGTAGTACTGTGGGGCCGTAGTACTGCAGCCCCAGAGTACCACCATGTCTTTCCTTTTAGAGACTCTGTGTACCGTTTAGATTTGTCAACGTCGTTTTTCGTGGATTGATGTTTAGGGCTTGTTCTTTTGAATCGATTCACCTCCTCGGAATGTCCTGTTCTTCCAGCAGAGGTAACAATACAAACCGAAACCTACTTGGATCAGTTAACAGGACTAAATAGATTTGGAATAACTGCGTATGAATGCAAACATATCACGAGTAATGAGAAATTGATACAAACGTCTTTTTAGAGACTCACAGCGGCTCCCTGCAGCTGAATCCGACATTTTCTTCCGGTTCTTTGTTCTCCAGCAGGTTAATAACCGCTTTCTGATTCCCCGGGAATAAAACTCAAGTGTAATGTGTCTTTGACGGTTAAAATCAGAAACTTCAGGGTTAGGAGCTAACTGGCAGCTGCTTCAAGCTAGTCCCCGTTTGAAAGCTCCCGCCGCTCTCTGATTGGCTCAATCATCATCCGCTTCTGCTATTGGTCAGACGGTTGCTTCGTGGGATTATGGTCTGTGTAGTTTTGTGTCAAAGCGAATTTTAAACTTATTTTAAACTACATCACAGAACAGATGGGTGGTTTTACGCAGTAAAATGGCTTGAAATTGTAATTTAATCTTGCGCGTCTCGGTTACCATAGGAACCAAGTCAAACTAAGAGCGAGTAGCATGTTAGCTAGCCGGTTTTGATGGACCTTAATCCGTGAGCAGGTTAGAAGCTCCAACTTCAGCGATAGGTGAGTCTCTGCTCTGCAGCTGTTATGATGTGGTTAACCCAGGTTATCGCCCGTGGTTAGCCGTATTATTAAGTTATTTATGGGTTCCAAACTCCGTCTGTTTATTAAAATTAATTTATCCGACTTTTAGAATTTTAATGCAGTTTATAGTTAACAGAACAGCACCATTGTATGTTGTGTAAATGTACCTAATGTGTCTCGGATGTGATGAACCTTAAAATGAGATGATGCTGAAAAATGAGTTTTTATCCTTGCTGCAGGTGTTTGGACCTTTAAACGAAGCAGGTTTCTGTCTGTCTGGTTCTCCAAGAACAGTTCCTCTGCAGCAGATGCGCCTGGTTTCCTGCAACTGGGGAGCTCAGGTGTGTTCTTCTAGAAACAGGATCAATAACAGGGTCAGTGTATCAGAGAGGTTCTCTGCTCATCCAGCTTGACAGAACCAGACGGCAGGACTTTCGACTGGACCTTTATCATCAGCCTCAGAGTTATTTAAGCCAGCTCAGCTTCCAACCTGGTGAACAGAAAGACCTGGTGAGCACCTGAGGAATTTTAATCCACCTGTAACTGTGACACATAACTTCGGCTCTGTCCTGAATTCTGGTTCCTTTGGTGGTGGTTCTAAACTTGATCAGATTTCAGGAGTAAAATTAATGACTTCATCTGTTCCGTTTTGTCCCTGTAGACTTCATCCAGGTGAGTTTGCCTGCTGCAGATCTAACATGGCTTCTGATGCGTCTCCTCCAGATGAGGAAGAGGGGAAGGTGATGAGGAGGAAGCAGCAGAAGGAGACAGCAGACATCGAAGACTTAACATCTGCTGGTCACAAAGCTCTGCAGGAGGGACGGCCGCAGGATGCTCTGAGCTGCTTCAAACAAGCTCTGAAGATTGCTGCACAGGTGAGACAGGAAAGACAGACAGGTGTGATTGATAGGCGAGAAGGAAATTAGGACCCATAGGTGAGGCAGGTCAGATTCAACTCTTCACCCATTAGTTGAATTTCTGGAGTGGTGTTGTTTTGCAATTGTAGTCCTTTGGTCATCTTAGAGACTATATTTCCCATCATGCTCTAGTGCCATCAGCTGCAGGACTCTCGGGTTCTACGGGCCTGCTCCTTTAATCTTGGAGCGGCCTATGTGGAGGCAGGACAACCTCAGAAAGGACTGGAATTCCTGCGACAAGCTCAGTCTGGTCCAAAGGCTAAGCGGCTCCCGGATCTCCAGTTCAACATGGCGCTGGCCCACAATGCACTGGGACAGAGCCGAGAGGCCACGTCCTGCTTCCTGCAGGCCGCTCAGCTGTACAGGTCACAGGGAGATGGAGGCAGCGAGGGGGACACCTGCATGGAGATGGGCCGCTGCTACAGCAGAATACAGGTCAGAACCACAACCCTAGCTTGATTCTTTGAAGGTTATTCTGGACCTGGAACAAATTCAAAACTGAGCTCGAGTCAGAAATGACCCAAAAGACAGAACTTGAAAAGGTTTAATCAGAAAGATAACTTCAAATCATTCTCCAAATCAAACCTAGACAGGCAGACCCAGAACCACACCTGAACCTGAAACCAAATAAGAACCAAAACCTGAAATGAATCTAAATCAGAACCAGAATTTAGACCTGATTGTTTTGTGCTGTTCTGGCGTGTCTTTTGAGGGACCAAAAGTGACAAAATGAAAAATAAATATTTAAATAAATAAATACACATATAAATAAATAAATACACATATAAATATATAAATGCATAAATAGATAAATAAATATGTTTTGGTCATAAAAAAGACTAATTCTATATTTTTTTTTACTTGCATTTGTCTATTTATTTATCTATTTATTCATTTATTTTCTCCTTTTTGTGTATTTATATATTTATCTATTTAATCATTCATTTATTTATACTTTTATTTAATTCTTCCTACATTTATTTCTGTATTTCTACATTTCCACATTAATTTATTTCTGCTTTTCTGTCTCCTATGTTAATGAGGTGGGTGGTTCTAACATTTGTCTTCAGCACCATTGGGTAGAATTGTGCGTATGATCCCGGTCCTGCTGCTACTGCCCAGACTCCGGTACCGAAGTTCATTTGGTTGGCACGATGGAGGGTTCTCTTACAGCCATTGCCAATGATTTAAGGTCATTGGGAAATGATATTGACCAAAATGAACCCAATAACTTCCTCCATTTTTCGTTTTGCACGGGTCATGGAGGATTTCAATCAGCTCCAAGCTGAGATGGATGTGGAGGTTGGCTCCACTATATTGGACAGTCTGGAGGAAGTTGGCCGGCCAACTTGCTCTACGCCTAGAATCAGACCCGGGCGGTGAAGTTAGCTTGAAGTTGGGACATTGGATATTCAAGCTCCGCGGATTCAGCGGCGTCAGCCTCCTGTTTCGGCCGGCAAAAGCAGGCTGATTCCGGGCAACTGCTCTCTGCTGTCTCGCTCCTCCTACACACGGTGGTTCGCTAAGGGACCGTCGATAAATGTCCGAACCAAACACTCGGGAGAAACAAAGATTAATCATTTTCATGTCTTGTAACCCAGTGACACAACATTCATGTCAAATCATCATATTAGACGAGAAAGATGTGGCACACTAATTTATTTTGAATTTAAGTGCATTTTCTATTTTTTATGAATTTTTTATTTTAAAATTCGACATTTTTCTTCAATAGCTTCCAGGTCATGTGACCAACCCACACAAAATCACTCTTAAATCACCCTCCTGTAACTGTGACACATAACTTCGGCTCTGTCCTGAGTTCTGGTTCCTTTGGTGGTGGTTCTAAACTTGATGAGATTTCAGGAGTAAAATTAAATCACTCTTAAATCATCCTTCTAGACTGGGAGAAGGAGGCACAGCCATTATTTTCTCATTTAGATGGAGTTCCTATTTTTTATGAATTTTTTATATTAAAATTCACCGTTTTGCTTCAATAGCTTCCAGGTCATGTGACCCACTGAAACAAAATCTGTCTGAAATTGTTGTACTACACTGGATGGATGAGGCACACTTTTTTTTAAATCTGATTTTAATGCATTTCAAATTTTTTATACATTTCTTTCATCACAAATCATAATTTTTTCAATAGCTTTTAGGTCACATGACCCAATGATACAAAACTATTATGAAATCATTCTACTAGACAGAATAAATGAGACGCCCTTTTTAAATAATTTTTTTTAATTTACAAATTGATCATTTTTGATTAAACAGGATTAAAAATACATACTGTGATTCAGTTGCAAGGTAATTCGCAAAAGCTTTACAAGCTACCCAAAAAAATGTAAAAAAATTAAATTTTTAGCAGATCACCCTTGCTTTTTTTAAACTGTTCCAGCTTTACTGTAAAAGTCTTCATTGCATTAACCAGGTTTTCTTGGAAATCTGATTGTGAGTAAACCCTTCTTTGGAAAAAGAGGGGGGCACAGATGGGTTTTTCCCTTCAAAAAATCAAAGGGCGAAAGCGTTTTGTCCTCATTCAGAGGGTGTTCTCCTTTTGGGTCCACATCAGCACTTGAAAAGGAAGGAATGTGGTGGATTGTATTTTTTAAAGTTCCTTTTTTCCCACTGTTTTCACTTTTTTGTCAACATTTACTTCCTCATTTTTTAAAAATTGATTATCAACAAAGTTTCAGATAATGCTTGACAAAGACCGTTTTTAGCCCCTTTAAATATTTATAAAAATTTTTGTTTGCTTATGCAGAATATTGCAAGCCTGTTTAAAAGTGGGCCTTGTCCATGCACTTGGGAGTAGTGGACCCCATTTTCCCTCCTAAATCCCCCACAGCTGGGGTGATTCTGTTAGGGTGAAAAGAACAGAGCTTCCTCCTCACAGTTAACCAAAGATAATTTATATGTTTGTTTATTTGTTGTTATTGTACCAAAGTAAAAAGTAGAACTCTCCAAAAACATCAGCACTGATTTTAAACAGGACTGGGGAAATCAACAAATCACCCATATAAACAAGTAATTCCATTAGTGAAGAGTTTTTAAAAAACCTCTCTGCCCCAGAAGGGGGTACTTATCAACTAAAATAAAATGACATACAGTTTCATCCACAAAGTATTCACAGTGCGGCACTTTTTCCATTTAGTTTATGTTACAAACGCCTTTTTTTTAAAATGGTATCAATTTTCATCTCTTTCATCAAAAATTTTACACCAACCACCCCATTTTGACAATCTGGAAGATCTTGTTTGAGATTGTTGGAAATTTTTTTAAATATAGAAAAAGAAATCACATTTCTGTAAGTTTACAAAGCCTTTTCCTCAACACTTTGTTGATCCACCTTTTGGCAGCAGTTAAGCCTCAAGCCTTTTGAAACATGACGCCCAAAAAAAAACCCCCCAGCTCACCCGGTTTGGCCATTCTTCCCTTTTGGGAAAATCTCCAACTCCATCTTTTGGGTGAGAAGGTCTCTGCACAGCTATTTTCAGATTTTCTCCGAATATTCCTCAGTTCAAATCTGGACTTGGCTGGGCCCCCTGGGGGTTTACAGGTTTGGGTTTTTAAGCAAATCCTTTGAGATCTTGGCTGTGGGCTTCGGGGCCCTTTTTCCTGCTAAAAAAATAACCCTCCTCCGGGCCGGGGGTAGAAAACTCTGGAAAGGTTTTTTAAACCCGGGGTTCCTCTGTACTTGCTGCAAATTTATCGTTCTCTCTATCCTGACAGCTGCCAGTTTCTGGGTTTGAAAAAAATCCCCATAGAATGATTTCCCGCCACCACCATGTTTTAAAATGTAGGGGTGGTATTGGCCTGGGGCATAAGCGGGGCCCGGGGGCTCCCCCAAAAGTGACGAATCTTTGTTAATCCGAACAGAGAATTCTGTTTTCCCCATGGGCTTTAGAGTTCCCTTTAGGGGCCTTTTTTGGGAAACTCCAGACCAGGTTTTGGGGCCTGTGCCTTTTACTATTGGGGTAGCTGCTCTGGCTTTCTCTACCATACAGGCCTGATTGGTTTGGGTTTTCTGCCGAAAATTGGGTGTCCTTCGGAGGGTCCCCCTCCTCTCCACAAGGGGAAAGCTTTGGGTCTTTGACAGAGTGGGCCCTGGGGGTTTTTGGGCCCCCTCCCCCGAATAATAGCTCATTTAATAACCCTCCATTTCTAGGGAAAAAGTCCTGGTGGTTTTTTAAAAATTCTCCCATTTCCCAAAAAATGGAGGGTGCTTTCTGGGGGTACAAAAATCTTTTAAAAAGTGGAAACCTCTAAGTGTTTGAAACTATTTTAAAAATTTTTCAACCCCACTTTTTAGTCTATTGGGCATTCTTAAAAAAAACTGGTTAAAAAAAGTATTCATTCCCCATAGGTTTTTCCCCCAAAATGATGCTGTACAACCCCCTATTTCAATATAATTTCTCTTTATTTAAACAACACAAATTACTGTAAAAATTTCATACTTTTTACTGTTTATCTGCGTTAATTTGTGAAACCAAAATTACAATGCTTTTTTTCGGGTTTTTATGTGTGACCAAACAAAAGTTCAACGATAAAAAACTTTTTTTGCTGCGTTAAAAAAGCAAAAAAACCTTAAAAAATGTGGGCCCGCATGTGTGTTTAGCTCCCACCAGTCAACACAAGAACCACTTGGGTTTTTTACAGGCCAAAAGTTTTGTCAAAATGTTTTTTTCGTTTGAGGATGTAAAATTCTCAAACTAATCTTTGGTTTTTTTTTTTTCCCCAAAAGAATTGTCCCTTTAAACTGAAAATGGCTCGTATAAACCCGGTCACCAATGCCTGAAGGACCTGCTTAAAAGAAAAAAAGGCCTCCAGAGAGGAAACGGGGATTTTTTGAGGATAAAAAAGAAAATAATTAAAGTTGACACCAAGGGGGTAAGAAACACAAAAATCAGAGATGTGTGGTCAGGGATGAAAAAAGATCCCGGCTTCAAGCGAAGGGGAATCAACCGTGGAGGCTGGACAAAACCCAAAGAACTAAAACATTCTTCAAAAGGGTTTAGTTCAAAACAAATCAGCATCCCCCTCTCCTGTCACAGCCAAAAAGACATCCCATCTCCTTTGACCCACAGCCTGTCCTGTCACACGTCTCAAACGTTTTATCTTCCACCTGTCAGCCCTGGACCTTCTGCTTCTACAATTTTTGCCTCAACCAATCAGAAGATGCTGAGCTCCCTTTGCCTGCCCTCCACCTTTGTGTCATCAAGAAGTCGTGAAGAGACACTGGAGAGACTGAACCCGAACACGGCTGCAAGGTCCAGATGGGTTTCTCCCTATATCCAGAAGGTCCCTGTGCAGAGCACTCTGTGTGATTCATGCAGCACCTCTCCAACCTTAGCCTGGGCCTGTCCCCGAAGAAAGGTTCCAGTTTTGTGGAAGACCCGTCCTGTCTTGTTCCGGTACCAAAGAAAACTCACGCCATCATTCCTCTAGTGACTATGACCTGTTTTGCCCTGACATCCCACATGCCATTAGGGGTCTAGAGAGCCCTCCTGTGGCCTCCCTGAGTCAGCAACAATAAACCTGCAGGAACCTCCTTCAGTTTGTCTTATTGCTGTGGAGTTGTGGAGTTGAAGTGATGCCATCATCACCTGCTTCAACAATCATTCTGGACAAAGCCAGCAGCACTGTTGAGTATCATGCTTCTTTGTGATTTATCCATTAACCAATTTTAACACACTCCAACCTGTTTTGCTTTGTCAGAACTCCAGAAGATCAGTGAGACCTCAACAATCTCTGGATCACGACTACCTGAGCAAACACGAACCAACAGGTTTTGTGAGACTGAGGTTGTGTGTCTAACCGTGTAGTCAGCAGCACCAGGGAGCATAAACCACTAGGGTACGGTACTCTCACCTATTCCTCTTCACTCTGTAGAGCCTCAGACCTCCGCTAGTCCAGACAGACTCCTGTCATACTGCATGACATTACTCAGCAGTGATTCTGCAGTTGTTGTGTGTGAATCAGAGATGGACAAGACAGGGAGTTTAGTGACTAGGGAGTCTGGTGACCGCTTTGGTGGACATGTGTGGCAACAGTCATCTCATCTTGACAGGGTGAATAAAATCACGGAGATGAATTGTAGATTTAAGAGAAACGGGAGAGATGTGACAAACGACTGTTTTCCCCATCCTGGGCGAAGAACTGAGGTGTGTGAGAGAGTGTAAAATAACCTTTGGTGTTCAACTGGACAACCGCCTGGTGGAGATGCAACTTGAAGCGTCTACAAGAAGGGGGGTAGATCATATCCGTACTTTGTTGAGGAGATCTTAGGACATTCAGTTTTTTGAAATGGCTTGGCAGATCTTTCTATGAAGTACTGGTTTGGAGAGTGGGATCTCTTCCTCCATTCATCTCACATGTGGTTAGGCATTGGATCAGAGCCGGGACTTGTAAAAAGCTTCAAACACGCTGATGAAGGGCTGGTTCTGTTCTAAAGACTCTCCTCTGGAAACCTCTGGAGATTCATTGTGTCGAAGAAGATTCTTCATAAAATGAAGAACAGTATGGGAGAAACCCATGAGCATCTCTCTTCTTCAACTGTTGTTCAACAACAAGTGTCCTCATCAGAGCTCTTCATATCTTGCTGTAAGACGACCGCTAGCATGATATCCTTCCTGCCCATACAACCATGCAAGCATCTACGATATTAACAGATCCAGTGGGGATGACTGACAGATGGCTCCATGTCCAGTGCATAAGACAGGAACAGCACGAAAATCGGACAATGCAAAGGCAAGATGGAAATTTCCTATGCATGCAAGTAAGATTCAAAAGTGTGAAGTGTTGGGTCCATAATGTTAATAAAACTATAAATATATGTTGGAATAAAAACTGTATGGTCTTTTTAGATGCTTTAATGTCTGTGTCTCCATCCTGTCATTTTTTAGTAGAAATGCATTTTAAACATTAGTTTTTGTGAAAGGCATGTAACACCTGCAATTTATCAGATGAAAAGAATGTGTCTCATTTATTAAGTCTAATAGAATGATTTTAAAAGTAGTTCCTGTACCTACTGTCACACGTGGGACCGTGTGTTTTCTATTTTAAACACTATTGATTAAACAACTGATTATGTGCTAAGATAATGTAAAAAATTTAAATGCCATTAAATATCAGATATAAAACAAGAGTTCTGGGCTAATCTATTCTGTAGACAGACAAGCAGACATAAATTAATTGTTGAAGATGTAGAAATACGAAATAAATGTAGATGAGCAAGTGGATTCATCAATTTCTCTCAGCTTCTTCTAGTGTTGTGCGCGGGGGAGCGTGCTTATCTCCTGCCGTCTAATATGCAGAGGCGGGGTCACCGGACAGGTAGTCGCCAGTCGAGCACATGCGCATGGCAACACACAAACCACACAGCCACACTCGATTCATACACGCTAATGGCATTAGAGAGAGCCATTAACCTAACACCGCATGTCTTTGGACTGTTGGCAGGAACCGGAGTACATGGTGAGAACCCCGCATGCACGGGGGTAACTGCAAACTCCATGCAGATACGGCTCCGTTCCGTGGAATCGAACCCAGTGACCTTCTTGCTTCCAAGGCAACAGTGTATCAACTGTGCCCCTTGTGCATAAAATACCGTACATAAATGTATAAATTGAGAAAAATATGTATGAACTTAAATGAATGACTAAGTACTTAAATGTAATCAAATACACAAAAAAGGAGATAAAATTAATGAAATCAAATGATAATAAATGGACAATCAGTAAAAAAATATAGAATTAGTCTTTTTCATACCAAAACATATTTATTTTTGCACATTTTATATCATTTATTGTGTAATTTATATTTATTTCCATAATTTATTTTTCATTGTCAGTTTTTGGTTCCCTTCATCGTGTCTCTTGTCATATCAGAATCAATATTGCCGAAGTTTGTGTAGGCACAAACACACAGATTGACTTTTTATGATAATAATCATCTTTATTGGTCATGTGCACAGGTACTGTACACCGGAAATTTGTCCTCTGCATTTTAACCCATGCCTCTATATAGGGAGTCCTGCCATTGTAGCAGAGCGCCCAGGGGAGCATATCTGGGGTCCTGAGGGTCTTGCTCAGGGACCCAGAGTGGCAATCCGTGGGATACGAACACGGCCCCTTGTGTCCCCTCCGGAAAACAAACCTCCTGCTCTAACCACTAGGCCACCACTCCCCATCGCCAACGTCGTATATCAACATCAATCCAAAATAACCACAATATGGAACAGATGTGTGTGTATATATATATATATATATATATATTAAAAGTTTTAGGCAGGTGTGAAAAAATGCTGTAAACAAAGAATGCTTTCAGAAATATAAATGATGATTGTTTATTTTTATCAATTACTAAAATGCTAAGTGAGCGAATCCAAACTTATAGCCAAAGTCATGAAGAACTATCTTCAGTGTAAAGAAGAACAAGACTTACTGGAAGTGATGGTCTGGCCCCACAGAGCCCTGATCTCAACATCATGGAGTGTGTCTGGGAAGCTGAAACGAGCTTCCTCCGTAGGGTGGCCGGGCACTCCTTTAGAGATACGGTGAGTTGCTCAGCCATCCGGGAGGGGCTCGCTGTAGAGCGGCTGCTCCTCCATATCGAGAGGGGCCAGTTGAGGTGCCTCGAGGATCTATACCAGATGCTTCCTGGACGCCTCTCTTGGGAGGTGCTCCAGGCACGTCCCACCAGGAGGAGGCCCAGGGGACGGCCCAGGACACGCTGGAGGGACTGTGTCTCTCGGCTGGCCTGGGAACGCCTTGGGCTCCCCCTGGAGGAGCTGGAGGAGGTGTCTGGGGAGAGGGACGTCTGGGCATCTCTACTGAGCCTGGTTCCGGATGAAGAGGAAGACGATGAGTATGAGTTTGTGTATGTGTGTGTGTGTGTGTGTATATATACATATCATACATATATATAAACATACACAAGTACATAAACATGGCAGGTTGTGGCAGTGTAATGTGCTTATTTGTTTCTAGAGTAGCTGACTACTCTAGGCTGTGGGGAATTAGGTGGTGTTGTCCGGAAGTCCACCGTCATCTCCACTGTCTTTAACAGGTTATGTGGTTCAGACCACACCAGTGGACCAGCCGAGCTGCCTTCTGTCTCTATGCAGACTCATCACTGTCCTGGATCAGTCCAATGAGAGTGGTGTCATCTGCAAACTTCAGGAGTTTCACAGACGGGTCCACTGAAGTCCAGTCATTAGTGTAGAGGTAGAAGAGGAGTGGGGAGAGAACACACCCATGGGGGGCCCTGGTGCTGATGGTTCTTGTGCAGGAGAAGATGCTCTCCTGGGCGTGGCGCTGGTGGTGTAGGGGTTAAGTGTGCGACCATGTGAAGAGGCTGTAGTCCTCGGTGCGGCTATCCCGGGTTCGAGTCCCGGACCCGGTGACCTTTGCCGAATGCCCCCCCCCCCCTCTTTCCTGTCTACGTACTATTGAAAAATAAAAGCCACAAACAGGATCCTGATGTACATCCCTGGTTGGTTGAGGTGTTGCAGGACGAAGAGTAGTCCCGAGTTGACAGCATCATCTGCCGACCTGTTTGCCCACCAACTGCAGGGGGTCCATCAGGGGGCCTGTGATGTCCTTCAGGTTCTTCAACACCAGAAGCTCAAAGGATTTCAGGACGACAGACCTGTAGTCATTTAGTCCTGTGATGGTGGGTTTCTAGGGTACTGGGATGATGGCGGATCGTTTGAAGCAGGAGGGAACCTCACACAGCTCCAGAGACTTGTTGAAGATGGAGGCCAGTTGGTCGGTGCCAGAAGACCCTATTAACGTCTTCTCTGATCTTTAGTGCAAGCTGAGGGAGAGAGGAGATGGTTGTTGACTTCTTGGTGGGAGATGCAGGTCGACCCTTCGTGTGAGAGTGAGGTGTTAAAGGCTGGTAATCAAATCTACAGAAGAAATGATTTAGATCCTCAGCCAGGTGGGGTGTCATCACAGCATGGGGGGTAGGACTCCTATAGTTGGTAATAGTCTGCAAACTCCTCCACACTGAAGTAGTGTCATTAGCTAAGAACCTGTTTCTTATTTTCTCATTGTAGGATGTTTTAGCTAGTTTGATTTCCTTTGTCAGTTTGTTTCTTGCTTGTACAATGCCTGGTCTCCACTGTGGTAAGCCTGATCTTTGGTCTGACGCAGCTTCCTCAGATGTGAAAAAAACATGTTTTATTGTTGCTGAAAGTGCAAAAGGTCATGTTCTGCACACACATGTCCTCACATGTGTGTAAAGTCACTACATCAGTCTGTTGGTTTAAATCAGAGGCAGGAGCTTCAAAAACACTCCACTCAAGGCAGTTCTGTATCATCTGTTTTGCCTCATCAGTCCACTTCCAACAGTCTGAACCACAGGCTTAGAGGTTTTAAGTTTCTGCCTGTAAGCTGGTATGAGATGAGCATTTTTTAGAGCTGTGTAACAGTGATCCAGTGTGTTCTTATCTGTGGTTGGGCAATTAACATGCTGTCTGTGTCAAGGTAGTTCATTAGAGAGATTTGTGCTGCTCAAATCCCCAAGAATGATAATAAGAGAGTCTGAGTGTCTTCTCTCCAGGTCAGTTATCAGGTTAGCAAGCTTTCTTTCTGCCTCGGATGTACATGACGGAGGAATGTAAACTCCTACTCAAAGCAACGAGGAGAACTCCCTCAGTGAATAAAGGGTTTGCAGTTTATAGAAAGTAACTCTAGGTGAGGTTTAGGACGACAACAGTGCACCATCCTTGGTTTATACCAAGATGGCCCCGATGATGGCAGCTCAGAGCTTCGCTCTCTCTTTCTTTGTGAATTATGTGTGTTCATATGTTTTTTGAGCCACAGTACTGTGGTCTCAGACCACAATTCTGTGGTCTCATTCAGCAGAGAGGAACTTCTCAACATCAGAGAGTCCTCTCTTGGGATTTTTTCACCATCTTTCATCGATCCAAGTTTCACTGAGCTTCAGGTGAGCGGAGCCGCGGCACTCTATGGGATACTGCGGCGAAAGCGTTCGAGGGGAAAGCGAGCTGTCGCGCTGGTAAAGCTCCGCCAAAGAGGACTTCGCACACCACTGCCTTCAATCCATCTGGCAAATGTCCGCTTTCTAAGTAACAACATGGACGAGCTGCTTCTCCTCACCTGTAAAAACACGGACCTCCGCAGATCAGCGGTTCTCTGCTTTACGACACATGGCTGAGTGAAAACATCCCAAACTGCGCACTGCTGATGCCGGGCTTCCAGCTGTTCAGAGCGGATCGCAGGGCGGAGCTATCAGGGAAGAAGCGAGGAGGCGGAATCTGCTTTTATATAAACGAAGGTTGGTGCAGAGACATAAAAGTGCTGGGGAAACATGTAGTCCTGATCTGGAGTCATCTTCCATAAACTGTAAACCGTTTTACTCACCGAGAGAGTTTTCCTCTTTTATAATAATTGGCTCATATTTTCCACCGCATGGCTGCACTTCTGCTGCTGAAAAAAATCCTGCTGAGCTGATTACAGACGTGGAGAAAAATACACGGACTCTTTCATCATAATACTGGGAGATTTTAACAGATTTAAACCTATCCAATGAACTCCCCAAATACAGACAGCATATTAAGTGTCCCACCAGAGACATAAACACACTGGACCACTGTTACACAACTTTAAAGGACTCATATCATGCTGTTACCAGGGCAGCTCTGGGATTTTCGGATCGTTCTCTTATCCACCTCATCCAGAACTACAGGCAGAAATTAAGAGCTTCCAAACCCACGGTTCACACTGTTAAGAAGTGGACTGAGAAATCAAAGCAGACGCCACAGGCCTGCTTTGAATGCACAGACTGGACTGTTTTTGAAACTTCAGCCACTGACTTAAACCAACTAACTGATGTGGTGACATCATACATCAGTTTCTGTGAGGACATGTGTGTGCAGACCAAGACCTTCTGCACCTTTGGGAACAACAAGCCATGGTTTTGTCACAATGTGGAATTTTCGTTTGGTATTTGTTTACGTTTATTCAGTCAGGTGTTTTTCTGTTTACTCCAGTGCATGGTTATTTCGTGGTTCTATGTTTTAAGTGCGTTTTCCTTTCCTTATAGGTTGTCTAGGTTCTGCTTTGCTCTGTGTTCTTATGGGTTTGATGACTGTCTGTTTAGATCTGTTCCTCCTGTTTTTAGTTATGAAGTTTATTTCCTGCCCTGTCCTTGTCTCTGTTCTCTCCCATGTGTTCTGGTTCCCTGGGTTTGTTTACAGTTTGTTCCTCGTCTAGCTCCTCATGTTCCTGTTACTCCTAATTTGGTTCACCTGCCTCTAAGTCTCCTACTCTGTCCACACCTGTGTCCTGTTCACCCTGATTACCTGCCCTATTGTTTTATGTCCACCTTCGTTTGTATTTAAGTTAATCTTTGTCCTTTGTTCCATGCGGTGTTATGATGTCTCTTTTGGATTTTGTCTTTGGTTCGGATGCTGTTCTGTTAGGTTCTGTTTTTGAAATACTTTGTAACCAGGATTATCTTGTCACCCGGCGCCTCGCCTGCATGTAAGTGAACTCTCTTTAAATTAAAGGAGTTTCAAACTCACTCTGCTTTCTCCGTGCTTGTCTGCCGTTGGTCCAGCAACAAACCGCATTATGACAGGTTTACTCCACATCTCAGGAACCTGTGCAGGGATAAAGAAGAAGCTCACCTCAGTGGAGATTGGGCGCGGTACAGACAGGCCAGGAACAGACTAACAAAGGACATCAAGGCAGCCAAGAGAAGCTACAGTGAGAAGCTGTAAAACAGCCTTTCTACTGCTGATGCTTCGGCTATATGGACTGGTCTGAGAAACCTGACTGCCTATAGGAGCCCCCCCACCCTTCCTGAACAAAGTCCTCGCCTGGCTAACCGTCTGAATGGCTTCTACTGCAGACATGACAAGAAGCCATTCACACCTCAAACCAACTCCTCCACATCCCATTCAGGAACAATTTTGACCAGTAAAGCAACCAACCCCCTACCTTCAGATCCTCTGCCTGCACTAAAGATCTCTGAGGAAGATGTAAATAGGCTCTTTCAGCGCATGAAAACAAAGAAAGCTGGAGGACCTGATAACGTCTCCCCATCATGCCTGAAAGCCTGTGCAAATCAACTCGCTCCAATCTTCACCCGGATCTTCAACAAGTCACTGCAGAAGTGTGAGGTCCCCTCCTGCTTCAAACGGTCCACCATCATCCCAGTGCCCAAGAAACCCACCATCCTAGGATTAAATGACTACAGGCCTGTAGCCCTGACGTCTGTGGTCATGAAATCCTTTGAGCGGCTGGTGTTGAAGCACCTGAAAGACATCACAGGCCCTCTACTGGATGCCCTGCAGTTTGCGTACCGAGCAAACAGGTCTGCAGATGATGCTGTTAACTTAGGTCTACACTTCATCCTGCAACACCTCGACCGCCCAGGGACCTACGCCAGGATCCTGTTTGTAGACTTCAGCTCGGCCTTCAACACCATCATACCAGACATCCTCCACCAGGAGCTCACCCAGCTCAACGTCCCAGCCTCCACCTGTCAGTGGATCAACAGCTTCCTGACGGACCGACAGCAGCAGGTGAGACTGGGGAGCATCTTCTCCCGAACCAGATCAATAAGTACTGGTGCCCCCCAGGGGTGTGTTCTATCCCCACTCCTCTTCTCCCTGTACACAAATGACTGCACCTCATCGGACTCGTCCGTGAAACTCCTGAAGTTTGCAGATGACACCACTGTCATTGGTCTGATCCAGGACGGTGATGAGTCTGCATACAGACAGGAGGTGGATCGGCTGGTCCACTGGTGTAGTCAGAACTGCCTGGAACTTAACCCACTCAAGACTGTAGAAATGGTGGTGGACTTTCGGAGAACACCACCCCCATAAACCCCCCTCACCATCCTCAACAACACCATGTCAGCTGTGGACCACTTCAGGTTCGTAGGAACCACCATCTCTGAGGACCTGAGCTTTACCTTCAGGCCGTCGCTACAGAGCGCTGTTTACTAAAACCAGCCGCCACAGAGACAGTTTCTTCCCCCAGGCAGTTTCTCTGATGAACATTCAATAGAGTACCAAACAACTGCATACTGAAGTTGCAAATGCACCTTTGTGTATCTGTATATTTAAGGACATAAAGATATATGCATAAATATATTTAAAATATATTTAAAAACCCAAAGAGCAAAGTGTACCGGAGTCAAATTCCTTGTTTGTATGTACAAACTTGGCAATAAAGCTGATTCTATCATCAAGTCTATCATCAAGATGGCGCCGACGATGGCAGCCTCGGAGCTTCGCTCTCTCCTTGTTTTTGTATTTTGTGTGTTTATATGTTTTTCCAGCCACAGTACTATGGTCTCGGGCCACAATTCGGTGGTCTCATTCAGTAGAGAGGAACTTCTCAACATCAGAGAGTCCTCTCTTGGGATTTTTTCACCATCTTTCATCCATCCGAGGTTCACTGAGCTTCTGGCAAGCGGAGCGGCGGCACTATACGGGATACTGCGCCGGAGGCGTCGGAGGGGAAAGCGAGCTGGCGCCCTGGTAAAGCTCCGCAAAAGAGGACTTCGCACACCACTGCCTTCAATCCACCTGGCAAATGTCCGCTCTCTAAGCAACAAGATGGACGAGCTACTTCTTCTCACCGGTAAAAACTCGGACATCCGCAGATCAGCGGTTCTCTGCTTCACCGAGACATGGCTGAGTGACAACATCCCGGACCGCGCACTGCTGATACCGGACTTCCAGCTGTTCAGAGCGGATCGCAGCGCGGAGCTATCAGGGAAGAAGCGAGGAGGCGGAATCTGCTTTTATATAAACGAAGCTTGGTGCAGAGACATAAAAGTGCTGGGGAAACATGTAGTCCGGATCTGGAGTCATTTTCCATAATCTGTAAACCGTTTTACTCACCGAGAGAGTTTTTCCTCATTCATAATAATCGGCTCATATTTTCCTCCGCATGGCTGCACTTCTGCCGCGGACAAACATCTTGCTGAGCTGATTACAGACGTGGAGAAAAAACACCCTGACTCTTTCATCATAATATTGGGAGATTTTAACAGCGCAGATCTCTCTAATGAGCTCCCAAAATACAGACAGCATATTAAGTGTCCCACCAGAGACAAAAACACACTGGACCACTGTTACACAGCTTTTAAGGACTCATACCATGCTGTTACCAGGGCTGCTCTGGGACTTTCGGATCATTGCCTTATCCACCTCATCCCAACTTACAGACAGAAACTAAGAGCTTCCAAACCCGTGGTTCACACTGTTAAAAAGTGGACTGAGGAATCGAAGCAGATGCTACAGGCCTGCTTTGAATGCACAGACTGGACTGTTTTTGAAACCTCAGCCACTGATTTAAACGAACTAACTGATGTGGTGACATCATACATCAGTTTCTGTGAGAACATGTGTGTGCAGACCAAGACCTTCTGCACCTTTGAGAACAACAAGCCATGGTTCACTCCACATCTCAGGAATCTGCGCAGGGACAAGGAAGAGGCTCACAGCAGTGGAGATTGGGCGCGGTACAGACAGGCCAGGAACAGACTAACAAAGGAGATCAACGCAGCCAAGAGAAGCTATAGTGAGAAGCTGTAAAACAGCCTTTCTACTGGTGACACTTTGGCTGTATGGACTGGTCTGAGAAACCACCTCAAACCAACTCCTCCACATCCCATTCAGGAACAGGTTCGACCAGCAAAGCAACCAACCCCCTACCTTCAGATCCTCTGCCTGCACTAAAGATCTCTGAGGAAGATGTAAACAGGCTCTTTCAGCGCATGAAAACAAAGAAAGCTGGAGGACCTGATAATGTCTCCCCATCATGCCTGAAAGCCTGTGCAAATCAACTCGCTCCAATCTTCACCCGGATCTTCAACAAGTCACTGGAGAAGTGTGAGGTCCCCTCCTGCTTCAAACGCTCCACCATCATCCCAGTGCCCAAGAAACCCACCATCCTAGGATTAAATGACTACAGGCCTGTAGCCCTGACGTCTGTGGTCATGAAATCCTTTGAGCGGCTGGTGTTGAAGCACCTGAAAGACATCACAGGCCCTCTACTGGATGCCCTGCAGTTTGCGTACCGAGCAAACAGGTCTGCAGATGATGCTGTTAACTTAGGTCTACACTTCATCCTGCAACACCTCGACCGCCCAGGGACCTACGCCAGGATCCTGTTTGTAGACTTCAGCTCGGCCTTCAACACCATCATACCAGACATCCTCCACCAGGAGCTCACCCAGCTCAACGTCCCAGCCTCCACCTGTCAGTGGATCAACAGCTTCCTGACGGACCGACAGCAGCAGGTGAGACTGGGGAGCATCTTCTCCCGAACCAGATCAATAAGTACTGGTGCCCCCCAGGGGTGTGTTCTATCACCACTCCTCTTCTCCCTGTACACAAATGACTGCACCTCATCGGACTCGTCCGTGAAACTCCTGAAGTTTGCAGATGACACCACTGTCATTGGTCTGATCCAGGACGGTGATGAGTCTGCATACAGACAGGAGGTGGATCGGCTGGTCCACTGGTGTAGTCAGAACTGCCTGGAACTAAACCCACTCAAGACTGTGGAGATGGTGGTGGACTTTCGGAAAACACCACCTCCATACACCCCCCTCACCATCCTCAACAACACCGTGTCGGCTGTGGATCACTTCAGGTTCTTAGGAACCACCATCTCTGAGGACCTGAGATGGTCCTCACACATAGACACTGTTCGGAAGAAGGCCCAGCAGAGACTGTACTTCCTGAGGCAACTTAAGAAGTACAACCTTCCACAGGAGCTGCTGGTCATCTTCTACACTGCCATCATTCAGTCTGTCCTGTCTTCATCCATCTCCGTGTGGTTCGGTTCATCCACAAAACAGGACAGGTCCAGACTGCAACGAATAATCAGGACTGCAGAGAGAATCATCAGGGCTGACCTTCCCTCCATCCAAGACTTATACAGGTCTAGGGTCAGGAAAAGAGCTGCTAAAATCTCTGCAGACCCCACACACCCTGCACATAAACTGTTTAGAGTTCTGCCTTCAGGCCGACGCTACAGAGCGCTGTTCACTAAAACCAGCCGCCACAGAGACAGTTTCTTCCCCCAGGCTGTTTCTCTGTTGAACATTCAATAAAATACAAAACAACAGCATACAGATGTTGCAAATGCACCTTTTTATTTATATATGTGTATATTGTACATTGTAGATATGTATATTCTGTAGTGCAAAAACAAAACCAAAGAGCAAAGTGTACCGGAGTCAAATTCCTTGTTTGTATGTACAAACTTGGCAATAAAGCTGATTCTGATTCTGATTCTGATTCTGATATAAAAACAGATCACACCTCCTCTGTTTTTCCCTGAGAGCTCCATATGTGGTCCTCATGAAGCATCTGGAAGCCCAGCGACAGAAGCTCACTGTCCTGGATGTGTTCACCAAGCAAGGTTTTAGTGTAGCATAGTGCGGCAGGTCGGTGGAAGCCCAAGGTCTTTGTGCAGAGAAGGAGCAGTTTGTCCAGCTGAATAGATGGGAACGGAGCACACAGGTCCTCTGGCATAGTTTAACGAGCTTCTCTGCCCATTTACCTCACCTGCGTCTTCAGTAGATCCCACAGAGAGCTGCCATACTTCCAACCAGCATCCCAGCAAAACTCTCTGGTTTGATAGAGATCTGGGAGAAACTGTCCAGAGAGGACTGCCTGATTCCTAGGAGTTGCTCTCTTGTAAAAGTGGCTTCTGTAAAGCAGCAGGAAACTGCACAAAATACACAAAATACTAGCGAGTGATGTACCGAGTCAACCATCTATCTTGGATGCAATCTTGGATGTAATACTTCAGTCTTGGTACAGTGATTGCCTCAGAGTTCTGACATGCTTACTGGGTTTCCAGTGTTTTTATTCTGAGTCAGCTGATCATTTTCCTTCAGTTTCACGTGGTATGCTCCCCTAACAGCTTTCACTCATTCCTGTGATTAGGACTTGTCTGTTCTCTGCTCCACGCTAAACCTTCGGTCCTTCAATTTCAACACTTCCTGGTACTGGTGTGCTTCATGGTCCAATTCTATTTCAGTTTAGTTTATTTATATAGCGCCAGTTCACAACACATATTGTCTCAAGGCATTTGCAAACAAAAAGTCAATTCAGTCCAACCATTCTGACAGACTCCAAGTCAGTTACCTTCGATTGATCCAAGTTATTAAACAACACAGTATCATAATGATTCTGTTTGCTTTTGGGTCCTCAACAGCAACTAAGCATGACAGATTCAGAATCAGAACAAAAACCTGTATCAGTATGCCAGTTTAAGTTTGGGTGTGAACCAGAACCTGATGAAAACATTTAAACTGCAAACCCACTGACCTGGAGTGCTGTGGGTTACAGATGTTCTGTTCTGACAGATAAATGGTAAATGGACTGAACTTATATAGCGCTTTTCCAGTCATAACGACCACTCCAAGCGCTTTACACTAGAGCCACATTCACCCACCCCGCACTCACTAACACGCACACATTCATACACTGATTACCAGATCGGTGGGCAATTTGAGGTTTAGTGCCTTGCCCAGGGGCACATCGACATGTGGGAGGAGGAAGCAGGAGTCGAACCACGACGACCACTCTTCTCACTGGGCCACAGTCGTCGCACAACAGATTTTCTGTCACAGATGTTCTTTGTAAAACAGGTTGTGTACGTTGCAGGACTGGTCTTCGGCAGCATGGAGTTTTCTACGGGGCGCAGAAAGTTATAAAGTTGCCTCTGCGTTGGACTCTGCAGCCGCCGCCCTTAAAGAGGCAGGGAGTCACATGGTCCAATCAGATCAGTTCAACCATAATGACGTCAAAGGCAGGCTGACAGAGTGTCTGAGTTTGAGCAACAGTGTCAGCGATCCGAGCACTCTGGGTAATAAGCTTTATTGACCCGACTATTTCATTAAGTACCTGATGGTTCAGTAACTCCCCTCATCTTGTCTAGGTGACCTCTACCTGTCAGTGGGCGTTTCCTACTGCCGTATCAGGTGTTTTCAGGAAGCGCTGGCATGTTTTCAGCGAGCCCTGGACCCCGCATCACAGATACCCCCTCTGTTGGTGAAAGTACTGCATAACCTAGGAGCTGCCCTAAACTCTCTGGGCAAGTTCAGCTCTGCAGTGGATTACCACAGGCTGGCTGCAGGACTGTACGGTGAGTTAAAAATGTTTGGATTTAGTGCGTTGTCATGGAAAACTTAAGCTCAGGTGTTCACCTTTCTGTCAAACACCTGAGAACAATGAGTGTTCACCTCACCGTCCAGCCAGAAGGTTGTACCTGTACACACCTCTCAGTAGTCCAGGAGAGGTAACTGTAACTGTTCTCAGTGTGACATACAGGTGTGTGCACCTGCAGGCTCTCTGGGTTGCCACAGAGATCAGGCTCGGTGTTTCAGTAACCTGGCTGTTGCCTGCAGTCAGCTGGGTGATGATCAGGAGGCGACAGAGAGCTTCATCCTCGCGCTACAGGGATTCAGAGACACAGGTATCAGAAACTTGGTGTTTACTGAGCTCAGGTGTGTTACCTTTGTGTTTTATGGAGACAGGAGTTAATTCTGGTGCAAAAGTATTTGTGCATGGTAACTGTTAATTTGAAGCCACAGAGAGAACGCTACAGGAGTTTTGTAATTGTGGAAATTTTCCTGTCTTTCACAAACACTGAACAACAGTTACACAGTTACACTCTTGGTGCACTTTAACTTCTGCCCCAAACTTACCACTGATGGTGGAGCAAAACCATCTTTGACTGAAGGTCATTCATACGACCGTACAGCAGAGGGCGCTGCTGGCTCCACGCTCACTAAGCATGCACCAACCAGACATACCGCCATGTAGAGTAACTGACTGGATGCAGTCTGCTGGGTTTTCTTAGATAGAAAAACTTTTTAACCAATTTGAATAATAAACTGAATCTGACTGAACTGTTTGATAACTACAATTATGAACAGATTTATATATACATGTAAATCTTATTTTCTCCCAGTGATCAGTACACCTGTCAGAAACCTGTTGGACAAATCGTAATTTTGTTGGTTCAGAAAGCTTGAAATGATCCAAATACTACCAAGGTCTAAAATGCTGCTTGATTTACGTTTATCAAGGTGTGTAAGATGTGAGATGACAGCTCCATGATGTAGCTCCTTTCCCTCCGCTTACCTGCTGACTATCACCTCACAATAAATGCGAATTACTGCTACTGTTTAGATTTTATGTAGATATCACTGGTTAAAAGGGTGTTTTTATCAGGTGAAGAAGTAATCACTGTATATAGTACTTCATGAAGTATTTGCTGCACTCTTAAATCAGCTGAGGGGAGGGGCTGAAACAGCCTGTGTGCGGGATGGGTGGAGTCCTTCATGATGCGGAGGGCCCTCCCCCTGCATCGTGATGTGTAGAAGTCCGAGGATGACAGCATAACAAAAACACTTTAATACTTTAATAAAGTCTTGCAATCACATTCTTTGTGATGACAACAGCTGGACAGAATCCCTCACTGACTCCTAACATCTTCAGCAAAGACTGAGGAAGAGGCATCTGCTGTAGCCATGGTGACAGAAACATCTCCTGAAATCCTGAAGAGCTTCATCCTTTTGACCAGTTTGCTACCCAGGGAAGTGACACGTTATTAAAACGCCCCATAACTCCCGCCCTCTTCCTGGTTTAGAAATCAGATTTCCACCATTTAGTTCTAGATCACATCAACGGTAGCAGGAAACATAAAATCAATACAATTGCCCATGTTGGTTAAGAGGGGATGCCTCCAACTGCAGACAAAATTTAGACTGCAGCTCATGTGAGATCAGAACCAACTCGGACCCCTCAAAGTCCTGCCCACCCTCCATGCGGAGGCAGTGAGGAGAGCCGTGGAACTTGTGTCACAGGTCATTTGCTGCTATCAAGACATGTATAATTTAGAAACTTCTCCTGGTGTCTTCATCTACAGCCTAGGTGCAGGTTCTGATGGGATAGTAGTGGGCCTGAATGAAGGAAAGGACAATGAGAACAAATACAGGATCAGTTGATCATAGATGTCTTTTCCTGGTGTGATACAAAGAAACTTGAGAAATAAATAATTCAACTGTAATGAGGGCTTGAAGAGATGAAGAAAAAAAGCAAGAGAACTAAAAAGGATACAAATCATCATTTTCATCGTTACAGCTGATGATAGAAGGCGGAAGCTTGGACCATCCCAATTATGAAGTACGAGGGTGGCAGCATCATGATGCGTGAGTGACTTCTAATTGATGGTGAGATCTGGAAGGAAATAATTTTGCCCAACCTGACTGAGGTCTGGAAGCAATTATTCCTGCAAAATACACAAACTGTATAAAAACAACAACATGAAGAAATATAAGAAATTACCTAAAATCGGATTGTTGTTTGTGTTGTGAAACATGTAGGAAAACATTTAGAGCATGGACAGAGGGACGATGAGTAGGACCGGATGTATAGCAAACCTGTGTTAACCTTAGTGTGGAAAAACCTTGGTTTTCATCCAGAGGTCAGTGAAAGCCACCAGGACATGGTTGGTTGTTGACCTCCAGACACCTCTTTCACCAATTTGGGAAGAATTAGCCATCACTGAAATACTTTTATTTGTAGTTAGGCTTAGGCTTAGGCTTAGGCTTAGGCTGCTGGAGGACATAATGACCACTTTCACCCTCTTCGCTACTTTCTCACACTACTCTTCAATTTTGTATTATTTGCTGTTATTTCAGCTTTTAACTTTGTTCTCTCTCTTTTCTCTTCCTAGAAGCTACACCTGGCCTGACTCTGTGTCTACCTGTAACACCTTTCTGGAGAGGGGCATCCTCCAAGCTTCTGCTGGGAACAACTTAATGCTCACCCTCTGCCGATGATCCACTTGGCCCTGTCTTTCAGTGTTTAACCCTTTCTCTCTCCTAGACATAGCTACTGACTGAGCTTTTACTGTGACTAACTCTCTGTGCTCTCTTCAGACTCTAAACTTGAAAACTGGCTCAGAGTTTATCTGTTCCTTCTTTCTAGGTGAAACGACTAAAGGAGCTACATCCATTAACATTTACTTTTCCTTCCCATAGAAAGTACTCCTGGATCAGTGCTTCTTTGTTCTCTTTGTGTCTCTGCTCTGTTCTCTCTAACCCCCAGTCGGTCGTGGCAGATGGCCGCTCACACTGAGCCTGGTTCTGCTGGAGGTTTCTTCCTGTTTAAAAGGGAGTTTTTCCTCTCCACTGTCGCTACATGCATGCTCAGTATGAGGGATTGCTGCAAAGTCAACGCCAGTGACTGTCCACTGTCTCTACATGTTCATCCAGGAGGAGTGAATGCTGCAAGTCACTGACTGGATGCAATCTGCTGGGTTTCCTTAGATAGAAAAACTTTTTATCCAATTTGAATAAATAACTGAATCTGACTGCACTGTTCAATGATTGGGATTAATTGGAATGTATGAACCTGTCTTTTGTGAAGTGCCTTGAGACAACATGTGTTGTGAATTGGTGCTATATAAATAAACTGAATTGAATTGAATTGAAATAGTTATGCTGAAAAAGGCCACAGAGAAGACACATAATTCTAGAAAAAGCAGAGCTGATTAATGAAAGAAGAAAGACTCACGTACTGGGAGCTGTTTGGTGGAGGAATGAGAGTAGCAGCACAAACTCCTGTTTTCATCAGACAGTAGTCAGCATTAACCCTAACAGACACAGCTGTTAGGAATTGAACTTGAACTGATTCTGAAACTGATTTTTGGAAAGGATTTAGGATAATAGTTGGGCTTCCTTTTTTTTTGTGCACCCCAGGTTTCAGAAATTTTCCCGACCTCCAACTTTTAGTATAAAGGTTTCGCACCCTTTAGGACATGAGGCCCTTGGGGTACAGAGTTACGAGCCTCTAGATGCCGACTCAGCTGATCCCATAGGTTTTATATGGGATTCAGGTCTGGAGAAAGTGCAGGACACTCCATTCCAGGTTCCCCAGTCTCCAGCAGCCGTTCCCTGATGATACGACCTCGATGATCTGTAGCATTGTCACCATAAAGATGAAATCAGGCCTGTGTTGTTCATGCAGGGACACAATGAGCATAAGCAGACAGCGCTCTGTAGCGCCACCTGAAGGTAGAAGCCTAAACAGTTTGTGTGCAGGGTGTGTGGGGTCTGCAGAGATGTTAGCCGCCCTTTTCCTGACCCTTGACCTGTATAAGTCCTGGATGGACGGAAGGTCAGCCCTGATGATTCTCTCTGCAGACCTGATTGTTGGTTGCAGTCTGGACCTGTCCTGTTTGGTGGATGATCCAAACCACACTGAGATGGAGGAAGACAGGACAGACTGGCCGATCCACCTCCTGTCTACATGCAGACTCATCACCGTCCTGGATCAGTCCAATTACAGTGGTTCCATCACTTCAGGAGTTTCACAGACGGGTCCGCTGAGGTCCAGTCATTTGTGTAGAGGGAGAAGAGCAGTGTGGAGAGAACACACCTTTGAGCTGGATGAGCTTCTGGTGGAGGATGTCTGGGTTGATGGTGTTGAAGGTGGAGCTGAAGTTCACAAACAATTAAATTCAATTCAGTTTATTTATATAGCGCCAATTCACAACACATGTTGTCTCAAGGCACTTCACAAAAGACAGGTTCATACATTCCAATTAATCCCAATCATTGAACAGTGCAGTCAGATTCAGTTATTTATTCAAATTGGATAAAAAGTTTTTCTATCTAAGGAAACCCAGCAGATTGCATCCAGTCAGTGACTTGCAGCATTCACTCCTCCTGGATGAGCATGTAGAGACAGTGGACAGTCACTGGCGTTGACTTTGCAGCAATCCCTCATACTGAGCATGCATGTAGCGACAGTGGAGAGGAAAAACTCCCTTTTTAACAGGAAGAAACCTCCAGCAGAACCAGAACCAGGCTCAGTGTGAGCGGCCATCTGCCACGGACCGACTGGGTTAGAGAGAACAGAGCAGAGACACAAAGGGGAACAAAGAAGCACTGATCCAGGGGTACTTTCTATGGAAAGTAAAAGTAAATGTTAATGGATGTAGCCTCTTTAGTCGTTTCACCTAGAAAGAAGACAGATAAACTCTGAGCCAGTTTTCAAGGTTAGAGTCTGAAGAGAGCCACTAGAGTTAGTCACAGTAAAAGCGCAGTCAGTAGCTATGTCTAGGAGAGAGAAAGGTTTAAACACTGAAAGACAGGGCCATGTGGATCATCGGTAGAGGGTGAGCATTAAGATGTTGCCAAGAAAGCTTGGAGGATTCCCCCTCTCCAGAAGGTGTTACAGGTAGACACAGAGTCAGGCCAGGTGTAGCTCCTAGGGAGAGAAAAGAGAGAGAACAAAGTTAAAAGCTGAAATAACAGCAAATAATACAAAATTGGAGAGTAGTGTGAGAATGTAGTGAAGAGGGTGAAAGTGGTCATTATGTCCTCCAGCAGCCTAAGCCTATAGCAGCATAACTACAGAGATAGCTCAGGATAACCTAAACCACTCTAACTATAAGCTTTATCAAAAAGGAAAGTTTTAAGCCTAACCTTAAAAGTAGACAGTTTGTCCATCTAGAGCCCACTGATGGCCATTGTTATACTAAAAACCACAACGATTGGGATACCTCTCTCTGTCAGATTGACCATAACCATTGGAAAAGAGAGGGGGTCATACAGGTAGCAGAAATGGAGGGTGTGTTTGCACCTCAACCGTAACTGAGCCGGTTTAGGCTAAACCTGACTCCCCCTTACTCCATCCAACAAGGGGAGAAGAAGTAGGAGCTAAAACAAGGAAGATAGCTCAGGATAACCTTAGCCACTCTAACTATAAGCTTTATCAAAAAGGAAAGTTTTAAGCCTAGCCTTAAAAGTAGACAGGGTGTACCCCTCACGGACTAAAACTGGGAGCTGGTTCCACAGGAGAGGAGCCTGATAACTAAAGGATCTGCCTCCCATTCTACTTCTAGAGACTCTAGGAACCACCAGTAAACCTGCAGTCTGAGAACGAAGTGCTCTGTTAGGAACGTATGGAACAATCAGATCTCTGATGTATGATGGAGCTAAATCATTAAGGGCTTTATATGTGAGGAGGAGAATTTTATATTCTATTCTGGATTTAACAGGGAGCCAATGAAGGGAAGCTAAAGTAGGGAAATATGATCTCTATTTTTTAATTTTCATCAGAACTCTTGCTGCAGCATTTTGAATCAGCTGAAGCTTTTAACTGCATTTTGTGGACATCCTGATAGTAAAGAATTACAATAGTCCAGCCCTTGAAGTAACAAATGCATGGACTAGTTTTTCAGCATCAATCCTGGACAGGATATTTCTAATTTTGGCAATGTTCGGAGATGAAAAAAGGAAACACTGGAACCTGTTTAATATGGGATTTAAATGAAATGTCCTGGTCAAAAATAACACCAAGGTTTTTTACTTTATTATCGGAGGTCAATTTAATGCCATCCAGGTTAAGTGATTGACTAAGCAGTTTCTTTTTTAAAGACTCTGGTCCAAAGACGACAACTTCTGTCTTGTCTGAATTTAGAAGCAGAAAATTTAAAGTCATCCAAGTTTTTATGTCTTCAAGACATGCTTGTAGTCTGTCTAACTGGTTGGGCTCATCAGGATTTATGGATAAGTAAAGCTGAGTATCATCAGCGTAACAGTGAAAATTTATTCTATGCTGCCTGATAATTTTACCTATTGGAAGCATATATATAGTAAAGAGAATTGGCCCAAGTACTGAACCCTGTGGTACTCCACAATTAACCCTGGAGTTTAAAGATGATTTATCATTTACATGAACAAACTAGAATCTGTCAGACAAATAAGATTTAAACCAAGATCCTGGCGTACATCCCTGGGTGGTTGAGGTGTTGCAGGATGAAAAGTAGTCTCAGGTTGAATGCATCATCTGCCGACCTGTTTGCCCACCAACTGCAGGGGGTCCATCAGGGGGCCTGTGATGTCCTTCAGGTTCTTCAACACCAGCCACTCAAAGGATTTCATGACCACAGACGTCAGGGCTACAGGCCTGTAGTCATTTAATCCTAGGATGGTGGGTTTCTTGGGCACTGGGATGATGGTGGACCGTTTGAAGCAGGAGGGGACCTCACACGTCTGCAGTGACTTGTTGAAGATCCGGGTGAAGATCGGAGCGAGTTGATTTGCACAGGCTTTCAGGCAAGATGGGGAGTCGTTATCAGGTCCTCCAGCTTTCTTTGTTTTCATGCGCTGAAAGAGCCTATTTACATCTTCCTCAAAGATCTTTAGTGAAAGCAGAGGATCTGAAGGTAGGTTGTTGCTTGCTTTAAGGGAAGAATTTGGTCCTGAATGGCATCAGGAGGAGTAGTGTGAATTGCTGTTTTTCATACCTGCAGTAGAAGACATTCACCTGATTTACCAGGTGAGGATTCTGCTCAGGGTTGGGGGACGGTCTCCTGTAGGCAGTCAGGTTTTTCCAACCATTTCAAGCAGCAGAAGCGTCTCCATATGAGAAGCTTTTCTCACATGGAGCTGTAGTAGATCTTGAACCTTGGCCAATGAGAACACCTAATATGGCTATTTCTAAAGGAGGTGGTCTACTTGTTTCTGTCATAAAACTGTTCGGAAGATTCAACTGTATGTTGCTGGCTGTGCTTGATAAGGACTTTTAATTTAACATTAAACTATTATTTCAGAGCTGCGCAGTGGCACAGTTGGTAGCACTGTTGCCTTGCAGCAAGAAGGTCCTGGGTTCGACTCCCGGCCGGGGGTCTTTCTGCATGGAGTTTGCATGTTCTCTCCGTGCATGCATGGGTTCTCTCCGGGTACTCTGGCTTTCTCCCACAGTCCAAAGACATGCCTGTTCGGTTAATTGGTCTCTCTAAGTTGCCCTTAGGTGTGTGTGAATGAGTGTGTGTTGCCCTGCGATGAACTGGCGACCTGTCCAGGGTGTACCCCGCCTCCTGCCCATAGACTGCTAGAGATAGGCACCAGCTTCCCTGCGACCCACTATGGAAGAAGCGGTACAGAAGATAACTGACTGACTTTTATTTCAGTGGTTCATGACTGGTACCTGCAGTGAATCTCAGCAAGGAAGGCAGGAAATAAGGGAATCCTTCTAGGTTCGGTTACACTTTTCCCCTAATCTGAGCTCTATGTGAGAATTACCACACAATGTATTCATTGGCCAGAAAAACCATCCATCCATCATGCTGCTCTAAAAGTGCAGCACACTGACAGAAAACCAGCAGGTTCACACGGTTCCTGTGCCACCCAGAGTTGGTAAAAAAACATCAATACAGCTGTCATCCATCACAAGTCCTCAGTAGAACCTAGAAAGGAGGGAACATCAGCCCAGTTCTAAAGTCCTTCCACTGGCTCTCTGGACCTCAGAGAAGGGACTTTAAAATCCTTCTGTTAGTTTCTAAGTCACTGAATGGATTAGCACTAAAATACATTAAAGATCTACTGCTGTTGTATCAACCTTCTAGACCACTCAGGTTTTCCGGTTCCAGTCTACGCTGGATCTCCAGAACCAAACATGGAGAAGCAGCCTTCAGTTCTTCTGCTCCAATAATCTGGAACAAACTTCCAGAACCCTGCAGAGATGCTGAATCCCTGAGTTTTTTTAAATCAACGTTAAAACCCATTTGTTCTATTAAAACTATGAACTAAAGCATCAAACACTGTTTTATCAACATTAAAGTCTCCTCCTCCGAGGTATTTAGGAAAAAAAAGATGACCGTATTTGACCTACTTTTCAACTGCCAAAATTGGGCGTGGCTCCACCCATAACGGTACCGGTACGCTCGGGCCAAAAACACACCTAGATGACAGCGGCGGTCGTGCCATCAATGGTAGCATTGAAAACGTCAACAGCAGAAGCAGTTTGATGCAAAAACAATATCAGCCTGGCCTCTCCACAGGTCCAGCCGCATTTCTACATGAATTCAGATCATTTTATGAAACTGGTTAGGACAAAATGCTCTACCTCTATCAATTATATGCGCTGAATGGCTGAAGTTCAGCTCCAGACTTCAGACACCAATCTGAGGCCTACTAGTCTCAAGCATGGCGGTATGTCTGGTTGGTGCATGCTTAGTGAGCGTGGAGCCAGCAGCGCCCTCTGCTGTACGGTTGCATGAATGACCTTCAGTCACAGATGGTTTTGCTCCACAATCAGTGGTACGTTTGGGACAGAAGTTAAAGCGCACCAAGAAGAAAGTGTGTAAAGCAGCATTTATGACACACAGCAGCATATTCATGTAGGTGCATGCAGTGGTTTGTGTTAATGAAAAAATCATTTAATCAAAAAAATAGTTTATGGGAAGACGTGAAACCTAAGAGGTGTAACTGTTGTTCAGTATTTTTGAAAGACAGAAAATTTTCTACAATTACAAAACTCCTATAGCGTTTCTCTTTGTGGCTTCAAATTAACAGTTACCATGCACAAATAGTTTTGCACTGGAATTACCTCATTGGTATGTTACCTTATTTTCTTCACCGTTGTGTTTGCAGGGGACCACCTGGCTGAGGTTCAGGTGTGCGAGCTGCTGGCTGAGTGTTACTTGAGGCAGAAGAAGCTGCAGAAAGCCGTTCAGCTCTACATACAGGCTCTGAGTGCGCTCTCTTACTGCAAGATAACACACTTCTCACACCTGGAGGTGTGTGGTCACATGGCAGCCTTAGCACCTTGCAATCTGATCATTTGGCACTTTTTAAAGATGTGTTTTGCAGCACTAGTGGTGTTTAGTTTTGTTATTTTTCGAAAGTAGGCAGACAGAAAATGGGATGGGAGAGGGGGTGCCATGCAGCACAGGTCTCCAGGGTCGGGACTCGAACCCTGGACAGCTGCATTGAAGCCTCCGTATATAGGTTGCACACTCTACCGCTACACCACATGCCGTGCCCATTTGTAACATTTTTTACCTCAGCTCATACTCAGATTAGACAATTGTTGTGAGCTAATTAGACTGGACAGATTTCAGCTTTAATAACTCGTGCCATTTAGCTTATTTCAGTCAGATGTGTCGCCTTCATGGCTTCGGATTCTTCATGATGTACGATCTGGACTCATGTTAATCAGATGTCGGATAAACACTTAAATCATTCTAACCAGTCACAGCTGGAGTTTTTGTTCTCAGGATGCTGAAGCTGTTCAGGACCGGCTCGTGGACCATCTGTGTGCAGCTCTGCAGCAGAGTCTGACTGTGACACAGGTTGGAGCATAGTACCTGCAGACACAACAAAAACATGACATGACATGACTACACCCACAGAGCAACTACAGCAACACGCAACAAGTCAACGACACAAACACACCTGCAGCTCATTCATTGGTCTCATCTTGTTATAAATCAAGCAGCAGATGTTTTCACTGCTCTCCTCCCTTAGAGGTCACGCCCTGGCAGGACCCGCCCATATTCGCCCCACCCTCACAGCTCATCTGTTGAGCAGCGTGTCAGGTATCTGTCACTGATACACAACGTTTAGTGATCAGTCGCATGTTCTGTCTCTTTGACGTACGCTGTGCACTCACAGGAAGACTGACGTGGAACAAAGTCTGGCAGCTAATCAGCAATTAGATGAGCAAAGGGCAGAGTCTTCACGTGAGTCTTACATTCATTTGTTTTTGTCTCTTGTTGCCGTGGTAACACCTAATTGTCCCCAGAAGCTGAACGTAAAGGTGAGGAAAGCTCGGGTAGACAAACAGCAGCAAATCAAAGCAGGTCACCAGAGGGCGGAGTCACTGAAACAGCTCACTATATGAGCCTCACACCTGGATTACATCGGTAAGATGGAAACATTAACAGCGTTTTATTAGTTTATTTCAGAAGTTACCTGCAGTTTAGGTGTGCCTTTATTTGCAGGTAGAAAAACAGGTGATCAGCCAGCTTGTAACCATACGGTTTGTATCTGGGTTTCAGTTCAGAGCCATCAGAGAAGCTGCACCATGGTGAGTTAACCAGACCTTTACACTCCTGATATACCTAAACAAGCAGTAAAAGCCAGAGGGCCAACATCACTTGGTAAACACCTGACCTGAGGTGTACATCAGCAGAACATTACATTAGGTTCAAATCTTCTATTTATGATGGGAGCTGAAGACATGACCTATCTGTGTGTGTTTCCAGGTGAACTTTGGTTGGATAGACAGAACCCTCACACAGACAGGTAACTGACACGTGTGTAAAACTCTGGGGTCACTCCCTGTTGGAGCGGGGTGGGCGACCAATGAAACAAATCCCACAGTGACACAAACACACAGTAACAAACTCAGCAGGAAGGCAACATGAGCAAAGCTGTAGGGAAATGTGCAATATTGGATAGGATGAGTTGGTAACTATGGCTTTTATCTATTTTATTTTCCTTCTCCACAGGTCACTTTAGGGGTCTCGTTATTACTTTACAATGACAACAAAGTTATTCAATTATTGAACTGAAATGAACTCTTCATGTTCTCTTTTACAGTTTGGCTTCATCACCTGGGCAGGTGGAGTGCTCCCCCACCACCTCAGGTGACATCAGACAGGCAGCATCACCTGTGTCCAGCAAGAGGTCCCGCCTCTGTTCATTAATGTAGCCTGCTGATTGGACAATGAACTGAATGTGATCATATTAAGGAAGTCAGACCGCCAGGACTCTACCTAAAAACACCTGAAAAGCCATGAGCTGTTTTATTAAAGTTTGTTTCATTCATCTATGATCAGAGCTTCACAGAAAGAAAATATGCCACCTGCTGGCTTATCCTCAACTGAATTGAACATGTGCTGCATGCATGAGATCTGAGGTGGGTTTGGGCCTAGATCCATGAGAGGCCCTACTCCAGGTCCCTGGAAGGCTCTGATCCAAAACTCAGAATGTTTGGCTCCCTGTGGCTCAGATTCTGATTCGGGCTGACAGCCTGGAGGCATCAGCAGCTTGCTGCTTCCTGAATGGGACCCAGATGGTTTCTGATGTTTAATTCATCCACAGCCGATGGTGCTGATGCTGCATCGCTGCACGTCACACTGTAGGAGGAAGACAGAGGAGGAAGAGGAGGAGGACAGGTTTAGGCTTCATCAATAAATCCTGATTTCTTCTCACAGTGAGCTGCTTTTTATTGAAATGTTTAAATGTGTTCATAAAATAGTTTTTATGCCCCAGATTTAAACTCAGCAGAAACACAGATGACTGACTGCAGATCAGATCAGAATCTGCTGTGAAACAAACAGGAGGGTAAATCCAGCATTATTGAACCTGGAGCAGATGCACACACACACACACCACACACACACACACACACACACACCCCCCACACACACCACACACACACACACACACACACACACACACAGGCAGCTGAGGCTCCGCCCCATGCTGCAGTCTCCAGGTCTCTCTCCAGTTTTCCTCCTCAGTGTTTCAGATCAGCTGCAGCTGCTGTGGATCTTTATCCAGACCTGACCTGGTCCTGAGCTATTGCTCTGAGTTCTGCTGGGTTCTCTGTGTGTTGGAGTTCTGGGGGAACATGAGGAGGAGAGGAGGAGAACACAGAACAGTGGCCTGAGGAGGAGAGCAGATTCAGAGCTGCTGAGCAGGTAAAACACCAACTCTTTCACAATAAAAGCCCAATATCCACATCAGAATCTGAGTGTTGGAATTCTGCGCTCTGAGACTATTTGTGTTCAACTTGTTCTGTTTATCAGCTGAACAGAACTAGTAGGTTTGTCTTCAGTGCTGTGTCCCATCTCAGATTTTTCAGCAGTTTATTAGTTTGAGTCCAACTTGATGCTGCAGTTGGATAGGAGAATCAGCAGAACTCAGATTAAACTGGTGGGTAATTAATCAATCCGCAGGACTGTGTCGGGATCAGGTTCTGATCCTGCGGAACGTCTCCTCTGGGTTTACTCTGAAGATTTCAAGCATACTGGTTATTTCTTTAGAGTTTGGATCATATTTAAATGTGAATTTATTTCATTATAGAAACTGCTGACAGGGTGGAGATCTTCTGCAGGAATGTGACAGTAAAGACGGTTCTGCTGGTTCTGCTTATAAAAGTCGACGAAATGAAATGCAGAAAGGCAGAAATCAATCATGTATTTATTGATCTGTATAAAAAATATTGCCTCAGTGTATATATTCAGATGTTTGAGTTCTACACCAGGAGGTTCTGAAATAGATGGTTTTAGTTCAGAATTAGGCTGTCTAGTAAGACCAGTCTCAGTTTCTTCAAAGTTCTGTGGGAACATTCAGGTTTTACCAGACACCGGGTAATACAAGATGTAAAGGTCCAACATGGACAAATCTCCATATCTCCATCATGTCTCCATCTTGTCTCCGTTATGTCTCCATCATCTCTCCATTATGTCTGCATCATGTCTCCTTCATCTCTCCATTATGTCTCCATCAAGTCTCCTTCATCTCTCCATTATGTCTCCATCTTGTCTCCATCATATCTCCATCATGTCTCCTTCATCTCTCCATTATGTCTCCATCATGTCTCCATCATATCTCCATCATGTCTCCATCATACTTCCATCTTGTCTCCATTATCTCTCCATTATGTCTCCATCATGTCTCCTTCATCTCTCCATTATGTCTCCATCATGTCTCCATCATATCTCCATCTTGTCTCCACCATCTCTCCATCATATCTCCATCATGTCTCCTTCATCTCTCCATCATGTCTCCATCATGTCTCCATCATATCTCCATCATGTCTACATCATGTCTCCATTATATCTCCATCATATCTCCATCTTGTCTCCATCATGTCTCATTATGTCTCCATCATGTCTCCATCATATCTCCATCCTGTCTCCATCATTTCCCCCATCATGTCCCCCCCCCCCCCTTGTCTCCATCATGTCTCCATCATATCTCCATCTTGGTATCCATCATCTCTACATTATGTCTCCATCATTTTCTCCATCATGTCTCCATCATCTCTCCATCTTGTCTCCACCAATGTCTCCATCATATCTCCATCATCTTTCCATCATGTCTCCATCATATCTCCATCTTGTCTCCATCATCTCTCCATCATATATCCATCATGTCTCCATCATATCTCCATCTTGTCTCCACCATCTCTCCATCATGTCTCCATCATGTCTCCTTCATCTCTCCATTATGTCTCCATCATATCTCCGTCTTGTCTCCATCATGTCTCATTATGTCTCCATCATGTCTCCATCATATCTCCATCCTGTCTCCATCATCTCTCCATTATGTCTCCATCTTGTCTCCATCATCTCTCCATTATGTCTCCATCTTGTCTCCATCATCTCTCCATCATATCTCCATCATGTCTCCATCATATCTCCATCTTGTCTCCATCATATCTCCATCTTGTCTCCATTATGTCTCCATCATGTCTCCATCATGTCTCCATCATATCTCCATCATGTCTCCATTTTGTCTCCATTATGTCTCCATCATGTCTCCATTATGTCTCCATCATGTCTCCATCATGTCTCCATCATATCTCCATCTTGTCTCCATGATCTCATCATTATGTCTCCATCATGTCTCCATCATATCTCCATCCTGTCTCCATCATACTTCCATCTTGTCTCCATTATCTCTCCATTATGTCTCCATCATGTCTCCTTCATCTCTCCATTATGTCTCCATCATGTCTCCATCATATCTCCATCTTGTCTCACATCTCTCCATCATGTCTCCATCATGTCTCCTTCATCTCTCCATCATGTCTCCATCATGTCTCCATCATATCTCCATCATGTCTACATCATGTCTCCATTATATCTCCATCTTGTCTCCATCATGTCTCAATCATGTCTCCATCATATCTCCATCTAGTCTCCATCATGTCTCCATCATATCTCCATCATGTCTCCAATTTGTCTCCATTATGTCTCCATCATATCTCCATCTTGTCTCCATCATGTCTCATTATGTCTCCATCATGTCTCCATCATATCTCCATCCTGTCTCCATCATGTCTCCATCTTGTCTCCATCATGTCTCCATCATATCTCCATCTTGTATCCATCATCTCTACATTATGTCTCCATCTTGTCTCCATCATGTCTCATTATGTCTCCATCATGTCTCCATCATATCTCCATCATCTCTCCCTCATGTCTCCATCATCTCTCCATCTTGTCTCCATCATGTCTCCATCATATCTCCATCATCTCTCCATCATGTCTCCATCATATCTTCATCTTGTCTCCATCATGTCTCCATCATATCTCCATCTTGTATCCATCATCTCTCCATTATGTCTCCATCTTGTCTCCATCATCTCTCCATTATGTCTCCATCATGTCTCCATCATATCTCCATCATGTCTCCATTATGTCTCCATCATATCTCCATCTTGTCTCCATCATGTCTCCATCATATCTCCATCCTGTCTCCATCATGTCTCCATCATGTCTCCATCTTGTCTCCATCATTTCTCCATCATATCTCCATCTTGTATCCATCATCTCTCCATTATGTCTCCATCTTGTCTCCATCATCTCTCCATTATGTCTCCATCTTGTCTCCATCATATCTCCATCTTGTCTCCATCATATCTCCATCTTGTCTCCATCATGTCTCCATCATATCTCCATTCTGTCTCCATCATCTCTCCATCATGTCTCCATCATCTCTCCATCTTGTCTCCACCATGTCTCCATTATATCTCCATCATCTTTCCATCATGTCTCCATCATATCTCCATCTTGTCTCCATCATCTCTCCATCATATATCCATCATGTCTCCATCATATCTCCATCTTGTCTCCACCATCTCTCCATCATGTCTCCATCATGTCTCCTTCATCTCTCCATTATGTCTCCATCATATCTCCGTCTTGTCTCCATCATGTCTCATTATGTCTCCATCATGTCTCCATCATATCTCCATCCTGTCTCCATCATCTCTCCATTATGTCTCCATCTTGTCTCCATCATCTCTCCATTATGTCTCCATCTTGTCTCCATCATCTCTCCATCATATCTCCATCATGTCTCCATCATCTCTCCATCATGTCTCCATCATCTCTCCATCTTGTCTCCACCATGTCTCCATCATATCTCCATCATCTTTCCATCATGTCTCCATCATATCTCCATCTTGTCTCCATCATCTCTCCATCATCTTTCCATCATGTCTCCATCATATCTCCATCTTGTCTCCACCATCTCTCCATCATGTCTCCATCATGTCTCCTTCATCTCTCCATTATGTCTCCATCATATCTCCGTCTTGTCTCCATCATGTCTCATTATGTCTCCATCATGTCTCCATCATATCTCCATCCTGTCTCCATCATCTCTCCATTATGTCTCCATCTTGTCTCCATCATCTCTCCATTATGTCTCCATCTTGTCTCCATCATCTCTCCATCATATCTCCATCATGTCTCCATCATATCTCCATCTTGTCTCCATCATATCTCCATCTTGTCTCCATTATGTCTCCATCATGTCTCCATCATGTCTCCATCATCTCTCCATCTGGTCTCCATCATGTCTCCATCATATCTCCATCATGTCTCCATTTTGTCTCAATTATGTCTCCTTCATCTCTCCATCATGTCTCCATCATATCTCCATCTTGTCTCCATGATCTCATCATTATGTCTCCATCATGTCTCCATCATATCTCCATCCTGTCTCCATCATGTCGCCATCATCTCTCCACCATATCTCCATCTTGTCTCCATCATCTCTCCATCATGTCTCCATCTTGTCTCCATCATGTCTCCATCTTGTATCCATCATCTCTCCATCATATCTCCATCATGTCTCCATCATATCTCCATCGTGTCTCCATCATGTCTCCATCATGTCTCCATCATATCTCCATCGTGTCTCCATCTTGTCTCCATCATGTCTCCATCATATCTCCATCTTGTATCCATCATCTCTCCATTATGTCTCCATCTTGTCTCCATCATCTCTCCATTATGTCTCCATCTTGTCTCCATCATCTCTCCATCATATCTCCATCATCTCTCCATCATATCTCCATCTTGTTTCCATCATCTCTCCATCATATCTCCATCTTGTCTCCATTATGTCTCCATCATGTCTCCATCATCTCTCCATCTGGTCTCCATCATGTCTCCATCATATCTCCATCATGTCTCCATTTTGTCTCCATTATGTCTCCATCATGTCTCCATTATGTCTCCATTATGTCTCATCATGTCTCCATCATATCTCCATCTTTTCTCCATGATCTCTTCATTATGTCTCCATCATGTCTCCATCATATCTCCATCTTGTCTCCATCATGTCTCCATCATGTCTCCTTCATCTCTCCATCATGTCTCCATCATGTCTCATCATCTCTCCATCATGTCTCCATCATATCTCTATCTTGTCTCCATCATGTCTCCATCATATCTCCATCTTGTCTCCATCATATCTCCATCTTGTCTCCATCATATCTCCATCTTGTCTCCATCTTGTCTCCATCATGTCTCCATCATATCTCCATCTTGTCTCCATCATATCTCCATCTTGTCTCCATCTTGTCTCCATCATGTCTCCATCATATCTCCATCTTGTCTCCATCATGTCTCCATCATATCTCCATCATGTTTCCATCTTGTCTCCATCATATCTCCATCTTGTCTCCATTATGTCTCCATCATGTCTCCATTATGTCTCCATCATGTCTCCATCATATCTCCATCTTGTCTCCATGATCTCATCATTATGTCTCCATCATGTCTCCATCATATCTCCATCCTGTCTCCATCATGTCTCCATCATCTCTCCATCATATCTCCATCTTGTCTCTATCATCTCTCCATTATGTCTCCATCTTGTCTCCATCATGTCTCCATCTTGTCTCCATCATGTCTCCAGCTTGTATCCATCATCTCTCCATCATATCTCCATCATGTCTCCATCATATCTCCATCGTGTCTCCATCATGTCTCCATCATGTCTCCATCGTGTCTCCATCATGTCTCCATCATATCTCCATCTTGTATCCATCATCTCTCCATTATGTCTCCATCTTGTCTCCATCATTTCCTCAATTCCCCATGTCTCCATCATATCTCCATCTTGTCTCCATCATCTCTCCATCATATCTCCATCTTGTCTCCATCATGTCTCCATCATGTCTCCATCATCTCTCCATCTGGTCTCCATCATGTCTCCATCATATCTCCATCATGTCTCCATTATGTCTCCATCATGTCTCCATTATGTCTCCATTATGTCTCCATCATGTCTCCATCATATCTCCATCTTGTCTCCATGATCTCTTCATTATGTCTCCATCATGTCTCCATCATGTCTCCATCTTGTCTCCATCATATCTCCATCTTGTCTCCATCATGTCTCCATCATATCTCCATCTTGTCTCCATCATGTCTCCATCATATCTCCATCCTGTCTCCATCATGTCTCCATCATGTCTCCATCTTGTCTCCATCATATCTCCATCTTGTCTCCATCTTGTCTCCGTCATGTCTCCATTATGTCTCCATCTTGTCTCCATCATATCTCCATCATGTCTCCATCATGTCTCCATCATATCTCCATCATGTCTCCATCATATCTCCATTATGTCTCCATCATGTCTCCATCATATCTCCATTATGTCTCCATCTTGTCTCCATCATCTCTCCATTATGTCTCCATCATGTCTCCGTCATCTCTCCATCATGTCTCCATCATATCTCCATCTTGTCTCCATCATGTCTCCATCATATCTCCATCATGTCTCCATCATGTCTCCATCATATCTCCATCATGTCTCCATCATATCTCCATCTTGTCTCCATCATGTCTCCATCATATCTCCATCTTGTCTCCATCATGTCTCCATCATATCTCCATCATGTCTCCAATCCATGTCTCCATCATATTTTCCCCTCTGGTCCATCATATCTCCATCTTGTCTCCATCATGTCTCCATCTTGTCTCCATCTTGTCTCCATCATGTCTCCATTATGTCTCCATCTTGTCTCCATCTTGTCTCCATCATGTCTCCATCATATCTCCATCTTGTCTCCATCTTGTCTCCATCATGTCTCCATCATGTTTTCCTCTTGTCTCCATCTTGTCTCCATCTTGTCTCCATAAATTTCCCTCATGTCTCCATTGTCTCCATCTTGTCTCCATCATGTCTCCATCATGTTTCCATCTTGTCTCCCATCTTTTCTCCATCATGTCTCCATCATGTTTCCATCTTGTCTCCATCTGTCTCCATCATGTCTCCATCATGTTTCCCCCTGTCTCCATCTTTTCTCCATCATGTCTCCATCATGTTCCCCTTGTCTCCATCTTGTCTCCATCATGTCTCCATCATATCTCCATCATGTCTCCATCATATCTCCATCTTGTCTCCATCTTGTCTCCATCATGTCTCCATCTTGTCTCCATCTTGTCTCCATCATGTCTCCATCTTGTCTCCATCATGTCTCCATCATGTCTCCATCTTGTCTCCATCTTGTCTCCATCATGTCTCCATCATGTTTCCATCTTGTCTCCATCTTGTCTCCATCTTGTCTCCATCATGTCTCCATCATGTTTCCATCTTGTCTCCATCTTGTCTCCATCTTGTCTCCATCATGTCTCCATCATGTCTCCATCATGTCTCCATCTGTTTCCATCTTTCTCCATCATGTTCCATCATTTTCCATCTTGTCTCCCTATGTCTCCATCATGTCTCCATCATGTTTTCCATCTTGTCTCCATCTTGTCTCCATCATGTCTCCATCATGTTTCCATCTTGTCTCCATCTTGTCTCCCTTTTCTCAATCATGTTTCCATCTTGTCTCCATTTGTCTCCATCAGGCCCCTCATATTTCCATCTTGTCTCCATCATGTCTCCTCATATCTCCCTAGTCTCCATCATGTCTCCATCATATCTCCATCTTGTCTCCATCATATCTCCATCTTGTCTCCATCTTGTCTCCATCATGTCTCCATCTTGTCTCCATCATGTCTCCATTATGTCTCCATCTTGTCTCCATCATGTCTCCATCATGTCTCCATCTTGTCTCCATCTTGTCTCCATCATGTCTCCATCATGTTTCCATCTTGTCTCCATCTTGTCTCCATCATGTCTCCATCATGTTTCCATCTTGTCTCCATCTTGTCTCCATCATGTCTCCATTATGTGTGAGTATCCATATAAAGCTGAGGCGGGGCCAGGGGCTCTGCAGTCACTGAGGTACAGGTTGCCAAGGTGACATCATGAACACACACACACAGCCTGCAGCTATAAATAGCCTCTGGCTGCTGTGTGCTGAAACCTGAGCATGTGTTTGGGTTCTGATCTGATTGTGGAGGCTGAAGGCTCCTCTGAGGAACATCAGTCCCAGTTTAAACTAGTTTCAGATCACCGTCAGATTACTTGGCTGGAGATAAACCTGCTGCCACAGCCTGAAGCTGCGGGCCCGGACCCTGATGGCTAGAATCAGAATCAGAATCAGAATCAGCTTCATTGCCAAGTTTGTACATACAAACAAGGAATTTGACTCCGGTACACTTTGCTCTTTGGTTTTTGTTTTTGCACTACAGAATATACATATTTACAATGTACAATATACACATATATAAATAAAAAGGTGCATTTGCAACATCTGTATGCTGTTGTTTTGTATTTTTTTAATGTTTCAACAGAGAAACAGCTGGGGGAAGAAACTGTCTCTGTGGCGGCTGGTTTTAGTGAACAGCGCTCTGTAGCGTCGGCCTGAAGGTAGAACTCTAAACAGTTTATGTGCAGGTGTGTGGGATCTGCAGAGATTTTAGCAGCTCTTTTCCTGACCCTGACCTGTATAAGTCCTGGATGGAGGGAAGGTCAGCCCTGATGATTCTCTCTGCAGTCCTGATTATTCGTTGCAGTCTGGACCTGTCCTGTTTTGTGGATGACCGAACCACACGGAGATGGATGAAGACAGGACAGACTGAATGATGGCAGTGTAGAAGATGACCAGCAGCTCCTGTGGAAGGTTGAACTTCTTGAGTTGCCTCAGGAAGTACAGTCTCTGCTGGGCCTTCTTCCGAACAGTGTCTATGTGTGAAGACCATCTCAGGTCCTCAGAGATGGTGGTTCCTAAGAACCTGAAGTGATCCACAGCCGACACGGTGTTGTTGAGGATGGTGAGGGGGGTGTATGGAGGTGGTGTTTTCCGAAAGTCCACCACCATCTCCACAGTCTTGAGTGGGTTTAGCTCCAGGCAGTTCTGACTACACCAGTGGACCAGCCGATCCACCTCCTGTCTGTATGCAGACTCATCACCGTCCTGGATCAGTCCAATGACAGTGGTGTCGTCTGCAAACTTCAGGAGTTTCATGGACGAGTCTGCTGAGGTGCAGTCATTTGTGTACAGGGAGAAGAGGAGTGGGGATAGAACACACCCCTGGGGGGCACCAGTACTTATTGATCTGGTTCGGGAGAAGATGCTCCCCAGTCTCACCTGCTGCTGTCGGTCCGTCAGGAAGCTGTTGATCCACTGACAGGTGGAGGCTGGGACGTTGAGCTGGGTGAGCTTCTGGTGGAGGATGTCTGGTATGATGGTGTTGAAGGCCGAGCTGAAGTCTACAAACAGGATCCTGACGTAGGTCCCTAGACCTGGTTTTATCATAGACTTCAGAACTTTTTCACAGAACCGGTGTGTCTGTTCCAGCGGATGGTAGGACGTTGCTAAGTTTTGGGAAGTTTGATGATTTACATTGTGGAAAACCTCTTCTGCAGCTGCTGCATAACATGAAATGAGCTGTTTCATTGTGAGGTCCAAGTAATCTATCTATCATGTGAGACATGATGGATTCTGTTTCTACAGAATCTAACCACACCTTCAGCGTCTGAGTCCAATAAAAGTGATCAGATGGAGAAAGTCATCAAACTGAAGTATTTAAAGAAGCACGTTCTGGTACAGGTTCTGCTGTGAGTCATCATCTGCTGACTTTTCAGAGGGCCTAAATGTATTACCATGGAAACATCTCAGGTTGTCTGCAGTCTTTGAGCCTGAAAGAAAACTATCTGTGATCTGTGATGAGACAGTAAGTGCACAAAGGGTTCTGATGGATCTTGAGCTGCAGATAAGGTGGTCCAAAGCATCGAATCAGAGCTCAGTAGGTGATTCTGCCACCAAGAGAAATGAAAAAGTGTTTAGAGCCAAAGATAAAAGCCTTTGTTTTCACATCAGCACTGCAGTCAGGAACCCAATCAGAACATGTTTCAGGATTCTGAGGGGTACGTGTTTCTAAAATATACGTGCTCACATGTCTGACCACAAAATAAACGCTGAGTGTTAGGAGATCAAAATCAAAACACTATAAAACACTATAACATCTAATTTTAACTAGTTTAGTTAAAATTAGATGTGATAAAAGAAACCATCCAGCAATTGTGATGCTGGATGGTTTCTTTAAATGGTTCCCAGGTTCTGTGTCCCTCTGCTGTTCATGTAGCTTTTAGAGTGTGAAGAACATGTCAGACACAGCTCTGGGCAAACCTAGATTCGGAGTCAACAACTGGCTCAGGATATTTTTTACTGTTTTTGTCCCAGGTTAACAGTTCGTGCTCCCTGCGAATCTAATTTCTGCTAGGCTCAACTGTGTTCAACTACACCTCTATGCTTAACAACACTACTTCTCCTTCTTCTTCTTCTTCTTCTTCTTCTTCTTCTTCTTCACAGGATGTCACAAAACGTGTCATCTCTGGCTCTCCCCAGCAGCTCTGTACCCCCAACTCCTCTCAACATCTCCCAGTATCCCCCTCTGACGAACTGGGAGCCTCCCAGTTTTACCCGTGCTGCTCAGTTCCGAGTCGGCGCCACCTTTTTCCTCTTTGTGTTTGCTGCCTGCAGTAACCTCGCATTGTTGACTAGTGTATGGTGTGGGCGTGGCAGGCGGCTGTCGTCTCACTTGCGGCCGCTGATGCTGAGCCTGGCATCGGCTGACCTGATGATGACTTTTGTGGTGATGCCCCTGGACGCTGTGTGGAACATCACGGTGCAGTGGTACGGAGGTGATGCTCTCTGTAAGTTGCTCTGTTTCCTGAAGCTATTCGCCATGCACGCTTCGGCCTTCATCCTTGTCGTTATCAGCCTCGACCGCCACCACGCCATCCTGCACCCGCTGGACGCTTTGAGCGCGCACCGCAGGAACCGATGCATGCTCCTCCTGGCCTGGAGTCTGAGCCTGCTGCTTGCATCCCCACAGGTACGTGTTTGCTAAGGTGTCAACAGAACTGGTAAATTTTTGCACAGGTGCATTTGTTTTTAAGGTTTTCATTAAACAGTGTTGTTAATGTTTTCAATCAAGATTCAGTTTAGTTCCAGGGAGCACTCTGCATTCTGAATGTTTGTGTCCTACCAAAGATCAACCTGGTCAGAACTAATCAGGACTAAAAGTGGGACTAAAAGAGGAAGCTAACTGCCAGCCAGGCTGATATTTGCAGAGGAAACCTGCTCTGATCTTCCTGGAAGAAGAAATAAGAGCTCCTCTGCTGCAGCATGTGCAGCGGCTGGATGCTCTCTCCTTTAATGAAAGAGATGATGTTAAGACTGAAGGACAAGCTGAAGGTTAAGGTGAGGGGAGGGGACATGTTGCCACAGCTACACATGAATATATTATGAGCTGGTCACATGATCACATTTCCTGTCAGAGATCCCTTCGAGGTTCAGCGGTGTCTCGTCTCAGCTACAGTCTGTAGTCTCAGAGATCCTGCTGCTGGTCTCAGAGCCGGCTGATCCAGGTGAAAGTTACTGTAGTTAATCATGCAACAATAAATCCTTGCAGGAATGTTCTCCTCTCAAATGGAGGATTAAGTTGATGGAATCTCCTGTTGCTAGGTCAGACCAGCTGCTCCCCTTGGTTTCTGTTAGGAATGAGAAGCTGAGAAGTTACCAAAGTCGGAATTTAGACCTGAGCCAGATGCTGTTATGAATACTACAGATTATGTTTCTCCTGCAGCTCTTTATCTTCAGAACCATCAGAGTGGACTCAGCAGACTTCACTCAGTGTGTCTCTCATGGCAGCTTCAGTCACCGTTGGCAGGAAACTGTTTACAACATGTTTCACTTCATCACTCTGTATGTGATCCCACTGCTGATGATGATCTGCTGCTACAGCTGCATCCTGCTGCACATCAACCAGCAGCATCTGCAGGACAAAGGTACCTGTTATACGGAACCTGCATCTGTGATACACCAGGAACACACCTGTAATGCATGTAAAGCATCTAGTGGACCCCACCACTTGAACTCTACTGCACCTGGAATACAAGTAGAACCTATGATAACAGACTCTGCTAATATAGTCCCTCCCTCTCTCAGCAGGTGAATCAGACCTGCGTCGCAGCGGCACCGACATCATTCCCAAGGCTCGGATGAAGACTCTAAAGATGACAGTGGTCATTGTGCTATCCTTTATTGTGTGTTGGACTCCGTATTACCTGCTGGGTATCTGGTACTGGTTCCAGCCCGACATGCTGCGTGTCACACCTGAGTACATCCACCACGCCCTTTTTGTGTTTGGGAATCTGAACACCTGCTGCGATCCAGTCATCTATGGTTTCTACACACCATCTTTCCGAGCCGACCTGGCCGCCTTCTGCTATCAGACAAAGAGCGACCAATTGCCGAGGTCTCTGGATCCACTATCTGCTAGACAGGGTCCTCACAGCGGCGAGGAAGATCAGCAGCCCAGCTCCGCCCACCAGGCTCTGTCAGATGGACCAAGGAGAGGGCAGAAGAACACCATTTGACTTTCTCTTCGTTTTTCTGCATTGATGGTTTTATTTCTTCGTGTCTGAAGGTGTCTCTCAGTTTGTCTCAGTTCTGCAGCAGATTTAATCTCACAGAATAAAGAGGTTTAACTGATTTTCTCTGATTGGTCATTAGAGTGTCTGAACTGAAGCTCCAGCTTTAATATTCCAAGTTTAAAGTTTTCATGTTTCTAAGGTCTCTGATTGGCTGATTAGGCTGAGGTCACTGATCTGACAAATGAGATGTTTTAATAACTCCAAGCAGACATTTTGAAATATGTAGCATTAGAACCTGACTGCAGTCTGGCACCAACATTTAGTGCAACGGCGACATCTGCTGTGCTGCCTGTACAGGAGCTAGGTTGTATTATTCTGTCAGCTTCACTGATTCTTCATGAACTCTGAGATCAGTTCAGGTTTTTAGTTCCAGACTTCAAATGGGCAAAAGCTTCTGCCAGAGAAAGAAACTCTGCAGACATGACTCTGCATGAACGGTTTGTCCTGATGGAAAGTCCTCAGCTTATTTATCTGAGGGGAAAACAGATCAAAAAGCAAAAAATTATCATTTCTGAGCCTCAGGTGGAGGATTTTCCTCTGAGCTGCTACGGGGCCTTACCAGAACCCTGCAGAAACAGCACGCTCTGATCTCAGGTGGAGGAGGGGTTAGAGGTTAATCTTCTCCCCTGCGCTCTGATTGGCTGTGTGCTTTAAGGTGTTGTAAACGTACATTTCTGCTACATTAGAGTGAACAACGGGATGAACTCTGGAGATCACCATCACCCTGAAGCATTTCAGCAGTTTTTTTTTCAACTTTATTTTTATTCAGAGATTTATAATGTTACAAGAGGAGAGTATATTAAGGTAACAACATACAACATATAACAAACGGGTCACCACGGGAGGAGATACGTCACGTGCCTGGAGAAGGAATAAAGGGTGGGATTAAGGAGTGATTTTGTTGCAGCAAGTTACCAAATGTGGCCGAGTGCCGCTCTGCTTGGTATCAGACCAATCACAGCCAAAAGAATAATGAGTTTACATTTACATAAATTAGCCATTTTGAACAATATCTTTGAGCCTTTTTAATACAGAGTCTGAGGGACAAAGTAAGCATTTCCTTTTCACATATTTTTACTACCATGGTTGCCCAGTCTCTCAATGTCGGTGGGGTTCTGTTAAACCCATTCCTTGTTATTGCCTTTCTCCCTGCAGTCAGTAATATTTTAAGGAGGTATTTATCCTGAGAGTTAAGGCCAGTTGGTAGATTACATAAATATACAGTTTGAAAACTGTAATCAAGTTTGAAACCAAGAATTGACCCTTTTTCCTTATCTAGATCTGACCAGTAGGAGTGAATTAATGGGCAGCCCCAAGAAATGTGAAAATGATCTGGCATCACAATTCCTCCAACTGTGCCCAGATTTGGCTCTGCTGGTCTGGGAATATGTTCTTTTTAGGGCAGTGAAGAACCTAATGATGTTCTTCCAGGAAAACCCCCTCCATTGTCCTGAGCTAGTGGTGGTTGAGTTGATTTGACAGATATTTAGCCATTCCTCTTCTGTCAATACCATGTTTGCTTCCTTCTCCCATGTATTTTTTATATAAAATGTTGATCATTTTTGTAGGATTCCAAGCATAAATATATTCTGGACACCCCTCTCTTGTGGGTTTTACCTTTATAAGCATCACGGATGATGTTAATGAGGTCAAGTTCATTTTCTCCTGTTTTAATGTTTTTATTAAAGTGGGGCCTTGGCTGCAAATGTCTATAAAAATCCCCTTTGTCTAAATTGTATTTCTCCTGCAGTTGTTGGAAACTTTGCAAATAATTTCCAGATGTAATTACACAGCAAGAAGTGATGCCTCTTTGAGCCAGTTCCTTAAATCTAGAATCGAGCTCTGCTGGTCCAAAATCGCCACCATGTAAAATCAATTTTAATGACTGTGTTTTTCTCTCTAAGTGGAATTAATGGGTCTCTTTGAACCAGATGTCAAGAGGGATTTATACTATTTAAGTACCTTCCTTAAGGCCCTTATCGCTTAGTAAGGCTTGTGGTGGGATATCAGTTTGGCCTAATTTCTATGTCCTTCCATTTAACCTCATACCTCTCTTCACACCAGTAAACAGCATATTGCAATTGCGCTGCTTTGTAATAGCTCTTCAGACATGGGTGTCATGGTCTGCCATGTAGTGTTTTGTGTTTGCTTTCGCTCAGTCAGGTGTTTTTCTGTTGTTCCAGGTCTTTAGTTTACTTCTGTTGGTTGTTTCTCTCTAGATTCTTGTGTTTCATGTGTTTGTTTATATTTCCCTTTAGATCTGCTTTCCCTTAGTGTTGTTATTTAGTCTAGTCTTCTTTGCTGCTCCCTTCCTCATGCTCATCAGTCACATTCCCCTCAGTGTCCCTGCAGCCTGTTCCACACCTGTTTCTTGTTCCCCATGATTACTCTGTGCCTCTGTTCATTGGGTCTCCCTGTATTCCCAGTCTTTATTTAAGTTGGTTTGTTTTCATTGTTCCCCACTGGTTCCTCCCGTCTGACTACCCCACTAGTCATCCAGTTGGTTACCTCTGTATGAGTTTTTCCCAGTCCATCACCTGTTGGTTTGTCTCCTTTTTGCCTCCTGGACTTTGTCACTGAGGATTCCTGTTTACGCCTAGTACTCTGTCTGCCTGCCTGTAAGTCTGTTGGAGCTACGTTCAACATTAAACTTCATCTACTCACCATGGGGCCTCCTCGTCATGCTCTGCGCTCTGGTCCTGCCTCCAAAAACCCAAATGTGACAGTTGTTTTATAGCGTACCCTTGGTTTCTTGTTCTGCCAAATGAAACTACAGAACCTAGAGATATATTAGGTGGTATTTTTACTGATAAAAACTGAAAAAGGAATAACAACTGAGGTAATATTATCATCTTTATGATTTCTATCCGGTTGTATAAGTCAAGGGTCAAAGGGGCCCATCTGTCCATATCATGTTTAATTTGTAAGTGATAGTACAGTAATTAGCTTTGTATAACTTGTTCAAAGTTTTTGTTATATTAACCCCCAGATATTTCATAACCTTCGTTTTCCATTTAAATCTATACAGTTCACTTATGTCTTGACATGGTGCATAATTAAAGGAAAGTGTCTGTGTTTTCTCTATGTTTAGTTTATATCCTGTGTAATGATCAAATTGGTAAAAGCAGGACATGAGATTAGGTAGGCTGTCATCGGGGTCGGATAGGGTCGCTAGAACGTCGTCTGCGTATAGACATATTGTCAAGGTTTGAGGTTGTGTGAGACCAAAACGCAGACAAACACTGGGCAGCAGCATGATGAGAAAAATCTCTTTCTTTAAAGAAAGGTTTCCAAAACTAACATGGGTTGACAACAAGAAGATGTGGATACTCAGCAGGGACCAGCAAGGTAGGTAACGGGAAGAACCAGTGACAATGCGAATCAGTGTGTTTTTAAACAGAGGGAAGTGCAATGTGGAACCAATGAGAAAGGGAGGCAGGTAATCAGATGAATACTGAACAGGTGTGAGGAGCACGTTGCAGGGGAACTGAGAGGGAATGTATCTGAAGAAAACTAATCAACAGGGAAACCAAAACTAGATCACAAAACTCAGGGAACAGATCTAAGGAAACTATGAACAAACATAAAGTATAGGAATCTGGAAAACAACTAACGAAAGTAACCTGAGGACATGAGGGAACCTAACTGAGAAAAGTAAACAAACACAATAGACTAAGTGACAGACTGCAACTAATGACTTAACAGAAAGGAAATAAATGAGAGACTGAAACAAAAGAGAACTGAACTGAAATAACAAAACCTGGGAAAAGTAGATCTAAAGGGGAACACGAAGAATCTAGGTAGTGATAACTAAACATTAGCAAACAACTAATCTAGAAGAAACAGAAAAACACCTGACAGAGAAAAAGTAAAAAAAAACCAAAATGGCAGATCCTGACACATATCTTATATTCTTTTCCCTTAAATAATATTCCTTTGATTTCCTGGTCCTCCCTGATTTTTTTAACAAGTAGCAATATAAATAGTGCCGATAGGAAAGGGCTTAGGGGGCATCCCTGTCTGCATTTCAACAGCGACCCTATCCATTTCATTGAATGGAAGACCTCTTTTATGTCACTCATTGACGCGAAGGCCATCTCCTCAGCTTATAAACTTTATTATTTAAGGATATACGTTTCCAGCTCACAAAACACTGGAAGGAACTTTCTAGAGAAATGACAACGAGGCTTACAAGGACGCGTGGAACAAGCTGGATGACAGATATGGCCAAGCCTTCATCATACAGAGAGCTTTCCGAGACAAGCTTGCAGATTGGCCAAAGCTCCAACCTAAGGACGCAGAAGGATTAAGAGATTTCACAGACTTCTTAAACGCCTGTCAAGATGCGATGACACGTTTGAAGAGTCTCGAAATACTGAACGACTGTGAGGAGGTTAGGAATCTAGTCCACAAACTACCAGAGTGGGCAGCATCCCGCTGGAACAGGAAGGCTACTGAAGCCTTAAAATGGAAAAAGGAATTTGCCAGCTTCGAAGATTTTGCCACCTTTATTGGTACGGAGGCAGAGATTGCTTGCAATCTGATTACTTCAGCTTATGCACTCTGCAGCACTGAGTCCAGCACTGCAAAACGGGGCAACAGGGAGCCTAAGAGGAACAAGGCATGTGTTCTGAGTACTCAAACTGAGGGCGACGGGGACAAACAGTGGTTAGCCAAGCCACAGGAAAGGCCTCCCTGTGCTTTCTGTCAAGACAATCAGCACCGGCTCCATGGATGCCCAAAGTTCATGACAAAAACGCTGGAAGAGCGACGAGAGTTCTTTAAGGATCATAAGCTCTGCTATGGCTGCACTAAACCCGGCCATAGTGCAAGGGAGTGCCGACATCAACATACATGCAACACTTGCAAAGGCAAACATCCTACTTGTCTACACAATATCAATTATGTAAAGAAGGAAAGGGCTTCGCCACAGGAAAATGACACCTCAAGCAAGTCATACAGAAGCGGCTGCAACTTCCATGTCAGTGATTACGGGACAAACTACCATTGTCAATGATTGTGCCTGTATGGGTGTCAAAGAATGATTCAGAAACAGAAAAATTGGTTTACGCCTTGCTGGACACACAAAGTGACACAACATTTTTTGACCAGTAGGTGAGCAAGGCTCTAAACGCAGAGTCCTGTCCAGTTAAACTGAAATTAACAACCATGATTGGACGCTATGTGATCATAAAAAGCCAAAGGGTCTCAGGGCTTCGTGTGCGAGGCTACTAGTCCTCCCTCTACATCAACCTTCCCCCCATCTACACCAAGGATTGTATGCTGGTGAACCGCGCCCATATTCCTACATGTGAAACGGCTAGGAATTGGAATCGTCTCTCCAAAGTTGTAGATGGGATTCCACCACAGCAGGACTGTGAGGTCGG